>CM072882.1:18095000-18490000 GCA_036937835.1 Pampus argenteus
GTTGTAAGAAGCTCGCAGAAGTGAGTTTTTTGGTCCTAATCATTAGAAATCAGTTACTTGTTGATGGCAAACATGGTTTTAATTGAAAATATTGCTCTTTGTTTAAGAAAAACTGTATTTGTCATTTTTGGCGTTCTCTTGTCGATAGAAAAATACATTTAGAAATGTTACTGTAAAAGCTGGAAGAAGCAGGCAGAAGTGAGTTTTTTGGTCCTAATCATTAGAAATCAGTTACCTGTTGATGGCAAACATTATTTTGATTGAAAATATTGCTCTTTATTTTAGATAAACTGTAGTTGTCATTTTTTGCCTTCTCTCGCCGAGAGAAACCTATTTTTTACAAATGTTTCAGTAAAAGCTGTAAGAAGTTTGCAGAAGTGAGTTTTTTGGTCCTAATCATTAGAAATCAGTTACTTGTTGATGGCAAACATGGTTTTGATTGAAATGATTGCTCTTTGTTAAAGAAAAACTGTATTTGTCATTTCTGGCCTTCTCTCGTCTAGAGAAAGCTATTTTTACAAATGTTACAGTAAAAGTTGTAAGAAGCTGGTAGAAGTGAGTTTTTTGGTCCTAATCATTAGAAATCAGTTAGTTGTTGATGGCAAACATGGTTTTGATTGAAATGATTGCTCTTTGTTAAAGAAAAACTGTATTTGTCATTTCTGGCCTTCTCTCGTCTAGAGAAAGCTATTTTTACAAATGTTACAGTAAAAGTTGTAAGAAGCTGGTAGAAGTGAGTTTTTTGGTCCTAATCATTAGAAATCAGTTAGTTGTTGATGGCAAACATGATTTTGATTGAAAATATTGCTCTTTGTTAAAGAAAAACTGTAGTTGTCATTTTTGGCCTTCTCTCGACGAGAGAAACCTTTTTTTTTTTTACAAATGTTTGAGTAAAAGCTGTAAGAAGCTGGCAGAAGTGAGTTTTTTGGTCCTAATCATTAGAAATCAGTTACTTGTTGATGGCAAACATTATTTTGATTGAAAATATTGCTCTTTGTTTAAGAAAAAACTGTATTTGTCATTTTTGGCGTTGTCTTGTCGAGAGAAAAATACATTTAGAAAAGTTACAGTAAAAGCTGTGAGAAGCTCGCAGAAGTGAGTTTTTTGGTCCTAATCATTAGAAATCAATTACTTGTTGATGGCAAACATGATTTTGATTGAAATGATTGCTCTTTGTTAAAGAAAAACTGTATTTGTCATTTCTGGCCTTCTCTCGTCTAGAGAAACCTATTTTTACAAATGTTACAGTAAAAGCTTTAAGAAGCTGGCAGAAGTGAGTTTTTTGGCCCTAATCATTAGAAATCAGTTTCTTGTTGATGTCAAACATTATTTTGATTGAAAATATTGCTCTTTGTTTAAGAAAAACTGTATTTGTCATTTTTGGCCTTCTCTTGTTGAGAGAAAAATACATTTAGAAATGTTACTGTAAAAGCTGGAAGAAGCAGGCAGAAGTGAGTTTTTTGGTCCTAATCATTAGAAATCAGTTACTTGTTGATGGGAAACATTATTTAGATTGAAAATATTGCTCTTTGTTTAAGAAAAACTGTATTTGTCATTTTTGGCGTTCTCTTGTGGAGAGAAAAATACATTTAGAAATGTTACTGTAAATGCTGGAAGAAGCAGGCAGAAGTGAGTTTTTTGGTCCTAATCATTAGAAATCAGTTACTTGTTGATGGCAAACATTATTTAGATTGAAAATATTGCTCTTTGTTTAAGAAAAACTGTATTTGTCATTTTTGGCGTTCTCTTGTGGAGAGAAAAATACATTTAGAAATGTTACTGTAAATGCTGGAAGAAGCAGGCAGAAGTGAGTTTTTTGGTCCTAATCATTAGAAATCAGTTACTTGTTGATGGCAAACATGATTTTGATTGAAAATATTGCTCTTTGTTTAAGAAAAACTGTATTTGTCATTTTTGGCGTTCTCTTGTCGAGAGAAAAATACATTTAGAAAAGTTACAGTAAAAGCTGTGAGAAGCTCGCAGAAGTGAGTTTGTTGGTCCTAATCATTAGAAATCAGTTACTTGTTGATGGCAAACATGATTTTGATTGAAATGATTGCTCTTTGTTAAAGAAAAACTGTATTTGTCATTTCTGGCCTTCTCTTGTCTAGAGAAAGCTATTTTTACAAATGTTACAGTAAAAGCTGTAAGAAGCTTGCAGAAGTGAGTTTTTTGGTCCTAATCATTAGAAATCAGTTACTTGTTGATGGCAAACATGATTTTGATTGAAAATATTGCTCTTTGTTAAAGAAAAACTGTATTTGTCATTTCTGGCCTTCTCTCGTCTAGAGAAAGCTATTTTTACAAATGTTACAGTAAAAGCTGTAAGAAGCTGGCAGAAGTGAGTTTTTTGGTCCTAATCATTAGAAATCAGTTACTTGTTGATGGCAAACATGGTTTTGATTAAAAATATTGCTCTTTGTTTAAGAAAAACTGTATTTGTCATTTTTGGCGTTCTCTTGTCGATAGAAAAATACATTTAGAAATGTTACTGTAAAAGATGGAAGAAGCAGGCAGAAGTGAGTTTTTTGGTCCTAATCATTAGAAATCAGTTACTTGTTGATGGCAAACATGATTTTGATGGAAATTATTGCTCTTTGTTAAAGAAAAACTGTATTTGTCATTTCTGGCCTTCTCTCGTCTAGAGAAAGCTATTTTTTACAAATGTTTGAGTAAAAGCTTTAAGAAGCTGGCAGAAGTGAGTTTTTTGGTCCTAATCATTAGAAATCAGTTACTTGTTGATGGCAAACATGGTTTTGATTGAAATGATTGCTCTTTGTTAAAGAAAAACTGTATTTGTCATTTCTGGCCTTCTCTCGTCTAGAGAAAGCTATTTTTTTTTTACAAATGTTTGAGTAAAAGCTGTAAGAAGCTGGCAGAAGTGAGTTTTTTGGTCCTAATCATTAGAAATCAGTTACTTGTTGATGGCAAACATGATTTTGATTGAAAATATTGTTTTTTGTTAAAGAAAAACTGTATTTGTCATTTCTGGCCTTCTCTCGTCTAGAGAAAGCTATTTTTACAAATGTTACAGTAAAAGCTGTAAGAAGCTGGCAGAAGTGAGTTTTTTGGTCCTAATCATTAGAAATCAGTTACTTGTTGATGGCAAACATGATTTTGATTGAAATGATTGCTCTTTGTTAAAGAAAAACTGTATTTGTCATTTCTGGCCTTCTCTCGTCTAGAGAAAGCTATTTTTACAAATGTTACAGTAAAAGTTGTAAGAAGCTGGTAGAAGTGAGTTTTTTGGTCCTAATCATTAGAAATCAGTTAGTTGTTGATGGCAAACATGATTTTGATTGAAAATATTGCTCTTTGTTAAAGAAAAACTGTAGTTGTCATTTTTGGCCTTCTCTCGACGAGAGAAACCTTTTTTTTTTTACAAATGTTTGAGTAAAAGCTGTAAGAAGCTGGCAGAAGTGAGTTTTTTGGTCCTAATCATTAGAAATCAGTTACTTGTTGATGGCAAACATTATTTTGATTGAAAATATTGCTCTTTGTTTAAGAAAAAACTGTATTTGTCATTTTTGGCGTTGTCTTGTCGAGAGAAAAATACATTTAGAAAAGTTACAGTAAAAGCTGTGAGAAGCTCGCAGAAGTGAGTTTTTTGGTCCTAATCATTAGAAATCAGTTACTTGTTGATGGCAAACATGATTTTGATTGAAATGATTGCTCTTTGTTAAAGAAAAACTGTATTTGTCATTTCTGGCCTACTCTCGTCTAGAGAAAGCTATTTTTACAAATGTTACAGTAAAAGCTGTAAGAAGCTCGCAGAAGTGAGTTTTTTGGTCCTAATCATTAGAAATCAGTTACTTGTTGATGGCAAACATGGTTTTAATTGAAAATATTGCTCTTTGTTTAAGAAAAACTGTATTTGTCATTTTTGGCGTTCTCTTGTCGATAGAAAAATACATTTAGAAATTTTACTGTAAAAGCTGGAAGAAGCAGGCAGAAGTGAGTTTTATGGTCCTAATCATTAGAAATCAGTTACTTGTTGATGGCAAACATGATTTTGATTGAAAATATTGTTTTTTGTTAAAGAAAAACTGTATTTGTCATTTCTGGCCTTCTCTCGTCTAGAGAAAGCTATTTTTACAAATGTTACAGTAAAAGCTGTAAGAAGCTGGCAGAAGTGAGTTTTTTGGTCCTAATCATTAGAAATCAGTTACTTGTTGATGGCAAACATGGTTTTAATTGAAAATATTGCTCTTTGTTTAAGAAAAACTGTATTTGTCATTTTTGGCGTTCTCTTGTCGATAGAAAAATACATTTAGAAATTTTACTGTAAAAGCTGGAAGAAGCAGGCAGAAGTGAGTTTTATGGTCCTAATCATTAGAAATCAGTTACTTGTTGATGGCAAACATGATTTTGATTGAAATGATTGCTCTTTGTTAAAGAAAAACTGTATTTGTCATTTCTGGCCTTCTCTCGTCTAGAGAAACCTATTTTTACAAATGTTACAGTAAAAGCTTTAAGAAGCTGGCAGAAGTGAGTTTTTTGGCCCTAATCATTAGAAATCAGTTTCTTGTTGATGTCAAACATTATTTTGATTGAAAATATTGCTCTTTGTTTAAGAAAAACTGTATTTGTCATTTTTGGCCTTCTCTTGTTGAGAGAAAAATACATTTAGAAATGTTACTGTAAAAGCTGGAAGAAGCAGGCAGAAGTGAGTTTTTTGGTCCTAATCATTAGAAATCAGTTACTTGTTGATGGGAAACATTATTTAGATTGAAAATATTGCTCTTTGTTTAAGAAAAACTGTATTTGTCATTTTTGGCGTTCTCTTGTGGAGAGAAAAATACATTTAGAAATGTTACTGTAAATGCTGGAAGAAGCAGGCAGAAGTGAGTTTTTTGGTCCTAATCATTAGAAATCAGTTACTTGTTGATGGCAAACATTATTTAGATTGAAAATATTGCTCTTTGTTTAAGAAAAACTGTATTTGTCATTTTTGGCGTTCTCTTGTGGAGAGAAAAATACATTTAGAAATGTTACTGTAAATGCTGGAAGAAGCAGGCAGAAGTGAGTTTTTTGGTCCTAATCATTAGAAATCAGTTACTTGTTGATGGCAAACATGATTTTGATTGAAAATATTGCTCTTTGTTTAAGAAAAACTGTATTTGTCATTTTTGGCGTTCTCTTGTCGAGAGAAAAATACATTTAGAAAAGTTACAGTAAAAGCTGTGAGAAGCTCGCAGAAGTGAGTTTGTTGGTCCTAATCATTAGAAATCAGTTACTTGTTGATGGCAAACATGATTTTGATTGAAATGATTGCTCTTTGTTAAAGAAAAACTGTATTTGTCATTTCTGGCCTTCTCTTGTCTAGAGAAAGCTATTTTTACAAATGTTACAGTAAAAGCTGTAAGAAGCTTGCAGAAGTGAGTTTTTTGGTCCTAATCATTAGAAATCAGTTACTTGTTGATGGCAAACATGATTTTGATTGAAAATATTGCTCTTTGTTAAAGAAAAACTGTATTTGTCATTTCTGGCCTTCTCTCGTCTAGAGAAAGCTATTTTTACAAATGTTACAGTAAAAGCTGTAAGAAGCTGGCAGAAGTGAGTTTTTTGGTCCTAATCATTAGAAATCAGTTACTTGTTGATGGCAAACATGGTTTTGATTAAAAATATTGCTCTTTGTTTAAGAAAAACTGTATTTGTCATTTTTGGCGTTCTCTTGTCGATAGAAAAATACATTTAGAAATGTTACTGTAAAAGATGGAAGAAGCAGGCAGAAGTGAGTTTTTTGGTCCTAATCATTAGAAATCAGTTACTTGTTGATGGCAAACATGATTTTGATGGAAATTATTGCTCTTTGTTAAAGAAAAACTGTATTTGTCATTTCTGGCCTTCTCTCGTCTAGAGAAAGCTATTTTTTACAAATGTTTGAGTAAAAGCTTTAAGAAGCTGGCAGAAGTGAGTTTTTTGGTCCTAATCATTAGAAATCAGTTACTTGTTGATGGCAAACATGGTTTTGATTGAAATGATTGCTCTTTGTTAAAGAAAAACTGTATTTGTCATTTCTGGCCTTCTCTCGTCTAGAGAAAGCTATTTTTTTTTTACAAATGTTTGAGTAAAAGCTGTAAGAAGCTGGCAGAAGTGAGTTTTTTGGTCCTAATCATTAGAAATCAGTTACTTGTTGATGGCAAACATGATTTTGATTGAAAATATTGTTTTTTGTTAAAGAAAAACTGTATTTGTCATTTCTGGCCTTCTCTCGTCTAGAGAAAGCTATTTTTACAAATGTTACAGTAAAAGCTGTAAGAAGCTGGCAGAAGTGAGTTTTTTGGTCCTAATCATTAGAAATCAGTTACTTGTTGATGGCAAACATGATTTTGATTGAAATGATTGCTCTTTGTTAAAGAAAAACTGTATTTGTCATTTCTGGCCTTCTCTCGTCTAGAGAAAGCTATTTTTACAAATGTTACAGTAAAAGCTGTAAGAAGCTCGCAGAAGTGAGTTTTTTGGTCCTAATCATTAGAAATCAGTTACTTGTTGATGGCAAACATGATTTTGATTGAAAATATTGCTCTTTGTTAAAGAAAAACTGTATTTGTCATTTCTGGCCTTCTCTCGTCTAGAGAAAGCTATTTTTACAAATTTTACTGTAAAAGCTGTAAGAAGCTTGCAGAAGTGAGTTTTTTGGTCCTAATCATTAGAAATCAGTTAGTTGTTGATGGCAAACATGATTTTGATTGAAAATATTGCTCTTTGTTAAAGAAAAACTGTAGTTGTCATTTTTGGCCTTCTCTCGACGAGAGAAACCTTTTTTTTTTTTACAAATGTTTGAGTAAAAGCTGTAAGAAGCTGGCAGAAGTGAGTTTTTTGGTCCTAATCATTAGAAATCAGTTACTTGTTGATGGCAAACATTATTTTGATTGAAAATATTGCTCTTTGTTTAAGAAAAAACTGTATTTGTCATTTTTGGCGTTGTCTTGTCGAGAGAAAAATACATTTAGAAAAGTTACAGTAAAAGCTGTGAGAAGCTCGCAGAAGTGAGTTTTTTGGTCCTAATCATTAGAAATCAGTTACTTGTTGATGGCAAACATGATTTTGATTGAAATGATTGCTCTTTGTTAAAGAAAAACTGTATTTGTCATTTCTGGCCTACTCTCGTCTAGAGAAAGCTATTTTTACAAATGTTACAGTAAAAGCTGTAAGAAGCTGGCAGAAGTGAGTTTTTTGGTCCTAATCATTAGAAATCAGTTACTTGTTGATGGCAAACATGGTTTTAATTGAAAATATTGCTCTTTGTTTAAGAAAAACTGTATTTGTCATTTTTGGCGTTCTCTTGTCGAGAGAAAAATACATTTAGAAATGTTACTGTAAAAGCTGGAATAAGCAGGCAGAAGTGATTTTTTGGTCCTAATCATTAGAAATCAGTTACCTGTTGATGGCAAACATTATTTTGATTGAAAATATTGCTCTTTGTTTTAGATAAACTGTAGTTGTCATTTTTTGCCTTCTCTCGCCGAGAGAAACCTATTTTTTACAAATGTTTCAGTAAAAGCTGTAAGAAGCTCGCAGAAGTGAGTTTTTTGGTCCTAATCATTAGAAATCAGTTACTTGTTGATGGCAAACATGGTTTTGATTGAAATGATTGCTCTTTGTTAAAGAAAAACTGTATTTGTCATTTCTGGCCTTCTCTCGTCTAGAGAAAGCTATTTTTACAAATGTTACAGTAAAAGTTGTAAGAAGCTGGTAGAAGTGAGTTTTTTGGTCCTAATCATTAGAAATCAGTTAGTTGTTGATGGCAAACATGATTTTGATTGAAAATATTGCTCTTTGTTAAAGAAAAACTGTAGTTGTCATTTTTGGCCTTCTCTCGACGAGAGAAACCTTTTTTTTTTTACAAATGTTTGAGTAAAAGCTGTAAGAAGCTGGCAGAAGTGAGTTTTTTGGTCCTAATCATTAGAAATCAGTTACTTGTTGATGGCAAACATTATTTTGATTGAAAATATTGCTCTTTGTTTAAGAAAAAACTGTATTTGTCATTTTTGGCGTTGTCTTGTCGAGAGAAAAATACATTTAGAAAAGTTACAGTAAAAGCTGTGAGAAGCTCGCAGAAGTGAGTTTTTTGGTCCTAATCATTAGAAATCAGTTACTTGTTGATGGCAAACATGATTTTGATTGAAATGATTGCTCTTTGTTAAAGAAAAACTGTATTTGTCATTTCTGGCCTACTCTCGTCTAGAGAAAGCTATTTTTACAAATGTTACAGTAAAAGCTGTAAGAAGCTCGCAGAAGTGAGTTTTTTGGTCCTAATCATTAGAAATCAGTTACTTGTTGATGGCAAACATGGTTTTAATTGAAAATATTGCTCTTTGTTTAAGAAAAACTGTATTTGTCATTTTTGGCGTTCTCTTGTCGATAGAAAAATACATTTAGAAATTTTACTGTAAAAGCTGGAAGAAGCAGGCAGAAGTGAGTTTTATGGTCCTAATCATTAGAAATCAGTTACTTGTTGATGGCAAACATGATTTTGATTGAAAATATTGTTTTTTGTTAAAGAAAAACTGTATTTGTCATTTCTGGCCTTCTCTCGTCTAGAGAAAGCTATTTTTACAAATGTTACAGTAAAAGCTGTAAGAAGCTGGCAGAAGTGAGTTTTTTGGTCCTAATCATTAGAAATCAGTTACTTGTTGATGGCAAACATGGTTTTAATTGAAAATATTGCTCTTTGTTTAAGAAAAACTGTATTTGTCATTTTTGGCGTTCTCTTGTCGAGAGAAAAATACATTTAGAAATGTTACTGTAAAAGCTGGAATAAGCAGGCAGAAGTGATTTTTTGGTCCTTATCATTAGAAATCAGTTACCTGTTGATGGCAAACATTATTTTGATTGAAAATATTGCTCTTTGTTTTAGATAAACTGTAGTTGTCATTTTTTGCCTTCTCTCGCCGAGAGAAACCTATTTTTTACAAATGTTTCAGTAAAAGCTGTAAGAAGCTCGCAGAAGTGAGTTTTTTGGTCCTAATCATTAGAAATCAGTTACTTGTTGATGGCAAACATGGTTTTGATTGAAAATATTGCTCTTTATTTACGAAAAACTGTAGTTGTCATGTTTGGCCTTCTCTTGTCTAGAGAAAGCTATTTTTACAAATGTTACAGTAAAAGTTGTAAGAAGCTGGCAGAAGTGAGTTTTTTGGTCCTAATCATTAGAAATCAGTTACTTGTTGATGGCAAACATGATTTTGATTGAAATGATTGCTCTTTGTTAAAGAAAAACTGTATTTGTCATTTCTGGCCTACTCTCGTCTAGAGAAAGCTATTTTTACAAATGTTACAGTAAAAGCTGTAAGAAGCTCGCAGAAGTGAGTTTTTTGGTCCTAATCATTAGAAATCAGTTACTTGTTGATGGCAAACATTATTTTGATTGAAAATATTGCTCTTTGTTTAAGAAAAAACTGTATTTGTCATTATTGGCGTTGTCTTGTCGAGAGAAAAATACATTTAGAAAAGTTACAGTAAAAGCTGTGAGAAGCTCGCAGAAGTGAGTTTTTTGGTCCTAATCATTAGAAATCAGTTACTTGTTGATGGCAAACATGATTTTGATTGAAATGATTGCTCTTTGTTAAAGAAAAACTGTATTTGTCATTTCTGGCCTACTCTCGTCTAGAGAAAGCTATTTTTACAAATGTTACAGTAAAAGCTGTAAGAAGCTCGCAGAAGTGAGTTTTTTGGTCCTAATCATTAGAAATCAGTTACTTGTTGATGGCAAACATGGTTTTGATTGAAATGATTGCTCTTTGTTAAAGAAAAACTGTATTTGTCATTTCTGGCCTTCTCTCGTCTAGAGAAAGCTATTTTTACAAATGTTACAGTAAAAGTTGTAAGAAGCTGGTAGAAGTGAGTTTTTTGGTCCTAATCATTAGAAATCAGTTAGTTGTTGATGGCAAACATGATTTTGATTGAAAATATTGCTCTTTGTTAAAGAAAAACTGTAGTTGTCATTTTTGGCCTTCTCTCGACGAGAGAAACCTTTTTTTTTTTACAAATGTTTGAGTAAAAGCTGTAAGAAGCTGGCAGAAGTGAGTTTTTTGGTCCTAATCATTAGAAATCAGTTACTTGTTGATGGCAAACATGGTTTTAATTGAAAATATTGCTCTTTGTTTAAGAAAAACTGTATTTGTCATTTTTGGCGTTCTCTTGTCGAGAGAAAAATACATTTAGAAATGTTACTGTAAAAGCTGGAATAAGCAGGCAGAAGTGATTTTTTGGTCCTAATCATTAGAAATCAGTTACCTGTTGATGGCAAACATTATTTTGATTGAAAATATTGCTCTTTGTTTTAGATAAACTGTAGTTGTCATTTTTTGCCTTCTCTCGCCGAGAGAAACCTATTTTTTACAAATGTTTCAGTAAAAGCTGTAAGAAGCTCGCAGAAGTGAGTTTTTTGGTCCTAATCATTAGAAATCAGTTACTTGTTGATGGCAAACATGGTTTTGATTGAAATGATTGCTCTTTGTTAAAGAAAAACTGTATTTGTCATTTCTGGCCTTCTCTCGTCTAGAGAAAGCTATTTTTACAAATGTTACAGTAAAAGTTGTAAGAAGCTGGTAGAAGTGAGTTTTTTGGTCCTAATCATTAGAAATCAGTTAGTTGTTGATGGCAAACATGATTTTGATTGAAAATATTGCTCTTTGTTAAAGAAAAACTGTAGTTGTCATTTTTGGCCTTCTCTCGACGAGAGAAACCTTTTTTTTTTTACAAATGTTTGAGTAAAAGCTGTAAGAAGCTGGCAGAAGTGAGTTTTTTGGTCCTAATCATTAGAAATCAGTTACTTGTTGATGGCAAACATTATTTTGATTGAAAATATTGCTCTTTGTTTAAGAAAAAACTGTATTTGTCATTTTTGGCGTTGTCTTGTCGAGAGAAAAATACATTTAGAAAAGTTACAGTAAAAGCTGTGAGAAGCTCGCAGAAGTGAGTTTTTTGGTCCTAATCATTAGAAATCAGTTACTTGTTGATGGCAAACATGATTTTGATTGAAATGATTGCTCTTTGTTAAAGAAAAACTGTATTTGTCATTTCTGGCCTACTCTCGTCTAGAGAAAGCTATTTTTACAAATGTTACAGTAAAAGCTGTAAGAAGCTCGCAGAAGTGAGTTTTTTGGTCCTTATCATTAGAAATCAGTTACTTGTTGATGGCAAACATGGTTTTAATTGAAAATATTGCTCTTTGTTTAAGAAAAACTGTATTTGTCATTTTTGGCGTTCTCTTGTGGATAGAAAAATACATTTAGAAATTTTACTGTAAAAGCTGGAAGAAGCAGGCAGAAGTGAGTTTTATGGTTCTAATCATTAGAAATCAGTTACTTGTTGATGGCAAACATTATTTTGATTGAAAATATTGTTTTTTGTTAAAGAAAAACTGTATTTGTCATTTCTGGCCTTCTCTCGTCTAGAGAAAGCTATTTTTTACAAATGTTACAGTAAAAGCTGTAAGAAGCTGGCAGAAGTGAGTTTTTTGGTCCTAATCATTAGAAATCAGTTACTTGTTGATGGCAAACATGGTTTTAATTGAAAATATTGCTCTTTGTTTAAGAAAAACTGTATTTGTCATTTTTGGCGTTCTCTTGTCGATAGAAAAATACATTTAGAAATTTTACTGTAAAAGCTGGAAGAAGCAGGCAGAAGTGAGTTTTATGGTCCTAATCATTAGAAATCAGTTACTTGTTGATGGCAAACATGATTTTGATTGAAAATATTGTTTTTTGTTAAAGAAAAACTGTATTTGTCATTTCTGGCCTTCTCTCGTCTAGAGAAAGCTATTTTTACAAATGTTACAGTAAAAGCTGTAAGAAGCTGGCAGAAGTGAGTTTTTTGGTCCTAATCATTAGAAATCAGTTACTTGTTGATGGCAAACATGGTTTTAATTGAAAATATTGCTCTTTGTTTTAGATAAACTGTAGTTGTCATTTTTTGCCTTCTCTCGCCGAGAGAAACCTATTTTTTACAAATGTTTCAGTAAAAGCTGTTAGAAGCTCGCAGAAGTGAGTTTTTTGGTCCTAATCATTAGAAATCAGTTACTTGTTGATGGCAAACATGGTTTTGATTGAAATGATTGCTCTTTGTTAAAGAAAAACTGTATTTGTCATTTCTGGCCTTCTCTCGTCTAGAGAAGGCTATTTTTTACAAATGTTACAGTAAAAGTTGTAAGAAGCTGGTAGAAGTGAGTTTTTTGGTCCTAATCATTAGAAATCAGTTAGTTGTTGATGGCAAACATGATTTTGATTGAAAATATTGCTCTTTGTTAAAGAAAAACTGTAGTTGTCATTTTTGGCCTTCTCTCGACGAGAGAAACCTTTTTTTTTTTACAAATGTTTGAGTAAAAGCTGTAAGAAGCTGGCAGAAGTGAGTTTTTTGGTCCTAATCATTAGAAATCAGTTACTTGTTGATGGCAAACATGATTTTGATTGAAATGATTGCTCTTTGTTAAAGAAAAACTGTATTTGTCATTTCTGGCCTTCTCTCGTCTAGAGAAAGCTATTTTTACAAATGTTACAGTAAAAGCTGTAAGAAGCTCGCAGAAGTAAGTTTTTTGGTCCTAATCATTAGAAATCAGTTACTTGTTGATGGCAAACATGATTTTGATTGAAAATATTGCTCTTTGTTTAAGAAAAACTGTATTTGTCATTTTTGGCGTTCTCTTGTCGATAGAAAAATACATTTAGAAATGTTACTGTAAAAGCTGGAAAAAGGAGGCAGAATTGAGTTTTTTGGTCCTAATCATTAGAAATCAGTTACCTGTTGATGGCAAACATTATTTTGACTGAAAATATTGCTCTTTGTTTTAGATAAACTGTAGTTGTCATTTTTTGCCTTCTATCACCGAGAGAAACCTATTTTTTACAAATGTTTCAGTAAAAGCTGTAAGAAGCGCGAAGAAGTGAGTTTTTTGGTCCTAATCATTAGAAATCAGTTACTTGTTGATGGCAAACATGATTTTGATTGAAATGATTGCTCTTTGTTAAAGAAAAACTGTATTTGTCATTTCTGGCCTTCTCTCGTCTAGAGAAAGCTATTTTTACAAATGTTACAGTAAAAGCTGTAAGAAGCTGGCTTAAGTGAGTTTTTTGGTCCTAATCATTAGACATCAGTTACTTGTTGATGGCAAACATGGTTTTAATTGAAAATATTGCTGTTTATTTAAGAAAAACTGCAGTCGTCATTTTTGGGCTTCTCTCATCGAGAGAAACCTATTTTTTTTTACTAATTGTTTGAGTAAAAGCTGTAAGAAGCTAGCAGAAGTGAGTTTTTTTGTCCTAATCATTAGAAATCAGTTACTTGTTGATGGCAAACATGGTTTTGATTGAAATGATTGCCGTTTGTTAAAGAAAAACTGTATTTGTCATTTCTGGCCTTCTCTCGTCTAGAGAAAGCTATTTTTACAAATGTTACAGTAAAAGTTGTAAGAAGTTGGCAGAAGTGAGTTCTTTGGTGCTAATCATTAGAAATCAGTTACTTGTTGATCGCAAACATGATTTTGATTGAAAATATTGCTCTTTGTTTTAGATAAACTGTAGTTGTCATTTTTTGCCTTCTTTCGCCGAGAGAAACCTATTTTTTACAAATGTTTCAGTAAAAGCTGTAAGAAGCGCGCAGAAGTGAGTTTTTTGGTCCTAATCATTAGAAATCAGTTACTTGTTGATGGCAAACATGATTTTGATTGAAATGATTGCTCTTTGTTAAAGAAAAACTGCAGTCGTCATTTTTGGGCTTCTCTCATCGAGAGAAACCTATTTTTTTTTACTAATTGTTTGAGTAAAAGCTGGAAGAAGCAGGCAGAAGTGAGTTTTTTGGTCCTAATCATTAGAAATCAGTTACTTGTTGATGGCAAACATGATTTTGATTGAAATGATTGCTCTTTGTTAAAGAAAAACTGTATTTGTCATTTTTGGCGTTCTCTTGTCGATAAAAAAATACATTTAGAAATGTTACTGTAAAAGCTGGAAAAAGCAGGCAGAATTGAGTTTTTTGGTCCTAATCATTAGAAATCAGTTACTTGTTGATGGCAAACATGGTTTTGATTGAAAATATTGCTCTTTATTTAAGAAAAACTGTAGTTGTCATGTTTGGCCTTCTCTTGTCTAGAGAAAGCTATTTTTACAAATGTTACAGTAAAAGTTGTAAGAAGCTCGCAGAAGTGAGTTTTTTGGTCCTAATCATTAGAAATCAGTTACTTGTTGATGGCAAACATGGTTTTAATTGAAAATATTGCTCTTTGTTTAAGAAAAACTGTATTTGTCATTTTTGGCGTTCTCTTGTCGATAGAAAAATACATTTAGAAATGTTACTGTAAAAGCTGGAAGAAGCAGGCAGAAGTGAGTTTTTTGGTCCTAATCATTAGAAATCAGTTACCTGTTGATGGCAAACATTATTTTGATTGAAAATATTGCTCGTTGTTTTAGATAAACTGTAGTTGTCATTTTTTGCCTTCTCTCGCCGAGAGAAACCTATTTTTTACAAATGTTTCAGTAAAAGCTGTAAGAAGCTCGCAGAAGTGAGTTTTTTGGTCCTAATCATTAGAAATCAGTTACTTGTTGATGGCAAACATGGTTTTGATTGAAAATATTGCTCTTTATTTACGAAAAACTGTAGTTGTCATGTTTGGCCTTCTCTTTTCTAGAGAAAGCTATTTTTACAAATGTTACAGTAAAAGTTGTAAGAAGCTGGCAGAAGTGAGTTTTTTGGTCCTAATCATTAGAAATCAGTTACTTGTTGATGGCAAACATTTTTTTTGATTGAAAATATTGCTCTTTGTTTTAGATAAACTGTAGTTGTCATTTTTTGCCTTCTCTCGCCGAGAGAAACCTATTTCTTACAAATGTTTCAGTAAAAGCTGTAAGAAGCTCGCAGAAGTGAGTTTTTTGGTCCTAATCATTAGAAATCAGTTACTTGTTGATGGCAAACATGGTTTTGATTGAAAATATTGCTCTTTATTTAAGAAAAACTGTAGTTGTCATGTTTGGCCTTCTCTTGTCTAGAGAAAGCTATTTTTACAAATGTTACAGTAAAAGTTGTAAGAAGCTCGCAGAAGTGAGTTTTTTGGTCCTAATCATTAGAAATCAGTTACTTGTTGATGGCAAACATGGTTTTAATTGAAAATATTGCTCTTTGTTTAAGAAAAACTGTATTTGTCATTTTTGGCGTTCTCTTGTCGATAGAAAAATACATTTAGAAATGTTACTGTAAAAGCTGGAAGAAGCAGGCAGAAGTGAGTTTTTTGGTCCTAATCATTAAAATCAGTTACCTGTTGATGGCAAACATTGTTTTGATTGAAAATATTGCTCTTTGTTTTAGATAAACTGTAGTTGTCATTTTTTGCCTTCTCTCGCCGAGAGAAACCTATTTTTTACAAATGTTTCAGTAAAAGCTGTAAGAAGCTCGCAGAAGTGAGTTTTTTGGTCCTAATCATTAGAAATCAGTTACTTGTTGATGGCAAACATGGTTTTGATTGAAAATATTGCTCTTTATTTACGAAAAACTGTAGTTGTCATGTTTGGCCTTCTCTTGTCTAGAGTAAGCTATTTTTACAAATGTTAGAGTAAAAGTTGTAAGAAGCTCGCAGAAGTGAGTTTTTTGGTCCTAATCATTAGAAATCAGTTACTTGTTGATGGCAAACATGGTTTTAATTGAAATTATTGCTCTTTGTTAAAGAAAAACTGTATTTGTCATTTCTGGCCTTCTCTCGTCTAGAGAAAGCTATTTTTACAAATGTTACAGTAAAAGCTGTAACAAGCTCGCAGAAGTGAGTTTTTTGGTGCTAATCATAAGAAATCAGTTACTTGTTGATGGCAAACATGATTTTGATTGAAAATATTGCTCTTTGTTAAAGAAAAACTGTATTTGTCATTTTTGGCCTTCTCTCATCGAGAGAAACCTATTTTTTTTTACAAATGTTTGAGTAAAAGCTGTAAGAAGCTGGCAGAAGTGAGTTTTTTGGTCCTAATCATTAGAAATCAGTTACTTGTTGATGGCAAACATTATTTTGATTGAAAATATTGCTCTTTGTTTAAGAAAAACTGTATTTGTCATTTTTGGCGTTCTCTTGTCGAGAGAAAAATACATTTAGAAATGTTACTGTAAAAGCTGGAAGAAGCAGGCAGAAGTGAGTTTTTTGGTCCTAATCATTAGAAATCAGTTACTTGTTGATGGCAAACATGATTTTGATTGGAAATATTGCTCTTTGTTTTAGATAAACTGTAGTTGTCATTTTTTGCCTTCTCTCGCCGAGAGAAACCTATTTTTTACAAATGTTTCAGTAAAAGCTGTAAGAAGCTCGCAGAAGTGAGTTTTTTGGTCCTAATCATTAGAAACCAGTTACTTGTTGATGGCAAACATGATTTTGATTGAAATGATTGCTCTTTGTTAAAGAAAAACTGTATTTGTCATTTCTGGCCTTCTCTCGTCTAGAGAAAGCTATTTTTTACAAATGTTACAGTAAAAGCTGTAAGAAGCTCGCAGAAGTAAGTTTTTTGGTCCTAATCATTAGAAATCAGTTACTTGTTGATGGCAAACATGATTTTGATTGAAATGATTGCTCTTTGTTAAAGAAAAACTGCAGTCGTCATTTTTGGGCTTCTCTCATCGAGAGAAACCTATTTTTTTTACTAATTGTTTGAGTAAAAGCTGGAAGAAGCAGGCAGAAGTGAGTTTTTTGGTCCTAATTATTAGAAATCAGTTACTTGTTGATGGCAAACATGATTTTGATTGAAATGATTGCTCTTTGTTAAAGAAAAACTGTATTTGTCATTTTTGGCGTTCTCTTGTCGATAAAAAAATACATTTAGAAATGTTACTGTAAAAGCTGGAAAAAGCAGGCAGAATTGAGTTTTTTGGTCCTAATCATTAGAAATCAGTTACTTGTTGATGGCAAACATTATTTTGATTGAAAATATTGCTCTTTGTTTAAGAAAAACTGTATTTGTCATTTTTGGCGTTCTCTTGTCTAGATAAAGCTATTTTTACAAATGTTACAGTAAAAGTTGTAAGAAGCTCGCAGAAGTGAGTTTTTTGGTCCTAATCATTAGAAATCAGTTACTTGTTGATGGCAAACATGGTTTTGATTGAAAATATTGCTCTTTATTTAAGAAAAACTGTATTTGTCATTTTTGGCGTTCTCTTGTCGAGAGAAAAATACATTTAGAAAAGTTACAGTAAAAGCTGTGAGAAGCTTGCAGAAGTGAGTTTTTTGGTCCTAATCATTAGAAATCAGTTACTTGTTGATGGCAAACATGATTTTGATTGAAATGATTGCTCTTTGTTAAAGAAAAACTGTATTTGTCATTTCTGGCCTTCTCTCGTCTAGAGAAAGCTATTTTTACAAATATTACAGTAAAAGCTGTAAGAAGCTGGCAGAAGTGAGTTTTTTGGTCCTAATCATTAGAAATCAGTTACTTGTTGATGGCAAACATGGTTTTAATTGAAAATATTGCTCTTTGTTTAAGAAAAACTGTATTTGTCATTTTTGGCGTTCTCTTGTCGAGAGAAAAATACATTTAGAAATGTTACTGTAAAAGCTGGAAGAAGCAGGCAAAATTGAGTTTTTTGGTCCTAATCATTAGAAATCAGTTACCTGTTGATGGCAAACATTTTTTTTGATTGAAAATATTGCTCTTTGTTTTAGATAAACTGTAGTTGTCATTTTTTGCCTTCTCTCGCCGAGAGAAACCTATTTTTTACAAATGTTTCAGTAAAAGCTGTAAGAAGCTCGCAGAAGTGAGTTTTTTGGTCCTAATCATTAGAAATCAGTTACTTGTTGATGGCAAACATGATTTTGATTGAAATGATTGCTCTTTGTTAAAGAAAAACTGTATTTGTCATTTCTGGCCTTCTCTCGTCTAGAGAAAGCTATTTTTACAAATGTTACAGTAAAAGCTGTAAGAAGCTCGCAGAAGTAAGTTTTTTGGTCCTAATCATTAGAAATCAGTTACTTGTTGATGGCAAACATGATTTTGATTGAAAATATTGCTCTTTGTTTAAGAAAAACTGTATTTGTCATTTTTGGCGTTCTCTTGTCGAGAGAAAAATACATTTAGAAATGTTACTGTAAAAGCTGGAAGAAGCAGGCAGAAGTGAGTTTTTTGGTCCTAATCATTAGAAATCAGTTACTTGTTGATGGCAAACATGATTTTGATTGGAAATATTGCTCTTTGTTTTAGATAAACTGTAGTTGTCATTTTTTGCCTTCTCTCGCCGAGAGAAACCTATTTTTTACAAATGTTTCAGTAAAAGCTGTAAGAAGCTCGCAGAAGTGAGTTTTTTGGTCCTAATCATTAGAAACCAGTTACTTGTTGATGGCAAACATGATTTTGATTGAAATGATTGCTCTTTGTTAAAGAAAAACTGTATTTGTCATTTCTGGCCTTCTCTCGTCTAGAGAAAGCTATTTTTTACAAATGTTACAGTAAAAGCTGTAAGAAGCTCGCAGAAGTAAGTTTTTTGGTCCTAATCATTAGAAATCAGTTACTTGTTGATGGCAAACATGATTTTGATTGAAATGATTGCTCTTTGTTAAAGAAAAACTGCAGTCGTCATTTTTGGGCTTCTCTCATCGAGAGAAACCTATTTTTTTTACTAATTGTTTGAGTAAAAGCTGGAAGAAGCAGGCAGAAGTGAGTTTTTTGGTCCTAATTATTAGAAATCAGTTACTTGTTGATGGCAAACATGATTTTGATTGAAATGATTGCTCTTTGTTAAAGAAAAACTGTATTTGTCATTTTTGGCGTTCTCTTGTCGATAAAAAAATACATTTAGAAATGTTACTGTAAAAGCTGGAAAAAGCAGGCAGAATTGAGTTTTTTGGTCCTAATCATTAGAAATCAGTTACTTGTTGATGGCAAACATTATTTTGATTGAAAATATTGCTCTTTGTTTAAGAAAAACTGTATTTGTCATTTTTGGCGTTCTCTTGTCTAGATAAAGCTATTTTTACAAATGTTACAGTAAAAGTTGTAAGAAGCTCGCAGAAGTGAGTTTTTTGGTCCTAATCATTAGAAATCAGTTACTTGTTGATGGCAAACATGGTTTTGATTGAAAATATTGCTCTTTATTTAAGAAAAACTGTATTTGTCATTTTTGGCGTTCTCTTGTCGAGAGAAAAATACATTTAGAAAAGTTACAGTAAAAGCTGTGAGAAGCTTGCAGAAGTGAGTTTTTTGGTCCTAATCATTAGAAATCAGTTACTTGTTGATGGCAAACATGATTTTGATTGAAATGATTGCTCTTTGTTAAAGAAAAACTGTATTTGTCATTTCTGGCCTTCTCTCGTCTAGAGAAAGCTATTTTTACAAATATTACAGTAAAAGCTGTAAGAAGCTGGCAGAAGTGAGTTTTTTGGTCCTAATCATTAGAAATCAGTTACTTGTTGATGGCAAACATGGTTTTAATTGAAAATATTGCTCTTTGTTTAAGAAAAACTGTATTTGTCATTTTTGGCGTTCTCTTGTCGAGAGAAAAATACATTTAGAAATGTTACTGTAAAAGCTGGAAGAAGCAGGCAAAATTGAGTTTTTTGGTCCTAATCATTAGAAATCAGTTACCTGTTGATGGCAAACATTTTTTTTGATTGAAAATATTGCTCTTTGTTTTAGATAAACTGTAGTTGTCATTTTTTGCCTTCTCTCGCCGAGAGAAACCTATTTTTTACAAATGTTTCAGTAAAAGCTGTAAGAAGCTCGCAGAAGTGAGTTTTTTGGTCCTAATCATTAGAAATCAGTTACTTGTTGATGGCAAACATGATTTTGATTGAAATGATTGCTCTTTGTTAAAGAAAAACTGTATTTGTCATTTCTGGCCTTCTCTCGTCTAGAGAAAGCTATTTTTACAAATGTTACAGTAAAAGCTGTAAGAAGCTCGCAGAAGTAAGTTTTTTGGTCCTAATCATTAGAAATCAGTTACTTGTTGATGGCAAACATGATTTTGATTGAAAATATTGCTCTTTGTTTAAGAAAAACTGTATTTGTCATTTTTGGCGTTCTCTTGTCGATAGAAAAATACATTTAGAAATGTTACTGTAAAAGCTGGAAAAAGCAGGCAGAATTGAGTTTTTTGGTCCTAATCATTAGAAATCAGTTACCTGTTGATGGCAAACATTATTTTGACTGAAAATATTGCTCTTTGTTTTAGATAAACTGTAGTTGTCATTTTTTGCCTTCTATCGCCGAGAGAAACCTATTTTTTACAAATGTTTCAGTAAAAGCTGTAAGAAGCCCGAAGAAGTGAGTTTTTTGGTCCTAATCATTAGAAATCAGTTACTTGTTGATGGCAAACATGATTTTGATTGAAATGATTGCTCTTTGTTAAAGAAAAACTGTATTTGTCATTTCTGGCCTTCTCTCGTCTAGAGAAAGCTATTTTTTA
Source organism: Pampus argenteus (assembly GCA_036937835.1). NCBI lineage: Eukaryota > Metazoa > Chordata > Actinopteri > Scombriformes > Stromateidae > Pampus > Pampus argenteus. The sequence continues at coordinate 18,115,365 of CM072882.1, forward strand.
CAAATGTTACAGTAAAAGCTGGAAGAAGCAGGTAGAAGTGAGTTTTTTGGTCCTAATCATTAGAAATCAGTTAGTTGTTGATGGCAAACATGATTTTGATTGAAATGATTGCTCTTTGTTAAAGAAAAACTGCAGTCGTCATTTTTGGGCTTCTCTCATCGAGAGAAACCTATTTTTTTTTTACTAATTGTTAGAGTAAAAGCTGGAAGAAGCAGGCAGAAGTGAGTTTTTCGGTCCTAATCATTAGAAATCAGTTACTTGTTGATGGCAAACATGATTTTGATTGAAATGATTGCTCTTTGTTAAAGAAAAACTGTATTTGTCATTTCTGGCCTTCTCTCGTCTAGAGAAAGCTATTTTTACAAATGTTACAGTAAAAGCTGTAAGAAGCTCGCAGAAGTGAGTTTTTTGGTCCTAATCATTAGAAATCAGTTACTTGTTGATGGCAAACATGATTTTGATTGAAAATATTGCTCTTTGTTAAAGAAAAACTGTATTTGTCATTTTTGGCGTTCTCTTGTCGATAGAAAAATACATTTAGAAATGTTACTGTAAAAGCTGGAAGAAGCAGGCAGAATTGAGTTGTTTGGTCCTAATCATTAGAAATCAGTTACTTGTCGATGGCAAACATGGTTTTAATTTAAATTTTGCTGTTTATTTAAGAAAAACTGCAGTCGTCATTTTTGGGCTTCTCTCATCGAGAGAAACCTTTTTTTTTTTACTAATTGTTTGAGTAAAAGCTGTAAGAAGCTGGCAGAAGTGAGTTTTTTTGTCCTAATCATTAGAAATCAGTTACTTGTTAATGGCAAACATGATTTTGATTGAAATGATTGCTCTTTGTTAAAGAAAAACTGTATTTGTCATTTTTTGCCTTCTCTCGCCGAGAGAAACCTATTTTTTACAAATGTTTCAGTAAAAGCTGTAAGAAGCTCACAGAAGTGAGTTTTTTGGTCCTAATCATTAGAAATCAGTTACTTGTTGATGGCAAACATGATTTTGATTGAAATGATTGCTCTTTGTTAAAGAAAAACTGTATTTGTCATTTCTGGCCTTCTCTCGTCTAGAGAAAGCTATTTTTACAAATGTTACAGTAAAAGCTGTAAGAAGCTCGCAGAAGTGAGTTTTTTGGTCCTAATCATTAGAAATCAGTTACTTGTTGATGGCAAACATGATTTTGATTGAAATGATTGCTCTTTGTTAAAGAAAAACTGTATTTGTCATTTCTGGCTTTCTCTCGTCTAGAGAAAGCTATTTTTACAAATGTTACAGTAAAAGCTGTAAGAAGCTCGCAGAAGTGAGTTTTTTGGTCCTAATCATTAGAAATCAGTTACTTGTTGATGGCAAACATGATTTTGATTGAAATGATTGCTCTTTGTTAAAGAAAATCTGTATTTGTCATTTCTGGCCTTCTCTTGTCGATAGAAAAATACATTTAGAAATGTTACTGTAAAAGCTGGAAAAAGCAGGCAGAATTGAGTTTTTTGGTCCTAATCATTAGAAATCAGTTACCTGTTGATGGCAAACATTATTTTGACTGAAAATATTGCTCTTTGTTTTAGATAAACTGTAGTTGTCATTTGTTGCCTTCTCTCGCCGAGAGAAACCTATTTCTTACAAATGTTTCAGTAAAAGCTGGAAGAAGCAGGCAGAAGTGAGTTTTTTGGTCCTAATCATTAGAAATCAGTTACTTGTTGATGGCAAACATGATTTTGATTGAAATGATTGCTCTTTGTTAAAGAAAAACTGTATTTGTCATTTCTGGCCTTCTCTCGTCTAGAGAAAGCTATTTTTACAAATGTTACAGTAAAAGCTGTAAGAAGCTGGCAGAAGTGAGTTTTTTGGTCCTAATCATTAGAAATCAGTTACTTGTTGATGGCAAACATGGTTTTGATTGAAATGATTGCCGTTTGTTAAAGAAAAACTGTATTTGTCATTTCTGGCCTTCTCTCGTCTAGAGAAAGCTATTTTTACAAATGTTACAGTAAAAGCTGTAAGAAGCTGGCAGAAGTGAGTTTTTTGGTCCTAATCATTAGAAATCAGTTACTTGTTGATGGCAAACATGATTTTGATTGAAATGATTGCTCTTTGTTAAAGAAAAACTGTATTTGTCATTTCTGGCCTTCTCTCGTCTAGAGAAAGCTATTTTTACAAATGTTACAGTAAAAGCTGTAAGAAGCTCGCAGAAGTGAGTTTTTTGGTCCTAATCATTAGAAATCAGTTTCTTGTTGATGTCAAACATGATTTTGATTGAAAATATTGCTCTTTGTTAAAGAAAAACTGTATTTGTCATTTCTGGCCTTCTCTCGTCTAGAGAAAGCTATTTTTACAAATGTTACAGTAAAAGCTGTAAGAAGCTCGCAGAAGTGAGTTTTTTGGTCCTAATCATTAGAAATCAGTTTCTTGTTGATGTCAAACATGATTTTGATTGAAAATATTGCTCTTTGTTAAAGAAAAACTGTAGTTGTCATGTTTGGCCTTCTCTCGCCGAGAGAAACCTTTTATTTTTTTACAAATGTTTGAGTAAAAGCTGTAAGAAGCTGGCAGAAGTGAGTTTTTTGTTCCTAATCATTAGAAATCAGTTACTTGTTGATGGCAAACATTATTTTGATTGAAAATATTGCTCTTTGTTTAAGAAAAACTGTATTTGTCATTTTTGGCGTTCTCTTGTTGAGAGAAAAATACATTTAGAAATGTTACTGTAAAAGCTGGAAGAAGCAGGCAGAAGTGAGTTTTTTGGTCCTAATCATTAGAAATCAGTTACTTGTTGATGGGAAACATGATTTTGATTGAAAATATTGCTCTTTGTTTAAGAAAAACTGTATTTGTAATTTTTGGCGTTCTCTTGTGGAGAGAAAAATACATTTAGAAATGTTACTGTAAATGCTGGAAGAAGCAGGCAGAAGTGAGTTTTTTGGTCCTAATCATTAGAAATCAGTTACTTGTTGATGGCAAACATGATTTTGATTGAAAATATTGCTCTTTGTTTAAGAAAAACTGTATTTGTCATTTTTGGCGTTCTCTTGTCGAGAGAAAAATACATTTAGAAAAGTTACAGTAAACGCTGTGAGAAGCTCGCAGAAGTGAGTTTTTTGGTCCTAATCATTAGAAATCAGTTACTTGTTGATGGCAAACATGATTTTGATTGAAATGATTGCTCTTTGTTAAAGAAAAACTGTATTTGTCATTTTTTGCCTTCTCTCGCCGAGAGAAACCTATTTTTTACAAATGCTTCAGTAAAAGCTGTAAGAAGCTCGCAGAAGTGAGTTTTTTGGTCCTAATCATTAGAAATCAGTTACTTGTTGATGGCAAACATGGTTTTGATTGAAAAAAATGCTCTTTATTTAAGAAAAACTGTAGTTGTCATGTTTGGCCTTCTCTTGTCTAGAGAAAGCTATTTTTACAAATGTTACAGTAAAAGTTGTAAGAAGCTAGCAGAAGTGAGTTTTTTGGTCCTAATCATTAGAAATCAGTTACTTGTTGATGGCAAACATGGTTTTGATTAAAAATATTGCTCTTTATTTAAGAAAAACTGTATTTGTCATGTTTGGCCTTCTCTTGTCTAGAGAAAGCTGTTTTTACAAATGTTACAGTAAAAGTTGTAAGAAGCTCGCAGAAGTGAGTTTTTTGGTCCTAATCATTAGAAATCAGTTACTTGTTGATGGCAAACATGGTTTTAATTGAAAATATTGCTCTTTGTTTAAGAAAAACTGTATTTGTCATTTTTGGCGTTCTCTTGTCGAGAGAAAAATACATTTAGAAAAGTTACAGTAAAAGCTGTGAGAAGCTTGCAGAAGTGAGTTTTTTGGTCCTAATCATTAGAAATCAGTTACTTGTTGATGGCAAACATGATTTTGATTGAAATGATTGCTCTTTGTTAAAGAAAAACTGTATTTGTCATTTCTGGCCTTCTCTCGTCTAGAGAAAGCTATTTTTACAAATATTACAGTAAAAGCTGTAAGAAGCTGGCAGAAGTGAGTTTTTTGGTCCAAATCATTAGAAATCAGTTACTTGTTGATGGCAAACATGGTTTTAATTGAAAATATTGCTCTTTGTTTAAGAAAAACTGTATTTGTCATTTTTGGCGTTCTCTTGTCTAGAGAAAAATACATTTAGAAATGTTACTGTAAAAGCTGGAAGAAGCAGGCAAAATTGAGTTTTTTGGTCCTAATCATTAGAAATCAGTTACCTGTTGATGGCAAACATTTTTTTTGATTGAAAATATTGCTCTTTGTTTTAGATAAACTGTAGTTGTCATTTTTTGCCTTCTCTCACCGAGAGAAACCTATTTCTTACAAATGTTTCAGTAAAAGCTGTAAGAAGCTCGCAGAAGTGAGTTTTTTGGTCCTAATCATTAGAAATCAGTTACTTGTTGATGGCAAACATGGTTTTGATTGAAAATATTGCTCTTTATTTAAGAAAAACTGTAGTTGTCATGTTTGGCCTTCTCTTGTCTAGAGAAAGCTATTTTTACAAATGTTACAGTAAAAGTTGTAAGAAGCTCGCAGAAGTGAGTTTTTTGGTCCTAATCATTAGAAATCAGTTACTTGTTGATGGCAAACATGGTTTTAATTGAAAATATTGCTCTTTGTTTAAGAAAAACTGTATTTGTCATTTTTGGCGTTCTCTTGTCGATAGAAAAATACATTTAGAAATGTTACTGTAAAAGCTGGAAGAAGCAGGCAGAAGTGAGTTTTTTGGTCCTAATCATTAAAATCAGTTACCTGTTGATGGCAAACATTATTTTGATTGAAAATATTGCTCTTTGTTTTAGATAAACTGTAGTTGTCATTTTTTGCCTTCTCTCGCCGAGAGAAACCTATTTTTTACAAATGTTTCAGTAAAAGCTGTAAGAAGCTCGCAGAAGTGAGTTTTTTGGTCCTAATCATTAGAAACCAGTTACTTGTTGATGGCAAACATGATTTTGATTGAAATGATTGCTCTTTGTTAAAGAAAAACTGTATTTGTCATTTCTGGCCTTCTCTCGTCTAGAGAAAGCTATTTTTTACAAATGTTACAGTAAAAGCTGTAAGAAGCTCGCAGAAGTAAGTTTTTTGGTCCTAATCATTAGAAATCAGTTACTTGTTGATGGCAAACATGATTTTGATTGAAAATATTGTTCTTTGTTTAAGAAAAACTGTATTTGTCATTTTTGGCGTTCTCTTGTCGATAGAAAAATACATTTAGAAATGTTACTGTAAAAGCTGGAAAAAGCAGGCAGAATTGAGTTTTTTGGTCCTAATCATTAGAAATCAGTTACCTGTTGATGGCAAACATTATTTTGACTGAAAATATTGCTCTTTGTTTTAGATAAACTGTAGTTGTCATTTGTTGCCTTCTCTCGCCGAGAGAAACCTATTTCTTACAAATGTTTCAGTAAAAGCTGTAAGAAGCAGGCAGAAGTGAGTTTTTTGGTCCTAATCATTAGAAATCAGTTACTTGTTGATGGCAAACATGATTTTGATTGAAATGATTGCTCTTTGTTAAAGAAAAACTGTATTTGTCATTTCTGGCCTTCTCTCGTCTAGAGAAAGCTATTTTTACAAATGTTACAGTAAAAGCTGTAAGAAGCTCGCAGAAGTGAGTTTTTTTGTCCTAATCATTAGAAATCAGTTACTTGTTGATGGCAAACATGATTTTGATTGAAATGATTGCTCTTTGTTAAAGAAAAACTGTATTTGTCATTTCTGGCCTTTTCTCGTCTAGAGAAAGCTATTTTTACAAATGTTACAGTAAAAGCTGTAAGAAGCTGGCAGAAGTGAGTTTTTTGGTCCTAATCATTAGAAATCAGTTACTTGTTGATGGCAAACATTATTTTGATTGAAAATATTGCTCTTTGTTTAAGAAAAACTGTATTTGTCATTTTTGGCGTTCTCTTGTCGAGAGAAAAATACATTTAGAAATGTTACTGTAAAAGCTGGAAGAAGCAGGCAGAAGTGAGTTTTTTGGTCCTAATCATTAGAAATCAGTTACTTGTTGATGGCAAACATGATTTTGATTGGAAATATTGCTCTTTGTTTTAGATAAACTGTAGTTGTCATTTTTTGCCTTCTCTCGCCGAGAGAAACCTATTTTTTACAAATGTTTCAGTAAAAGCTGTAAGAAGCTCGCAGAAGTGAGTTTTTTGGTCCTAATCATTAGAAACCAGTTACTTGTTGATGGCAAACATGATTTTGATTGAAATGATTGCTCTTTGTTAAAGAAAAACTGTATTTGTCATTTCTGGCCTTCTCTCGTCTAGAGAAAGCTATTTTTTACAAATGTTACAGTAAAAGCTGTAAGAAGCTCGCAGAAGTAAGTTTTTTGGTCCTAATCATTAGAAATCAGTTACTTGTTGATGGCAAACATGATTTTGATTGAAAATATTGCTCTTTGTTTAAGAAAAACTGTATTTGTCATTTTTGGCGTTCTCTTGTCGATAGAAAAATACATTTAGAAATGTTACTGTAAAAGCTGGAAAAAGCAGGCAGAATTGAGTTTTTTGGTCCTAATCATTAGAAATCAGTTACCTGTTGATGGCAAACATTATTTTGACTGAAAATATTGCTCTTTGTTTTAGATAAACTGTAGTTGTCATTTGTTGCCTTCTCTCGCCGAGAGAAACCTATTTCTTACAAATGTTTCAGTAAAAGCTGTAAGAAGCAGGCAGAAGTGAGTTTTTTGGTCCTAATCATTAGAAATCAGTTACTTGTTGATGGCAAACATGATTTTGATTGAAATGATTGCTCTTTGTTAAAGAAAAACTGTATTTGTCATTTCTGGCCTTCTCTCGTCTAGAGAAAGCTATTTTTTTACAAATGTTACAGTAAAAGCTGGAAGAAGCAGGCAGAAGTGAGTTTTTTGGTCCTAATCATTAGAAATCAGTTACTTGTTGATGGCAAACATGATTTTGATTGAAATGATTGCTCTTTGTTAAAGAAAAACTGCAGTCGTCATTTTTGGGCTTCTCTCATCGAGAGAAACCTATTTTTTTTTACTAATTGTTTGAGTAAAAGCTGGAAGAAGCAGGCAGAAGTGAGTTTTTTGGTCCTAATTATTAGAAATCAGTTACTTGTTGATGGCAAACATGATTTTGATTGAAATGATTGCTCTTTGTTAAAGAAAAACTGTATTTGTCATTTTTGGCGTTCTCTTGTCGATAAAAAAATACATTTAGAAATGTTACTGTAAAAGCTGGAAAAAGCAGGCAGAATTGAGTTTTTTGGTCCTAATCATTAGAAATCAGTTACTTGTTGATGGCAAACATTATTTTGATTGAAAATATTGCTCTTTGTTTAAGAAAAACTGTATTTGTCATTTTTGGCGTTCTCTTGTCTAGAGAAAGCTATTTTTTACAAATGTTACAGTAAAAGTTGTAAGAAGCTCGCAGAAGTGAGTTTTTTGGTCCTAATCATTAGAAATCAGTTACTTGTTGATGGCAAACATGGTTTTGATTGAAAATATTGCTCTTTATTTAAGAAAAACTGTATTTGTCATTTTTGGCGTTCTCTTGTCGAGAGAAAAATACATTTAGAAAAGTTACAGTAAAAGCTGTGAGAAGCTTGCAGAAGTGAGTTTTTTGGTCCTAATCATTAGAAATCAGTTACTTGTTGATGGCAAACATGATTTTGATTGAAATGATTGCTCTTTGTTAAAGAAAAACTGTATTTGTCATTTCTGGCCTTCTCTCGTCTAGAGAAAGCTATTTTTACAAATATTACAGTAAAAGCTGTAAGAAGCTGGCAGAAGTGAGTTTTTTGGTCCTAATCATTAGAAATCAGTTACTTGTTGATGGCAAACATGGTTTTAATTGAAAATATTGCTCTTTGTTTAAGAAAAACTGTATTTGTCATTTTTGGCGTTCTCTTGTCGAGAGAAAAATACATTTAGAAATGTTACTGTAAAAGCTGGAATAAGCAGGCAAAATTGAGTTTTTTGGTCCTAATCATTAGAAATCAGTTACCTGTTGATGGCAAACATTATTTTGATTGAAAATATTGCTCTTTATTTTAGATAAACTGTAGTTGTCATTTTTTGCCTTCTCTCGCCGAGAGAAACCTATTTTTTACAAATGTTTCAGTAAAAGCTGTAAGAAGTTTGCAGAAGTGAGTTTTTTGGTCCTAATCATTAGAAATCAGTTACTTGTTGATGGCAAACATGGTTTTGATTGAAATGATTGCTCTTTGTTAAAGAAAAACTGTATTTGTCATTTCTGGCCTTCTCTCGTCTAGAGAAAGCTATTTTTACAAATGTTACAGTAAAAGTTGTAAGAAGCTGGTAGAAGTGAGTTTTTTGGTCCTAATCATTAGAAATCAGTTAGTTGTTGATGGCAAACATGATTTTGATTGAAAATATTGCTCTCTGTTAAAGAAAAACTGTAGTTGTCATTTCTGGCCTTCTCTCGTCTAGAGAAAGCTATTTTTACAAATGTTACAGTAAAAGCTGTAAGAAGCTCGCAGAAGTAAGTTTTTTGGTCCTAATCATTAGAAATCAGTTACTTGTTGATGGCAAACATGATTTTGATTGAAAATATTGCTCTTTGTTTAAGAAAAACTGTATTTGTCATTTTTGGCGTTCTCTTGTCGATAGAAAAATACATTTAGAAATGTTACTGTAAAAGCTGGAAAAAGCAGGCAGAATTGAGTTTTTTGGTCCTAATCATTAGAAATCAGTTACTTGTTGATGGCAAACATGGTTTTAATTTAAATTTTGCTGTTTATTTAAGAAAAACTGCAGTCGTCATTTTTGGGCTTCTCTCATCGAGAGAAACCTATTTTTTTTTTACTAATTGTTTGAGTAAAAGCTGGAAGAAGCAGGCAGAAGTGAGTTTTTTGGTCCTAATCATTAGAAATCAGTTACTTGTTGATGGCAAACATGATTTTGATTGAAATGATTGCTCTTTGTTAAAGAAAAACTGTATTTGTCATTTCTGGCCTTCTCTCGTCTAGAGAAAGCTATTTTTACAAATATTACAGTAAAAGCTGTAAGAAGCTGGCAGAAGTGAGTTTTTTGGTCCAAATCATTAGAAATCAGTTACTTGTTGATGGCAAACATGGTTTTAATTGAAAATATTGCTCTTTGTTTAAGAAAAACTGTATTTGTCATTTTTGGCGTTCTCTTGTCTAGAGAAAAATACATTTAGAAATGTTACTGTAAAAGCTGGAAGAAGCAGGCAAAATTGAGTTTTTTGGTCCTAATCATTAGAAATCAGTTACCTGTTGATGGCAAACATTTTTTTTGATTGAAAATATTGCTCTTTGTTTTAGATAAACTGTAGTTGTCATTTTTTGCCTTCTCTCACCGAGAGAAACCTATTTCTTACAAATGTTTCAGTAAAAGCTGTAAGAAGCTCGCAGAAGTGAGTTTTTTGGTCCTAATCATTAGAAATCAGTTACTTGTTGATGGCAAACATGGTTTTGATTGAAAATATTGCTCTTTATTTAAGAAAAACTGTAGTTGTCATGTTTGGCCTTCTCTTGTCTAGAGAAAGCTATTTTTACAAATGTTACAGTAAAAGTTGTAAGAAGCTCGCAGAAGTGAGTTTTTTGGTCCTAATCATTAGAAATCAGTTACTTGTTGATGGCAAACATGGTTTTAATTGAAAATATTGCTCTTTGTTTAAGAAAAACTGTATTTGTCATTTTTGGCGTTCTCTTGTCGATAGAAAAATACATTTAGAAATGTTACTGTAAAAGCTGGAAGAAGCAGGCAGAAGTGAGTTTTTTGGTCCTAATCATTAAAATCAGTTACCTGTTGATGGCAAACATTATTTTGATTGAAAATATTGCTCTTTGTTTTAGATAAACTGTAGTTGTCATTTTTTGCCTTCTCTCGCCGAGAGAAACCTATTTTTTACAAATGTTTCAGTAAAAGCTGTAAGAAGCTCGCAGAAGTGAGTTTTTTGGTCCTAATCATTAGAAATCAGTTACTTGTTGATGGCAAACATGGTTTTGATTGAAAATATTGCTCTTTATTTACGAAAAACTGTAGTTGTCATGTTTGGCCTTCTCTTGTCTAGAGTAAGCTATTTTTACAAATGTTACAGTAAAAGTTGTAAGAAGCTCGCAGAAGTGAGTTTTTTGGTCCTAATCATTAGAAATCAGTTACTTGTTGATGGCAAACATGGTTTTAATTGAAATTATTGCTCTTTGTTAAAGAAAAACTGTATTTGTCATTTTTGGCCTTCTCTCATCGAGAGAAACCTATTTTTTTTTTTACAAATGTTTGAGTAAAAGCTGTAAGAAGCTGGCAGAAGTGAGTTTTTTGGTCCTAATCATTAGAAATCAGTTACTTATTGATGGCAAACATGATTTTGATTGAAATGATTGCTCTTTGTTAAAGAAAAACTGTATTTGTCATTTCTGGCCTTCTCTCGTCTAGAGAAAGCTATTTTTACAAATGTTACAGTAAAAGCTGTAACAAGCTCGCAGAAGTGAGTTTTTTGGTGCTAATCATAAGAAATCAGTTACTTGTTGATGGCAAACATGATTTTGATTGAAAATATTGCTCTTTGTTAAAGAAAAACTGTATTTGTCATTTTTGGCCTTCTCTCATCGAGAGAAACCTATTTTTTTTTACAAATGTTTGAGTAAAAGCTGTAAGAAGCTGGCAGAAGTGAGTTTTTTGGTCCTAATCATTAGAAATCAGTTACTTGTTGATGGCAAACATTATTTTGATTGAAAATATTGCTCTTTGTTTAAGAAAAACTGTATTTGTCATTTTTGGCGTTCTCTTGTCGAGAGAAAAATACATTTAGAAATGTTACTGTAAAAGCTGGAAGAAGCAGGCAGAAGTGAGTTTTTTGGTCCTAATCATTAGAAATCAGTTACTTGTTGATGGCAAACATGATTTTGATTGGAAATATTGCTCTTTGTTTTAGATAAACTGTAGTTGTCATTTTTTGCCTTCTCTCGCCGAGAGAAACCTATTTTTTACAAATGTTTCAGTAAAAGCTGTAAGAAGCTCGCAGAAGTGAGTTTTTTGGTCCTAATCATTAGAAACCAGTTACTTGTTGATGGCAAACATGATTTTGATTGAAATGATTGCTCTTTGTTAAAGAAAAACTGTATTTGTCATTTCTGGCCTTCTCTCGTCTAGAGAAAGCTATTTTTTACAAATGTTACAGTAAAAGCTGTAAGAAGCTCGCAGAAGTAAGTTTTTTGGTCCTAATCATTAGAAATCAGTTACTTGTTGATGGCAAACATGATTTTGATTGAAAATATTGCTCTTTGTTTAAGAAAAACTGTATTTGTCATTTTTGGCGTTCTCTTGTCGATAGAAAAATACATTTAGAAATGTTACTGTAAAAGCTGGAAAAAGCAGGCAGAATTGAGTTTTTTGGTCCTAATCATTAGAAATCAGTTACCTGTTGATGGCAAACATTATTTTGACTGAAAATATTGCTCTTTGTTTTAGATAAACTGTAGTTGTCATTTGTTGCCTTCTCTCGCCGAGAGAAACCTATTTCTTACAAATGTTTCAGTAAAAGCTGTAAGAAGCAGGCAGAAGTGAGTTTTTTGGTCCTAATCATTAGAAATCAGTTACTTGTTGATGGCAAACATGATTTTGATTGAAATGATTGCTCTTTGTTAAAGAAAAACTGTATTTGTCATTTCTGGCCTTCTCTCGTCTAGAGAAAGCTATTTTTTTACAAATGTTACAGTAAAAGCTGGAAGAAGCAGGCAGAAGTGAGTTTTTTGGTCCTAATCATTAGAAATCAGTTACTTGTTGATGGCAAACATGATTTTGATTGAAATGATTGCTCTTTGTTAAAGAAAAACTGCAGTCGTCATTTTTGGGCTTCTCTCATCGAGAGAAACCTATTTTTTTTTACTAATTGTTTGAGTAAAAGCTGGAAGAAGCAGGCAGAAGTGAGTTTTTTGGTCCTAATTATTAGAAATCAGTTACTTGTTGATGGCAAACATGATTTTGATTGAAATGATTGCTCTTTGTTAAAGAAAAACTGTATTTGTCATTTTTGGCGTTCTCTTGTCGATAAAAAAATACATTTAGAAATGTTACTGTAAAAGCTGGAAAAAGCAGGCAGAATTGAGTTTTTTGGTCCTAATCATTAGAAATCAGTTACTTGTTGATGGCAAACATTATTTTGATTGAAAATATTGCTCTTTGTTTAAGAAAAACTGTATTTGTCATTTTTGGCGTTCTCTTGTCTAGAGAAAGCTATTTTTTACAAATGTTACAGTAAAAGTTGTAAGAAGCTCGCAGAAGTGAGTTTTTTGGTCCTAATCATTAGAAATCAGTTACTTGTTGATGGCAAACATGGTTTTGATTGAAAATATTGCTCTTTATTTAAGAAAAACTGTATTTGTCATTTTTGGCGTTCTCTTGTCGAGAGAAAAATACATTTAGAAAAGTTACAGTAAAAGCTGTGAGAAGCTTGCAGAAGTGAGTTTTTTGGTCCTAATCATTAGAAATCAGTTACTTGTTGATGGCAAACATGATTTTGATTGAAATGATTGCTCTTTGTTAAAGAAAAACTGTATTTGTCATTTCTGGCCTTCTCTCGTCTAGAGAAAGCTATTTTTACAAATATTACAGTAAAAGCTGTAAGAAGCTGGCAGAAGTGAGTTTTTTGGTCCTAATCATTAGAAATCAGTTACTTGTTGATGGCAAACATGGTTTTAATTGAAAATATTGCTCTTTGTTTAAGAAAAACTGTATTTGTCATTTTTGGCGTTCTCTTGTCGAGAGAAAAATACATTTAGAAATGTTACTGTAAAAGCTGGAAGAAGCAGGCAAAATTGAGTTTTTTGGTCCTAATCATTAGAAATCAGTTACCTGTTGATGGCAAACATTATTTTGATTGAAAATATTGCTCTTTATTTTAGATAAACTGTAGTTGTCATTTTTTGCCTTCTCTCGCCGAGAGAAACCTATTTTTTACAAATGTTTCAGTAAAAGCTGTAAGAAGTTTGCAGAAGTGAGTTTTTTGGTCCTAATCATTAGAAATCAGTTACTTGTTGATGGCAAACATGGTTTTGATTGAAATGATTGCTCTTTGTTAAAGAAAAACTGTATTTGTCATTTCTGGCCTTCTCTCGTCTAGAGAAAGCTATTTTTACAAATGTTACAGTAAAAGTTGTAAGAAGCTGGTAGAAGTGAGTTTTTTGGTCCTAATCATTAGAAATCAGTTAGTTGTTGATGGCAAACATGATTTTGATTGAAAATATTGCTCTCTGTTAAAGAAAAACTGTAGTTGTCATTTCTGGCCTTCTCTCGTCTAGAGAAAGCTATTTTTACAAATGTTACAGTAAAAGCTGTAAGAAGCTCGCAGAAGTAAGTTTTTTGGTCCTAATCATTAGAAATCAGTTACTTGTTGATGGCAAACATGATTTTGATTGAAAATATTGCTCTTTGTTTAAGAAAAACTGTATTTGTCATTTTTGGCGTTCTCTTGTCGATAGAAAAATACATTTAGAAATGTTACTGTAAAAGCTGGAAAAAGCAGGCAGAATTGAGTTTTTTGGTCCTAATCATTAGAAATCAGTTACTTGTTGATGGCAAACATGGTTTTAATTTAAATTTTGCTGTTTATTTAAGAAAAACTGCAGTCGTCATTTTTGGGCTTCTCTCATCGAGAGAAACCTATTTTTTTTTTACTAATTGTTTGAGTAAAAGCTGGAAGAAGCAGGCAGAAGTGAGTTTTTTGGTCCTAATCATTAGAAATCAGTTACTTGTTGATGGCAAACATGATTTTGATTGAAATGATTGCTCTTTGTTAAAGAAAAACTGTATTTGTCATTTCTGGCCTTCTCTCGTCTAGAGAAAGCTATTTTTTACAAATGTTACAGTAAAACCTGTAAGAAGCTCGCAGAAGTGAGTTTTTTGGTCCTAATCATTAGAAATCAGTTACTTGTTGATGGCAAACATGGTTTTAATTGAAAACATTGCTCTTTGTTTAAGAAAAACTGTATTTGTCATTTTTGGCGTTCTCTTGTCGATAGAAAAATACATTTAGAAATGTTACAGTAAAAGTTGTAAGAAGTTGGCAGAAGTGAGTTCTTTGGTCCTAATCATTAGAAATCAGTTACTTGTTGATCGCAAACATGATTTTGATTGAAAATATTGCTCTTTGTTTTAGATAAACTGTAGTTGTCATTTTTGGCCTTCTCTCGCCGAGAGAAACCTATTTTTTACAAATGTTTCAGTAAAAGCTGTAAGAAGCGCGCAGAAGTGAGTTTTTTGGTCCTAATCATTAGAAATCAGTTACTTGTTGATGGCAAACATGGTTTTGATTGAAATGATTGCTGTTTGTTAAAGAAAAACTGTATTTGTCATTTCTGGCCTTCTCTCGTCTAGAGAAAGCTATTTTTACAAATGTTACAGTAAAAGTTGTAAGAAGTTGGCAGAAGTGAGTTCTTTGGTCCTAATCATTAGAAATCAGTTACTTGTTGATCGCAAACATGATTTTGATTGAAAATATTGCTCTTTGTTTTAGATAAACTGTAGTTGTCATTTTTTGCCTTCTTTCGCCGAGAGAAACCTATTTTTTACAAATGTTTCAGTAAAAGCTGTAAGAAGCGCGCAGAAGTGAGTTTTTTGGTCCTAATCATTAGAAATCAGTTACTTGTTGATGGCAAACATGATTTTGATTGAAATGATTGCTCTTTGTTAAAGAAAAACTGCAGTCGTCATTTTTGGGCTTCTCTCATCGAGAGAAACCTATTTTTTTTTTACTAATTGTTTGAGTAAAAGCTGGAAGAAGCAGGCAGAAGTGAGTTTTTTGGTCCTAATCATTAGAAATCAGTTACTTGTTGATGGCAAACATGGTTTTGATTGAAAATATTGCTCTTTATTTAAGAAAAACTGTAGTTGTCATGTTTGGCCTTCTCTTGTCTAGAGAAAGCTATTTTTACAAATGTTACAGTAAAAGTTGTAAGAAGCTCGCAGAAGTGAGTTTTTTGGTCCTAATCATTAGAAATCAGTTACTTGTTGATGGCAAACATGGTTTTAATTGAAAATATTGCTCTTTGTTTAAGAAAAACTGTATTTGTCATTTTTGGCGTTCTCTTGTCGATAGAAAAATACATTTAGAAATGTTACTGTAAAAGCTGGAAGAAGCAGGCAGAAGTGAGTTTTTTGGTCCTAATCATTAGAAATCAGTTACCTGTTGATGGCAAACATTATTTTGATTGAAAATATTGCTCGTTGTTTTAGATAAACTGTAGTTGTCATTTTTTGCCTTCTCTCGCCGAGAGAAACCTATTTTTTACAAATGTTTCAGTAAAAGCTGTAAGAAGCTCGCAGAAGTGAGTTTTTTGGTCCTAATCATTAGAAATCAGTTACTTGTTGATGGCAAACATGGTTTTAATTGAAAATATTGCTCTTTATTTAAGAAAAACTGCAGTTGTCATTTTTGGGCTTCTCTCATCGAGAGAAACCTATTTTTTTTACAAATGTTTGAGTAAAAGCTGTAAGAAGCTGGCAGAAGTGAGTTTTTTGGTCCTAATCATTAGAAATCAGTTAGTTGTTGATGGCAAACATGATTTTGATTGAAAATATTGCTCTTTGTTAAAGAAAAACTGTAGTTGTCATTTTTGGCCTTCTCTCGACGAGAGAAACCTTTTTTTTTTTTTTACAAATGTTTGAGTAAAAGCTGTAAGAAGCTGGCAGAAGTGAGTTTTTTGGTCCTAATCATTAGAAATCAGTTACTTGTTGATGGCAAACATTATTTTGATTGAAAATATTGCTCTTTGTTTAAGAAAAACTGTATTTGTCATTTTTGGCGTTCTCTTGTCGAGAGAAAAATACATTTAGAAAAGTTACAGTAAAAGCTGTGAGAAGCTTGCAGAAGTGAGTTTTTTGGTCCTAATCATTAGAAATCAGTTACTTGTTGATGGCAAACATGATTTTGATTGAAATGATTGCTCTTTGTTAAAGAAAAACTGTATTTGTCATTTCTGGCCTTCTCTCGTCTAGAGAAAGCTATTTTTACAAATATTACAGTAAAAGCTGTAAGAAGCTGGCAGAAGTGAGTTTTTTGGTCCAAATCATTAGAAATCAGTTACTTGTTGATGGCAAACATGGTTTTAATTGAAAATATTGCTCTTTGTTTAAGAAAAACTGTATTTGTCATTTTTGGCGTTCTCTTGTCTAGAGAAAAATACATTTAGAAATGTTACTGTAAAAGCTGGAAGAAGCAGGCAAAATTGAGTTTTTTGGTCCTAATCATTAGAAATCAGTTACCTGTTGATGGCAAACATTTTTTTTGATTGAAAATATTGCTCTTTGTTTTAGATAAACTGTAGTTGTCATTTTTTGCCTTCTCTCGCCGAGAGAAACCTATTTTTTACAAATGTTTCAGTAAAAGCTGTAAGAAGCTCGCAGAAGTGAGCTTTTTGGTCCTAATCATTAGAAATCAGTTACTTGTTGATGGCAAACATGGTTTTGATTGAAAATATTGCTCTTTATTTACGAAAAACTGTAGTTGTCATGTTTGGCCTTCTCTTGTCTAGAGTAAGCTATTTTTACAAATGTTACAGTAAAAGTTGTAAGAAGCTCGCAGAAGTGAGTTTTTTGGTCCTAATCATTAGAAATCAGTTACTTGTTGATGGCAAACATGGTTTTAATTGAAATTATTGCTCTTTGTTAAAGAAAAACTGTATTTGTCATTTTTGGCCTTCTCTCATCGAGAGAAACCTATTTTTTTTTTTACAAATGTTTGAGTAAAAGCTGTAAGAAGCTGGCAGAAGTGAGTTTTTTGGTCCTAATCATTAGAAATCAGTTACTTGTTGATGGCAAACATGATTTTGATTGAAATGATTGCTCTTTGTTAAAGAAAAACTGTATTTGTCATTTCTGGCCTTCTCTCGTCTAGAGAAAGCTATTTTTACAAATGTTACAGTAAAAGCTGTAAGAAGCTCGCAGAAGTGAGTTTTTTTGTCCTAATCATTAGAAATCAGTTACTTGTTGATGGCAAACATGATTTTGATTGAAATGATTGCTCTTTGTTAAAGAAAAACTGTATTTGTCATTTCTGGCCTTTTCTCGTCTAGAGAAAGCTATTTTTTACAAATGTTACAGTAAAAGCTGTAAGAAGCTGGCAGAAGTGAGTTTTTTGGTCCTAATCATTAGAAATCAGTTACTTGTTGATGGCAAACATTATTTTGATTGAAAATATTGCTCTTTGTTTAAGAAAAACTGTATTTGTCATTTTTGGCGTTCTCTTGTCGAGAGAAAAATACATTTAGAAATGTTACTGTAAAAGCTGGAAGAAGCAGGCAGAAGTGAGTTTTTTGGTCCTAATCATTAGAAATCAGTTACTTGTTGATGGCAAACATGATTTTGATTGGAAATATTGCTCTTTGTTTTAGATAAACTGTAGTTGTCATTTTTTGCCTTCTCTCGCCGAGAGAAACCTATTTTTTACAAATGTTTCAGTAAAAGCTGTAAGAAGCTCGCAGAAGTGAGTTTTTTGGTCCTAATCATTAGAAACCAGTTACTTGTTGATGGCAAACATGATTTTGATTGAAATGATTGCTCTTTGTTAAAGAAAAACTGTATTTGTCATTTCTGGCCTTCTCTCGTCTAGAGAAAGCTATTTTTTACAAATGTTACAGTAAAAGCTGTAAGAAGCTCGCAGAAGTAAGTTTTTTGGTCCTAATCATTAGAAATCAGTTACTTGTTGATGGCAAACATGATTTTGATTGAAAATATTGCTCTTTGTTTAAGAAAAACTGTATTTGTCATTTTTGGCGTTCTCTTGTCGATAGAAAAATACATTTAGAAATGTTACTGTAAAAGCTGGAAAAAGCAGGCAGAATTGAGTTTTTTGGTCCTAATCATTAGAAATCAGTTACCTGTTGATGGCAAACATTATTTTGATTGAAAATATTGCTCGTTGTTTTAGATAAACTGTAGTTGTCATTTTTTGCCTTCTCTCGCCGAGAGAAACCTATTTTTTACAAATGTTTCAGTAAAAGCTGTAAGAAGCTCGCAGAAGTGAGTTTTTTGGTCCTAATCATTAGAAATCAGTTACTTGTTGATGGCAAACATGGTTTTAATTGAAAATATTGCTCTTTATTTAAGAAAAACTGCAGTTGTCATTTTTGGGCTTCTCTCATCGAGAGAAACCTATTTTTTTTACAAATGTTTGAGTAAAAGCTGTAAGAAGCTGGCAGAAGTGAGTTTTTTGGTCCTAATCATTAGAAATCAGTTAGTTGTTGATGGCAAACATGATTTTGATTGAAAATATTGCTCTTTGTTAAAGAAAAACTGTAGTTGTCATTTTTGGCCTTCTCTCGATGAGAGAAACCTTTTTTTTTTTTTTACAAATGTTTGAGTAAAAGCTGTAAGAAGCTGGCAGAAGTGAGTTTTTTGGTCCTAATCATTAGAAATCAGTTACTTGTTGATGGCAAACATTATTTTGATTGAAAATATTGCTCTTTGTTTAAGAAAAACTGTATTTGTCATTTTTGGCGTTCTCTTGTCGAGAGAAAAATACATTTAGAAAAGTTACAGTAAAAGCTGTGAGAAGCTTGCAGAAGTGAGTTTTTTGGTCCTAATCATTAGAAATCAGTTACTTGTTGATGGCAAACATGGTTTTGATTGAAATGATTGCTCTTTGTTAAAGAAAAACTGTATTTGTCATTTCTGGCCTTCTCTCGTCTAGAGAAAGCTATTTTTACAAATGTTACAGTAAAAGTTGTAAGAAGCTCGCAGAAGTGAGTTTTTTGGTCCTAATCATTAGAAATCAGTTACTTGTTGATGGCAAACATGGTTTTAATTGAAAATATTGCTCTTTGTTTAAGAAAAACTGTATTTGTCATTTTTGGCGTTCTCTTGTCGATAGAAAAATACATTTAGAAATGTTACTGTAAAAGCTGGAAGAAGCAGGCAGAAGTGAGTTTTTTGGTCCTAATCATTAAAATCAGTTACCTGTTGATGGCAAACATTATTTTGATTGAAAATATTGCTCTTTGTTTTAGATAAACTGTAGTTGTCATTTTTTGCCTTCTCTCGCCGAGAGAAACCTATTTTTTACAAATGTTTCAGTAAAAGCTGTAAGAAGCTCGCAGAAGTGAGTTTTTTGGTCCTAATCATTAGAAATCAGTTACTTGTTGATGGCAAACATGGTTTTGATTGAAAATATTGCTCTTTATTTACGAAAAACTGTAGTTGTCATGTTTGGCCTTCTCTTGTCTAGAGTAAGCTATTTTTACAAATGTTACAGTAAAAGTTGTAAGAAGCTCGCAGAAGTGAGTTTTTTGGTCCTAATCATTAGAAATCAGTTACTTGTTGATGGCAAACATGGTTTTAATTGAAATTATTGCTCTTTGTTAAAGAAAAACTGTATTTGTCATTTTTGGCCTTCTCTCATCGAGAGAAACCTATTTTTTTTTTTACAAATGTTTGAGTAAAAGCTGTAAGAAGCTGGCAGAAGTGAGTTTTTTGGTCCTAATCATTAGAAATCAGTTACTTATTGATGGCAAACATGATTTTGATTGAAATGATTGCTCTTTGTTAAAGAAAAACTGTATTTGTCATTTCTGGCCTTCTCTCGTCTAGAGAAAGCTATTTTTACAAATGTTACAGTAAAAGCTGTAACAAGCTCGCAGAAGTGAGTTTTTTGGTGCTAATCATAAGAAATCAGTTACTTGTTGATGGCAAACATGATTTTGATTGAAAATATTGCTCTTTGTTAAAGAAAAACTGTATTTGTCATTTTTGGCCTTCTCTCATCGAGAGAAACCTATTTTTTTTTACAAATGTTTGAGTAAAAGCTGTAAGAAGCTGGCAGAAGTGAGTTTTTTGGTCCTAATCATTAGAAATCAGTTACTTGTTGATGGCAAACATTATTTTGATTGAAAATATTGCTCTTTGTTTAAGAAAAACTGTATTTGTCATTTTTGGCGTTCTCTTGTCGAGAGAAAAATACATTTAGAAATGTTACTGTAAAAGCTGGAAGAAGCAGGCAGAAGTGAGTTTTTTGGTCCTAATCATTAGAAATCAGTTACTTGTTGATGGCAAACATGATTTTGATTGGAAATATTGCTCTTTGTTTTAGATAAACTGTAGTTGTCATTTTTTGCCTTCTCTCGCCGAGAGAAACCTATTTTTTACAAATGTTTCAGTAAAAGCTGTAAGAAGCTCGCAGAAGTGAGTTTTTTGGTCCTAATCATTAGAAACCAGTTACTTGTTGATGGCAAACATGATTTTGATTGAAATGATTGCTCTTTGTTAAAGAAAAACTGTATTTGTCATTTCTGGCCTTCTCTCGTCTAGAGAAAGCTATTTTTTACAAATGTTACAGTAAAAGCTGTAAGAAGCTCGCAGAAGTAAGTTTTTTGGTCCTAATCATTAGAAATCAGTTACTTGTTGATGGCAAACATGATTTTGATTGAAAATATTGCTCTTTGTTTAAGAAAAACTGTATTTGTCATTTTTGGCGTTCTCTTGTCGATAGAAAAATACATTTAGAAATGTTACTGTAAAAGCTGGAAAAAGCAGGCAGAATTGAGTTTTTTGGTCCTAATCATTAGAAATCAGTTACCTGTTGATGGCAAACATTATTTTGACTGAAAATATTGCTCTTTGTTTTAGATAAACTGTAGTTGTCATTTGTTGCCTTCTCTCGCCGAGAGAAACCTATTTCTTACAAATGTTTCAGTAAAAGCTGTAAGAAGCAGGCAGAAGTGAGTTTTTTGGTCCTAATCATTAGAAATCAGTTACTTGTTGATGGCAAACATGATTTTGATTGAAATGATTGCTCTTTGTTAAAGAAAAACTGTATTTGTCATTTCTGGCCTTCTCTCGTCTAGAGAAAGCTATTTTTTTACAAATGTTACAGTAAAAGCTGGAAGAAGCAGGCAGAAGTGAGTTTTTTGGTCCTAATCATTAGAAATCAGTTACTTGTTGATGGCAAACATGATTTTGATTGAAATGATTGCTCTTTGTTAAAGAAAAACTGCAGTCGTCATTTTTGGGCTTCTCTCATCGAGAGAAACCTATTTTTTTTTACTAATTGTTTGAGTAAAAGCTGGAAGAAGCAGGCAGAAGTGAGTTTTTTGGTCCTAATTATTAGAAATCAGTTACTTGTTGATGGCAAACATGATTTTGATTGAAATGATTGCTCTTTGTTAAAGAAAAACTGTATTTGTCATTTTTGGCGTTCTCTTGTCGATAAAAAAATACATTTAGAAATGTTACTGTAAAAGCTGGAAAAAGCAGGCAGAATTGAGTTTTTTGGTCCTAATCATTAGAAATCAGTTACTTGTTGATGGCAAACATTATTTTGATTGAAAATATTGCTCTTTGTTTAAGAAAAACTGTATTTGTCATTTTTGGCGTTCTCTTGTCTAGAGAAAGCTATTTTTTACAAATGTTACAGTAAAAGTTGTAAGAAGCTCGCAGAAGTGAGTTTTTTGGTCCTAATCATTAGAAATCAGTTACTTGTTGATGGCAAACATGGTTTTGATTGAAAATATTGCTCTTTATTTAAGAAAAACTGTATTTGTCATTTTTGGCGTTCTCTTGTCGAGAGAAAAATACATTTAGAAAAGTTACAGTAAAAGCTGTGAGAAGCTTGCAGAAGTGAGTTTTTTGGTCCTAATCATTAGAAATCAGTTACTTGTTGATGGCAAACATGATTTTGATTGAAATGATTGCTCTTTGTTAAAGAAAAACTGTATTTGTCATTTCTGGCCTTCTCTCGTCTAGAGAAAGCTATTTTTACAAATATTACAGTAAAAGCTGTAAGAAGCTGGCAGAAGTGAGTTTTTTGGTCCTAATCATTAGAAATCAGTTACTTGTTGATGGCAAACATGGTTTTAATTGAAAATATTGCTCTTTGTTTAAGAAAAACTGTATTTGTCATTTTTGGCGTTCTCTTGTCGAGAGAAAAATACATTTAGAAATGTTACTGTAAAAGCTGGAAGAAGCAGGCAAAATTGAGTTTTTTGGTCCTAATCATTAGAAATCAGTTACCTGTTGATGGCAAACATTATTTTGATTGAAAATATTGCTCTTTATTTTAGATAAACTGTAGTTGTCATTTTTTGCCTTCTCTCGCCGAGAGAAACCTATTTTTTACAAATGTTTCAGTAAAAGCTGTAAGAAGTTTGCAGAAGTGAGTTTTTTGGTCCTAATCATTAGAAATCAGTTACTTGTTGATGGCAAACATGGTTTTGATTGAAATGATTGCTCTTTGTTAAAGAAAAACTGTATTTGTCATTTCTGGCCTTCTCTCGTCTAGAGAAAGCTATTTTTACAAATGTTACAGTAAAAGTTGTAAGAAGCTGGTAGAAGTGAGTTTTTTGGTCCTAATCATTAGAAATCAGTTAGTTGTTGATGGCAAACATGATTTTGATTGAAAATATTGCTCTCTGTTAAAGAAAAACTGTAGTTGTCATTTCTGGCCTTCTCTCGTCTAGAGAAAGCTATTTTTACAAATGTTACAGTAAAAGCTGTAAGAAGCTCGCAGAAGTAAGTTTTTTGGTCCTAATCATTAGAAATCAGTTACTTGTTGATGGCAAACATGATTTTGATTGAAAATATTGCTCTTTGTTTAAGAAAAACTGTATTTGTCATTTTTGGCGTTCTCTTGTCGATAGAAAAATACATTTAGAAATGTTACTGTAAAAGCTGGAAAAAGCAGGCAGAATTGAGTTTTTTGGTCCTAATCATTAGAAATCAGTTACTTGTTGATGGCAAACATGGTTTTAATTTAAATTTTGCTGTTTATTTAAGAAAAACTGCAGTCGTCATTTTTGGGCTTCTCTCATCGAGAGAAACCTATTTTTTTTTTACTAATTGTTTGAGTAAAAGCTGGAAGAAGCAGGCAGAAGTGAGTTTTTTGGTCCTAATCATTAGAAATCAGTTACTTGTTGATGGCAAACATGATTTTGATTGAAATGATTGCTCTTTGTTAAAGAAAAACTGTATTTGTCATTTCTGGCCTTCTCTCGTCTAGAGAAAGCTATTTTTTACAAATGTTACAGTAAAACCTGTAAGAAGCTCGCAGAAGTGAGTTTTTTGGTCCTAATCATTAGAAATCAGTTACTTGTTGATGGCAAACATGGTTTTAATTGAAAACATTGCTCTTTGTTTAAGAAAAACTGTATTTGTCATTTTTGGCGTTCTCTTGTCGATAGAAAAATACATTTAGAAATGTTACAGTAAAAGTTGTAAGAAGTTGGCAGAAGTGAGTTCTTTGGTCCTAATCATTAGAAATCAGTTACTTGTTGATCGCAAACATGATTTTGATTGAAAATATTGCTCTTTGTTTTAGATAAACTGTAGTTGTCATTTTTGGCCTTCTCTCGCCGAGAGAAACCTATTTTTTACAAATGTTTCAGTAAAAGCTGTAAGAAGCGCGCAGAAGTGAGTTTTTTGGTCCTAATCATTAGAAATCAGTTACTTGTTGATGGCAAACATGGTTTTGATTGAAATGATTGCTGTTTGTTAAAGAAAAACTGTATTTGTCATTTCTGGCCTTCTCTCGTCTAGAGAAAGCTATTTTTACAAATGTTACAGTAAAAGTTGTAAGAAGTTGGCAGAAGTGAGTTCTTTGGTCCTAATCATTAGAAATCAGTTACTTGTTGATCGCAAACATGATTTTGATTGAAAATATTGCTCTTTGTTTTAGATAAACTGTAGTTGTCATTTTTTGCCTTCTTTCGCCGAGAGAAACCTATTTTTTACAAATGTTTCAGTAAAAGCTGTAAGAAGCGCGCAGAAGTGAGTTTTTTGGTCCTAATCATTAGAAATCAGTTACTTGTTGATGGCAAACATGATTTTGATTGAAATGATTGCTCTTTGTTAAAGAAAAACTGCAGTCGTCATTTTTGGGCTTCTCTCATCGAGAGAAACCTATTTTTTTTTTACTAATTGTTTGAGTAAAAGCTGGAAGAAGCAGGCAGAAGTGAGTTTTTTGGTCCTAATCATTAGAAATCAGTTACTTGTTGATGGCAAACATGGTTTTGATTGAAAATATTGCTCTTTATTTAAGAAAAACTGTAGTTGTCATGTTTGGCCTTCTCTTGTCTAGAGAAAGCTATTTTTACAAATGTTACAGTAAAAGTTGTAAGAAGCTCGCAGAAGTGAGTTTTTTGGTCCTAATCATTAGAAATCAGTTACTTGTTGATGGCAAACATGGTTTTAATTGAAAATATTGCTCTTTGTTTAAGAAAAACTGTATTTGTCATTTTTGGCGTTCTCTTGTCGATAGAAAAATACATTTAGAAATGTTACTGTAAAAGCTGGAAGAAGCAGGCAGAAGTGAGTTTTTTGGTCCTAATCATTAGAAATCAGTTACCTGTTGATGGCAAACATTATTTTGATTGAAAATATTGCTCGTTGTTTTAGATAAACTGTAGTTGTCATTTTTTGCCTTCTCTCGCCGAGAGAAACCTATTTTTTACAAATGTTTCAGTAAAAGCTGTAAGAAGCTCGCAGAAGTGAGTTTTTTGGTCCTAATCATTAGAAATCAGTTACTTGTTGATGGCAAACATGGTTTTAATTGAAAATATTGCTCTTTATTTAAGAAAAACTGCAGTTGTCATTTTTGGGCTTCTCTCATCGAGAGAAACCTATTTTTTTTACAAATGTTTGAGTAAAAGCTGTAAGAAGCTGGCAGAAGTGAGTTTTTTGGTCCTAATCATTAGAAATCAGTTAGTTGTTGATGGCAAACATGATTTTGATTGAAAATATTGCTCTTTGTTAAAGAAAAACTGTAGTTGTCATTTTTGGCCTTCTCTCGACGAGAGAAACCTTTTTTTTTTTTTTACAAATGTTTGAGTAAAAGCTGTAAGAAGCTGGCAGAAGTGAGTTTTTTGGTCCTAATCATTAGAAATCAGTTACTTGTTGATGGCAAACATTATTTTGATTGAAAATATTGCTCTTTGTTTAAGAAAAACTGTATTTGTCATTTTTGGCGTTCTCTTGTCGAGAGAAAAATACATTTAGAAAAGTTACAGTAAAAGCTGTGAGAAGCTTGCAGAAGTGAGTTTTTTGGTCCTAATCATTAGAAATCAGTTACTTGTTGATGGCAAACATGATTTTGATTGAAATGATTGCTCTTTGTTAAAGAAAAACTGTATTTGTCATTTCTGGCCTTCTCTCGTCTAGAGAAAGCTATTTTTACAAATATTACAGTAAAAGCTGTAAGAAGCTGGCAGAAGTGAGTTTTTTGGTCCAAATCATTAGAAATCAGTTACTTGTTGATGGCAAACATGGTTTTAATTGAAAATATTGCTCTTTGTTTAAGAAAAACTGTATTTGTCATTTTTGGCGTTCTCTTGTCTAGAGAAAAATACATTTAGAAATGTTACTGTAAAAGCTGGAAGAAGCAGGCAAAATTGAGTTTTTTGGTCCTAATCATTAGAAATCAGTTACCTGTTGATGGCAAACATTTTTTTTGATTGAAAATATTGCTCTTTGTTTTAGATAAACTGTAGTTGTCATTTTTTGCCTTCTCTCGCCGAGAGAAACCTATTTTTTACAAATGTTTCAGTAAAAGCTGTAAGAAGCTCGCAGAAGTGAGCTTTTTGGTCCTAATCATTAGAAATCAGTTACTTGTTGATGGCAAACATGGTTTTGATTGAAAATATTGCTCTTTATTTACGAAAAACTGTAGTTGTCATGTTTGGCCTTCTCTTGTCTAGAGTAAGCTATTTTTACAAATGTTACAGTAAAAGTTGTAAGAAGCTCGCAGAAGTGAGTTTTTTGGTCCTAATCATTAGAAATCAGTTACTTGTTGATGGCAAACATGGTTTTAATTGAAATTATTGCTCTTTGTTAAAGAAAAACTGTATTTGTCATTTTTGGCCTTCTCTCATCGAGAGAAACCTATTTTTTTTTTTACAAATGTTTGAGTAAAAGCTGTAAGAAGCTGGCAGAAGTGAGTTTTTTGGTCCTAATCATTAGAAATCAGTTACTTGTTGATGGCAAACATGATTTTGATTGAAATGATTGCTCTTTGTTAAAGAAAAACTGTATTTGTCATTTCTGGCCTTCTCTCGTCTAGAGAAAGCTATTTTTACAAATGTTACAGTAAAAGCTGTAAGAAGCTCGCAGAAGTGAGTTTTTTTGTCCTAATCATTAGA
The DNA here is from genome assembly GCA_036937835.1 of Pampus argenteus. Lineage (NCBI taxonomy): Eukaryota > Metazoa > Chordata > Actinopteri > Scombriformes > Stromateidae > Pampus > Pampus argenteus. The sequence continues at coordinate 18,141,404 of CM072882.1, forward strand.
AATCAGTTACTTGTTGATGGCAAACATGATTTTGATTGAAATGATTGCTCTTTGTTAAAGAAAAACTGTATTTGTCATTTCTGGCCTTTTCTCGTCTAGAGAAAGCTATTTTTTACAAATGTTACAGTAAAAGCTGTAAGAAGCTGGCAGAAGTGAGTTTTTTGGTCCTAATCATTAGAAATCAGTTACTTGTTGATGGCAAACATTATTTTGATTGAAAATATTGCTCTTTGTTTAAGAAAAACTGTATTTGTCATTTTTGGCGTTCTCTTGTCGAGAGAAAAATACATTTAGAAATGTTACTGTAAAAGCTGGAAGAAGCAGGCAGAAGTGAGTTTTTTGGTCCTAATCATTAGAAATCAGTTACTTGTTGATGGCAAACATGATTTTGATTGGAAATATTGCTCTTTGTTTTAGATAAACTGTAGTTGTCATTTTTTGCCTTCTCTCGCCGAGAGAAACCTATTTTTTACAAATGTTTCAGTAAAAGCTGTAAGAAGCTCGCAGAAGTGAGTTTTTTGGTCCTAATCATTAGAAACCAGTTACTTGTTGATGGCAAACATGATTTTGATTGAAATGATTGCTCTTTGTTAAAGAAAAACTGTATTTGTCATTTCTGGCCTTCTCTCGTCTAGAGAAAGCTATTTTTTACAAATGTTACAGTAAAAGCTGTAAGAAGCTCGCAGAAGTAAGTTTTTTGGTCCTAATCATTAGAAATCAGTTACTTGTTGATGGCAAACATGATTTTGATTGAAAATATTGCTCTTTGTTTAAGAAAAACTGTATTTGTCATTTTTGGCGTTCTCTTGTCGATAGAAAAATACATTTAGAAATGTTACTGTAAAAGCTGGAAAAAGCAGGCAGAATTGAGTTTTTTGGTCCTAATCATTAGAAATCAGTTACCTGTTGATGGCAAACATTATTTTGATTGAAAATATTGCTCGTTGTTTTAGATAAACTGTAGTTGTCATTTTTTGCCTTCTCTCGCCGAGAGAAACCTATTTTTTACAAATGTTTCAGTAAAAGCTGTAAGAAGCTCGCAGAAGTGAGTTTTTTGGTCCTAATCATTAGAAATCAGTTACTTGTTGATGGCAAACATGGTTTTAATTGAAAATATTGCTCTTTATTTAAGAAAAACTGCAGTTGTCATTTTTGGGCTTCTCTCATCGAGAGAAACCTATTTTTTTTACAAATGTTTGAGTAAAAGCTGTAAGAAGCTGGCAGAAGTGAGTTTTTTGGTCCTAATCATTAGAAATCAGTTAGTTGTTGATGGCAAACATGATTTTGATTGAAAATATTGCTCTTTGTTAAAGAAAAACTGTAGTTGTCATTTTTGGCCTTCTCTCGATGAGAGAAACCTTTTTTTTTTTTTTACAAATGTTTGAGTAAAAGCTGTAAGAAGCTGGCAGAAGTGAGTTTTTTGGTCCTAATCATTAGAAATCAGTTACTTGTTGATGGCAAACATTATTTTGATTGAAAATATTGCTCTTTGTTTAAGAAAAACTGTATTTGTCATTTTTGGCGTTCTCTTGTCGAGAGAAAAATACATTTAGAAAAGTTACAGTAAAAGCTGTGAGAAGCTTGCAGAAGTGAGTTTTTTGGTCCTAATCATTAGAAATCAGTTACTTGTTGATGGCAAACATGATTTTGATTGAAATGATTGCTCTTTGTTAAAGAAAAACTGTATTTGTCATTTCTGGCCTTCTCTCGTCTAGAGAAAGCTATTTTTACAAATATTACAGTAAAAGCTGTAAGAAGCTGGCAGAAGTGAGTTTTTTGGTCCAAATCATTAGAAATCAGTTACTTGTTGATGGCAAACATGGTTTTAATTGAAAATATTGCTCTTTGTTTAAGAAAAACTGTATTTGTCATTTTTGGCGTTCTCTTGTCTAGAGAAAAATACATTTAGAAATGTTACTGTAAAAGCTGGAAGAAGCAGGCAAAATTGAGTTTTTTGGTCCTAATCATTAGAAATCAGTTACCTGTTGATGGCAAACATTTTTTTTGATTGAAAATATTGCTCTTTGTTTTAGATAAACTGTAGTTGTCATTTTTTGCCTTCTCTCGCCGAGAGAAACCTATTTTTTACAAATGTTTCAGTAAAAGCTGTAAGAAGCTCGCAGAAGTGAGCTTTTTGGTCCTAATCATTAGAAATCAGTTACTTGTTGATGGCAAACATGGTTTTGATTGAAAATATTGCTCTTTATTTACGAAAAACTGTAGTTGTCATGTTTGGCCTTCTCTTGTCTAGAGTAAGCTATTTTTACAAATGTTACAGTAAAAGTTGTAAGAAGCTCGCAGAAGTGAGTTTTTTGGTCCTAATCATTAGAAATCAGTTACTTGTTGATGGCAAACATGGTTTTAATTGAAATTATTGCTCTTTGTTAAAGAAAAACTGTATTTGTCATTTTTGGCCTTCTCTCATCGAGAGAAACCTATTTTTTTTTTTACAAATGTTTGAGTAAAAGCTGTAAGAAGCTGGCAGAAGTGAGTTTTTTGGTCCTAATCATTAGAAATCAGTTACTTGTTGATGGCAAACATGATTTTGATTGAAATGATTGCTCTTTGTTAAAGAAAAACTGTATTTGTCATTTCTGGCCTTCTCTCGTCTAGAGAAAGCTATTTTTACAAATGTTACAGTAAAAGCTGTAAGAAGCTCGCAGAAGTGAGTTTTTTTGTCCTAATCATTAGAAATCAGTTACTTGTTGATGGCAAACATGATTTTGATTGAAATGATTGCTCTTTGTTAAAGAAAAACTGTATTTGTCATTTCTGGCCTTTTCTCGTCTAGAGAAAGCTATTTTTTACAAATGTTACAGTAAAAGCTGTAAGAAGCTGGCAGAAGTGAGTTTTTTGGTCCTAATCATTAGAAATCAGTTACTTGTTGATGGCAAACATTATTTTGATTGAAAATATTGCTCTTTGTTTAAGAAAAACTGTATTTGTCATTTTTGGCGTTCTCTTGTCGAGAGAAAAATACATTTAGAAATGTTACTGTAAAAGCTGGAAGAAGCAGGCAGAAGTGAGTTTTTTGGTCCTAATCATTAGAAATCAGTTACTTGTTGATGGCAAACATGATTTTGATTGGAAATATTGCTCTTTGTTTTAGATAAACTGTAGTTGTCATTTTTTGCCTTCTCTCGCCGAGAGAAACCTATTTTTTACAAATGTTTCAGTAAAAGCTGTAAGAAGCTCGCAGAAGTGAGTTTTTTGGTCCTAATCATTAGAAACCAGTTACTTGTTGATGGCAAACATGATTTTGATTGAAATGATTGCTCTTTGTTAAAGAAAAACTGTATTTGTCATTTCTGGCCTTCTCTCGTCTAGAGAAAGCTATTTTTTACAAATGTTACAGTAAAAGCTGTAAGAAGCTCGCAGAAGTAAGTTTTTTGGTCCTAATCATTAGAAATCAGTTACTTGTTGATGGCAAACATGATTTTGATTGAAAATATTGCTCTTTGTTTAAGAAAAACTGTATTTGTCATTTTTGGCGTTCTCTTGTCGATAGAAAAATACATTTAGAAATGTTACTGTAAAAGCTGGAAAAAGCAGGCAGAATTGAGTTTTTTGGTCCTAATCATTAGAAATCAGTTACCTGTTGATGGCAAACATTATTTTGACTGAAAATATTGCTCTTTGTTTTAGATAAACTGTAGTTGTCATTTGTTGCCTTCTCTCGCCGAGAGAAACCTATTTCTTACAAATGTTTCAGTAAAAGCTGTAAGAAGCAGGCAGAAGTGAGTTTTTTGGTCCTAATCATTAGAAATCAGTTACTTGTTGATGGCAAACATGATTTTGATTGAAATGATTGCTCTTTGTTAAAGAAAAACTGTATTTGTCATTTCTGGCCTTCTCTCGTCTAGAGAAAGCTATTTTTTTACAAATGTTACAGTAAAAGCTGGAAGAAGCAGGCAGAAGTGAGTTTTTTGGTCCTAATCATTAGAAATCAGTTACTTGTTGATGGCAAACATGATTTTGATTGAAATGATTGCTCTTTGTTAAAGAAAAACTGCAGTCGTCATTTTTGGGCTTCTCTCATCGAGAGAAACCTATTTTTTTTTACTAATTGTTTGAGTAAAAGCTGGAAGAAGCAGGCAGAAGTGAGTTTTTTGGTCCTAATTATTAGAAATCAGTTACTTGTTGATGGCAAACATGATTTTGATTGAAATGATTGCTCTTTGTTAAAGAAAAACTGTATTTGTCATTTTTGGCGTTCTCTTGTCGATAAAAAAATACATTTAGAAATGTTACTGTAAAAGCTGGAAAAAGCAGGCAGAATTGAGTTTTTTGGTCCTTATCATTAGAAATCAGTTACTTGTTGATGGCAAACATTATTTTGATTGAAAATATTTCTCTTTGTTTAAGAAAAACTGTATTTGTCATTTTTGGCGTTCTCTTGTCTAGAGAAAGCTATTTTTACAAATGTTACAGTAAAAGTTGTAAGAAGCTCGCAGAAGTGAGTTTTTTGGTCCTAATCATTAGAAATCAGTTACTTGTTGATGGCAAACATGGTTTTGATTGAAAATATTGCTCTTTATTTAAGAAAAACTGTATTTGTCATTTTTGGCGTTCTCTTGTCGAGAGAAAAATACATTTAGAAAAGTTACAGTAAAAGCTGTGAGAAGCTTGCAGAAGTGAGTTTTTTGGTCCTAATCATTAGAAATCAGTTACTTGTTGATGGCAAACATGATTTTGATTGAAATGATTGCTCTTTGTTAAAGAAAAACTGTATTTGTCATTTCTGGCCTTCTCTCGTCTAGAGAAAGCTATTTTTACAAATATTACAGTAAAAGCTGTAAGAAGCTGGCAGAAGTGAGTTTTTTGGTCCTAATCATTAGAAATCAGTTACTTGTTGATGGCAAACATGGTTTTAATTGAAAATATTGCTCTTTGTTTAAGAAAAACTGTATTTGTCATTTTTGGCGTTCTCTTGTCGAGAGAAAAATACATTTAGAAATGTTACTGTAAAAGCTGGAAGAAGCAGGCAAAATTGAGTTTTTTGGTCCTAATCATTAGAAATCAGTTACCTGTTGATGGCAAACATTTTTTTTGATTGAAAATATTGCTCTTTGTTTTAGATAAACTGTAGTTGTCATTTTTTGCCTTCTCTCGCCGAGAGAAACCTATTTTTTACAAATGTTTCAGTAAAAGCTGTAAGAAGCTCGCAGAAGTGAGTTTTTTGGTCCTAATCATTAGAAATCAGTTACTTGTTGATGGCAAACATGATTTTGATTGAAATGATTGCTCTTTGTTAAAGAAAAACTGTATTTGTCATTTCTGGCCTTCTCTCGTCTAGAGAAAGCTATTTTTACAAATGTTACAGTAAAAGCTGTAAGAAGCTCGCAGAAGTAAGTTTTTTGGTCCTAATCATTAGAAATCAGTTACTTGTTGATGGCAAACATGATTTTGATTGAAAATATTGCTCTTTGTTTAAGAAAAACTGTATTTGTCATTTTTGGCGTTCTCTTGTCGATAGAAAAATACATTTAGAAATGTTACTGTAAAAGCTGGAAAAAGCAGGCAGAATTGAGTTTTTTGGTCCTAATCATTAGAAATCAGTTACCTGTTGATGGCAAACATTATTTTGACTGAAAATATTGCTCTTTGTTTTAGATAAACTGTAGTTGTCATTTTTTGCCTTCTATCGCCGAGAGAAACCTATTTTTTACAAATGTTTCAGTAAAAGCTGTAAGAAGCCCGAAGAAGTGAGTTTTTTGGTCCTAATCATTAGAAATCAGTTACTTGTTGATGGCAAACATGATTTTGATTGAAATGATTGCTCTTTGTTAAAGAAAAACTGTATTTGTCATTTCTGGCCTTCTCTCGTCTAGAGAAAGCTATTTTTTACAAATGTTACAGTAAAAGCTGGAAGAAGCAGGTAGAAGTGAGTTTTTTGGTCCTAATCATTAGAAATCAGTTAGTTGTTGATGGCAAACATGATTTTGATTGAAATGATTGCTCTTTGTTAAAGAAAAACTGCAGTCGTCATTTTTGGGCTTCTCTCATCGAGAGAAACCTATTTTTTTTTTACTAATTGTTAGAGTAAAAGCTGGAAGAAGCAGGCAGAAGTGAGTTTTTTGGTCCTAATCATTAGAAATCAGTTACTTGTTGATGGCAAACATGATTTTGATTGAAATGATTGCTCTTTGTTAAAGAAAAACTGTATTTGTCATTTCTGGCCTTCTCTCGTCTAGAGAAAGCTATTTTTACAAATATTACAGTAAAAGCTGTAAGAAGCTGGCAGAAGTGAGTTTTTTGGTCCTAATCATTAGAAATCAGTTACTTGTTGATGGCAAACATGGTTTTAATTGAAAATATTGCTCTTTGTTTAAGAAAAACTGTATTTGTCATTTTTGGCGTTCTCTTGTCGAGAGAAAAATACATTTAGAAATGTTACTGTAAAAGCTGGAAGAAGCAGGCAAAATTGAGTTTTTTGGTCTTAATCATTAGAAATCAGTTACCTGTTGATGGCAAACATTTTTTTTGATTGAAAATATTGCTCTTTGTTTTAGATAAACTGTAGTTGTCATTTTTTGCCTTCTCTCGCCGAGAGAAACCTATTTTTTACAAATGTTTCAGTAAAAGCTGTAAGAAGCTCGCAGAAGTGAGTTTTTTGGTCCTAATCATTAGAAATCAGTTACTTGTTGATGGCAAACATGATTTTGATTGAAATGATTGCTCTTTGTTAAAGAAAAACTGTATTTGTCATTTCTGGCCTTCTCTCGTCTAGAGAAAGCTATTTTTACAAATGTTACAGTAAAAGCTGTAAGAAGCTCGCAGAAGTAAGTTTTTTGGTCCTAATCATTAGAAATCAGTTACTTGTTGATGGCAAACATGATTTTGATTGAAAATATTGCTCTTTGTTTAAGAAAAACTGTATTTGTCATTTTTGGCGTTCTCTTGTCGATAGAAAAATACATTTAGAAATGTTACTGTAAAAGCTGGAAAAAGCAGGCAGAATTGAGTTTTTTGGTCCTAATCATTAGAAATCAGTTACCTGTTGATGGCAAACATTATTTTGACTGAAAATATTGCTCTTTGTTTTAGATAAACTGTAGTTGTCATTTTTTGCCTTCTATCGCCGAGAGAAACCTATTTTTTACAAATGTTTCAGTAAAAGCTGTAAGAAGCCCGAAGAAGTGAGTTTTTTGGTCCTAATCATTAGAAATCAGTTACTTGTTGATGGCAAACATGATTTTGATTGAAATGATTGCTCTTTGTTAAAGAAAAACTGTATTTGTCATTTCTGGCCTTCTCTCGTCTAGAGAAAGCTATTTTTTTACAAATGTTACAGTAAAAGCTGGAAGAAGCAGGTAGAAGTGAGTTTTTTGGTCCTAATCATTAGAAATCAGTTAGTTGTTGATGGCAAACATGATTTTGATTGAAATGATTGCTCTTTGTTAAAGAAAAACTGCAGTCGTCATTTTTGGGCTTCTCTCATCGAGAGAAACCTATTTTTTTTTTACTAATTGTTAGAGTAAAAGCTGGAAGAAGCAGGCAGAAGTGAGTTTTTTGGTCCTAATCATTAGAAATCAGTTACTTGTTGATGGCAAACATGATTTTGATTGAAATGATTGCTCTTTGTTAAAGAAAAACTGTATTTGTCATTTCTGGCCTTCTCTCGTCTAGAGAAAGCTATTTTTACAAATGTTACAGTAAAAGCTGTAAGAAGCTCGCAGAAGTGAGTTTTTTGGTCCTAATCATTAGAAATCAGTTACTTGTTGATGGCAAACATGATTTTGATTGAAAATATTGCTCTTTGTTAAAGAAAAACTGTATTTGTCATTTTTGGCTTTCTCTCATGGAGAGAAACCTATTTTTTTTTACAAATGTTTGAGTAAAAGCTGTAAGAAGCTGGCAGAAGTGAGTTTTTTGGTCCTAATCATTAGAAATCAGTTACTTGTTGATGGGAAACATTATTTTGATTGAAATGATTGCTCTTTGTTAAAGAAAAACTGTATTTGTCATTTCTGGCCTTCTCTCGTCTAGAGAAAGCTATTTTTACAAATGTTACAGTAAAAGCTGTAAGAAGCTGGCAGAAGTGAGTTTTTTGGTCCTAATCATTAGAAATCAGTTACTTGTTGATGGCAAACATGGTTTTGATTGAAATGATTGCTCTTTGTTAAAGAAAAACTGTATTTGTCATTTTTGGCGTTCTCTTGTCGATAGAAAAATACATTTAGAAATGTTACTGTAAAAGCTGGAAGAAGCAGGCAGAATTGAGTTGTTTGGTCCTAATCATTAGAAATCAGTTACTTGTCGATGGCAAACATGGTTTTAATTTAAATTTTGCTGTTTATTTAAGAAAAACTGCAGTCGTCATTTTTGGGCTTCTCTCATCGAGAGAAACCTATTTTTTTTTACTAATTGTTTGAGTAAAAGCTGTAAGAAGCTGGCAGAAGTGAGTTTTTTTGTCCTAATCATTAGAAATCAGTTACTTGTTAATGGCAAACATGATTTTGATTGAAATGATTGCTCTTTGTTAAAGAAAAACTGTATTTGTCATTTTTTGCCTTCTCTCGCCGAGAGAAACCTATTTTTTACAAATGTTTCAGTAAAAGCTGTAAGAAGCTCACAGAAGTGAGTTTTTTGGTCCTAATCATTAGAAATCAGTTACTTGTTGATGGCAAACATGATTTTGATTGAAATGATTGCTCTTTGTTAAAGAAAAACTGTATTTGTCATTTCTGGCTTTCTCTCGTCTAGAGAAAGCTATTTTTACAAATGTTACAGTAAAAGCTGTAAGAAGGTCGCAGAAGTGAGTTTTTTGGTCCTAATCATTAGAAATCAGTTACTTGTTGATGGCAAACATGATTTTGATTGAAATGATTGCTCTTTGTTAAAGAAAATCTGTATTTGTCATTTCTGGCCTTCTCTTGTCGATAGAAAAATACATTTAGAAATGTTACTGTAAAAGCTGGAAAAAGCAGGCAGAATTGAGTTTTTTGGTCCTAATCATTAGAAATCAGTTACCTGTTGATGGCAAACATTATTTTGACTGAAAATATTGCTCTTTGTTTTAGATAAACTGTAGTTGTCATTTGTTGCCTTCTCTCGCCGAGAGAAACCTATTTCTTACAAATGTTTCAGTAAAAGCTGGAAGAAGCAGGCAGAAGTGAGTTTTTTGGTCCTAATCATTAGAAATCAGTTACTTGTTGATGGCAAACATGATTTTGATTGAAATGATTGCTCTTTGTTAAAGAAAAACTGTATTTGTCATTTCTGGCCTTCTCTCGTCTAGAGAAAGCTATTTTTACAAATGTTACAGTAAAAGCTGTAAGAAGCTGGCAGAAGTGAGTTTTTTGGTCCTAATCATTAGAAATCAGTTACTTGTTGATGGCAAACATGGTTTTGATTGAAATGATTGCCGTTTGTTAAAGAAAAACTGTATTTGTCATTTCTGGCCTTCTCTCGTCTAGAGAAAGCTATTTTTACAAATGTTACAGTAAAAGCTGTAAGAAGCTGGCAGAAGTGAGTTTTTTGGTCCTAATCATTAGAAATCAGTTACTTGTTGATGGCAAACATGATTTTGATTGAAATGATTGCTCTTTGTTAAAGAAAAACTGTATTTGTCATTTCTGGCCTTCTCTCGTCTAGAGAAAGCTATTTTTAGAAATGTTACAGTAAAAGCTGTAAGAAGCTCGCAGAAGTGAGTTTTTTGGTCCTAATCATTAGAAATCAGTTTCTTGTTGATGGCAAACATGGTTTTAATTGAAAATATTGCTCTTTGTTTAAGAAAAACTGTATTTGTCATTTTTGGCGTTCTCTTGTCGAGAGAAAAATACATTTAGAAATGTTACTGTAAAAGCTGGAAGAAGCAGGCAAAATTGAGTTTTTTGGTCCTAATCATTAGAAATCAGTTACCTGTTGATGGCAAACATTTTTTTTGATTGAAAATATTGCTCTTTGTTTTAGATAAACTGTAGTTGTCATTTTTTGCCTTCTCTCGCCGAGAGAAACCTATTTTTTACAAATGTTTCAGTAAAAGCTGTAAGAAGCTCGCAGAAGTGAGTTTTTTGGTCCTAATCATTAGAAATCAGTTACTTGTTGATGGCAAACATGATTTTGATTGAAATGATTGCTCTTTGTTAAAGAAAAACTGTATTTGTCATTTCTGGCCTTCTCTCGTCTAGAGAAAGCTATTTTTACAAATGTTACAGTAAAAGCTGTAAGAAGCTCGCAGAAGTAAGTTTTTTGGTCCTAATCATTAGAAATCAGTTACTTGTTGATGGCAAACATGATTTTGATTGAAAATATTGCTCTTTGTTTAAGAAAAACTGTATTTGTCATTTTTGGCGTTCTCTTGTCGATAGAAAAATACATTTAGAAATGTTACTGTAAAAGCTGGAAAAAGCAGGCAGAATTGAGTTTTTTGGTCCTAATCATTAGAAATCAGTTACCTGTTGATGGCAAACATTATTTTGACTGAAAATATTGCTCTTTGTTTTAGATAAACTGTAGTTGTCATTTTTTGCCTTCTATCGCCGAGAGAAACCTATTTTTTACAAATGTTTCAGTAAAAGCTGTAAGAAGCCCGAAGAAGTGAGTTTTTTGGTCCTAATCATTAGAAATCAGTTACTTGTTGATGGCAAACATGATTTTGATTGAAATGATTGCTCTTTGTTAAAGAAAAACTGTATTTGTCATTTCTGGCCTTCTCTCGTCTAGAGAAAGCTATTTTTTACAAATGTTACAGTAAAAGCTGGAAGAAGCAGGTAGAAGTGAGTTTTTTGGTCCTAATCATTAGAAATCAGTTAGTTGTTGATGGCAAACATGATTTTGATTGAAATGATTGCTCTTTGTTAAAGAAAAACTGCAGTCGTCATTTTTGGGCTTCTCTCATCGAGAGAAACCTATTTTTTTTTTACTAATTGTTAGAGTAAAAGCTGGAAGAAGCAGGCAGAAGTGAGTTTTTTGGTCCTAATCATTAGAAATCAGTTACTTGTTGATGGCAAACATGATTTTGATTGAAATGATTGCTCTTTGTTAAAGAAAAACTGTATTTGTCATTTCTGGCCTTCTCTCGTCTAGAGAAAGCTATTTTTACAAATATTACAGTAAAAGCTGTAAGAAGCTGGCAGAAGTGAGTTTTTTGGTCCTAATCATTAGAAATCAGTTACTTGTTGATGGCAAACATGGTTTTAATTGAAAATATTGCTCTTTGTTTAAGAAAAACTGTATTTGTCATTTTTGGCGTTCTCTTGTCGAGAGAAAAATACATTTAGAAATGTTACTGTAAAAGCTGGAAGAAGCAGGCAAAATTGAGTTTTTTGGTCCTAATCATTAGAAATCAGTTACCTGTTGATGGCAAACATTTTTTTTGATTGAAAATATTGCTCTTTGTTTTAGATAAACTGTAGTTGTCATTTTTTGCCTTCTCTCGCCGAGAGAAACCTATTTTTTACAAATGTTTCAGTAAAAGCTGTAAGAAGCTCGCAGAAGTGAGTTTTTTGGTCCTAATCATTAGAAATCAGTTACTTGTTGATGGCAAACATGATTTTGATTGAAATGATTGCTCTTTGTTAAAGAAAAACTGTATTTGTCATTTCTGGCCTTCTCTCGTCTAGAGAAAGCTATTTTTACAAATGTTACAGTAAAAGCTGTAAGAAGCTCGCAGAAGTAAGTTTTTTGGTCCTAATCATTAGAAATCAGTTACTTGTTGATGGCAAACATGATTTTGATTGAAAATATTGCTCTTTGTTTAAGAAAAACTGTATTTGTCATTTTTGGCGTTCTCTTGTCGATAGAAAAATACATTTAGAAATGTTACTGTAAAAGCTGGAAAAAGCAGGCAGAATTGAGTTTTTTGGTCCTAATCATTAGAAATCAGTTACCTGTTGATGGCAAACATTATTTTGACTGAAAATATTGCTCTTTGTTTTAGATAAACTGTAGTTGTCATTTTTTGCCTTCTATCGCCGAGAGAAACCTATTTTTTACAAATGTTTCAGTAAAAGCTGTAAGAAGCCCGAAGAAGTGAGTTTTTTGGTCCTAATCATTAGAAATCAGTTACTTGTTGATGGCAAACATGATTTTGATTGAAATGATTGCTCTTTGTTAAAGAAAAACTGTATTTGTCATTTCTGGCCTTCTCTCGTCTAGAGAAAGCTATTTTTTTACAAATGTTACAGTAAAAGCTGGAAGAAGCAGGTAGAAGTGAGTTTTTTGGTCCTAATCATTAGAAATCAGTTAGTTGTTGATGGCAAACATGATTTTGATTGAAATGATTGCTCTTTGTTAAAGAAAAACTGCAGTCGTCATTTTTGGGCTTCTCTCATCGAGAGAAACCTATTTTTTTTTTACTAATTGTTAGAGTAAAAGCTGGAAGAAGCAGGCAGAAGTGAGTTTTTTGGTCCTAATCATTAGAAATCAGTTACTTGTTGATGGCAAACATGATTTTGATTGAAATGATTGCTCTTTGTTAAAGAAAAACTGTATTTGTCATTTCTGGCCTTCTCTCGTCTAGAGAAAGCTATTTTTACAAATGTTACAGTAAAAGCTGTAAGAAGCTCGCAGAAGTGAGTTTTTTGGTCCTAATCATTAGAAATCAGTTACTTGTTGATGGCAAACATGATTTTGATTGAAAATATTGCTCTTTGTTAAAGAAAAACTGTATTTGTCATTTTTGGCTTTCTCTCATGGAGAGAAACCTATTTTTTTTTACAAATGTTTGAGTAAAAGCTGTAAGAAGCTGGCAGAAGTGAGTTTTTTGGTCCTAATCATTAGAAATCAGTTACTTGTTGATGGGAAACATTATTTTGATTGAAATGATTGCTCTTTGTTAAAGAAAAACTGTATTTGTCATTTCTGGCCTTCTCTCGTCTAGAGAAAGCTATTTTTACAAATGTTACAGTAAAAGCTGTAAGAAGCTGGCAGAAGTGAGTTTTTTGGTCCTAATCATTAGAAATCAGTTACTTGTTGATGGCAAACATGGTTTTGATTGAAATGATTGCTCTTTGTTAAAGAAAAACTGTATTTGTCATTTTTGGCGTTCTCTTGTCGATAGAAAAATACATTTAGAAATGTTACTGTAAAAGCTGGAAGAAGCAGGCAGAATTGAGTTGTTTGGTCCTAATCATTAGAAATCAGTTACTTGTCGATGGCAAACATGGTTTTAATTTAAATTTTGCTGTTTATTTAAGAAAAACTGCAGTCGTCATTTTTGGGCTTCTCTCATCGAGAGAAACCTATTTTTTTTTACTAATTGTTTGAGTAAAAGCTGTAAGAAGCTGGCAGAAGTGAGTTTTTTTGTCCTAATCATTAGAAATCAGTTACTTGTTAATGGCAAACATGATTTTGATTGAAATGATTGCTCTTTGTTAAAGAAAAACTGTATTTGTCATTTTTTGCCTTCTCTCGCCGAGAGAAACCTATTTTTTACAAATGTTTCAGTAAAAGCTGTAAGAAGCTCACAGAAGTGAGTTTTTTGGTCCTAATCATTAGAAATCAGTTACTTGTTGATGGCAAACATGATTTTGATTGAAATGATTGCTCTTTGTTAAAGAAAAACTGTATTTGTCATTTCTGGCTTTCTCTCGTCTAGAGAAAGCTATTTTTACAAATGTTACAGTAAAAGCTGTAAGAAGGTCGCAGAAGTGAGTTTTTTGGTCCTAATCATTAGAAATCAGTTACTTGTTGATGGCAAACATGATTTTGATTGAAATGATTGCTCTTTGTTAAAGAAAATCTGTATTTGTCATTTCTGGCCTTCTCTTGTCGATAGAAAAATACATTTAGAAATGTTACTGTAAAAGCTGGAAAAAGCAGGCAGAATTGAGTTTTTTGGTCCTAATCATTAGAAATCAGTTACCTGTTGATGGCAAACATTATTTTGACTGAAAATATTGCTCTTTGTTTTAGATAAACTGTAGTTGTCATTTGTTGCCTTCTCTCGCCGAGAGAAACCTATTTCTTACAAATGTTTCAGTAAAAGCTGGAAGAAGCAGGCAGAAGTGAGTTTTTTGGTCCTAATCATTAGAAATCAGTTACTTGTTGATGGCAAACATGATTTTGATTGAAATGATTGCTCTTTGTTAAAGAAAAACTGTATTTGTCATTTCTGGCCTTCTCTCGTCTAGAGAAAGCTATTTTTACAAATGTTACAGTAAAAGCTGTAAGAAGCTGGCAGAAGTGAGTTTTTTGGTCCTAATCATTAGAAATCAGTTACTTGTTGATGGCAAACATGGTTTTGATTGAAATGATTGCCGTTTGTTAAAGAAAAACTGTATTTGTCATTTCTGGCCTTCTCTCGTCTAGAGAAAGCTATTTTTACAAATGTTACAGTAAAAGCTGTAAGAAGCTGGCAGAAGTGAGTTTTTTGGTCCTAATCATTAGAAATCAGTTACTTGTTGATGGCAAACATGATTTTGATTGAAATGATTGCTCTTTGTTAAAGAAAAACTGTATTTGTCATTTCTGGCCTTCTCTCGTCTAGAGAAAGCTATTTTTAGAAATGTTACAGTAAAAGCTGTAAGAAGCTCGCAGAAGTGAGTTTTTTGGTCCTAATCATTAGAAATCAGTTTCTTGTTGATGTCAAACATGATTTTGATTGAAAATATTGCTCTTTGTTAAAGAAAAACTGTATTTGTCATTTCTGGCCTTCTCTCGTCTAGAGAAAGCTATTTTTACAAATGTTACAGTAAAAGCTGTAAGAAGCTCGCAGAAGTGAGTTTTTTGGTCCTAATCATTAGAAATCAGTTTCTTGTTGATGTCAAACATGATTTTGATTGAAAATATTGCTCTTTGTTAAAGAAAAACTGTAGTTGTCATGTTTGGCCTTCTCTCGCCGAGAGAAACCTTTTATTTTTTTACAAATGTTTGAGTAAAAGCTGTAAGAAGCTGGCAGAAGTGAGTTTTTTGGTCCTAATCATTAGAAATCAGTTACTTGTTGATGGGAAACATTATTTAGATTGAAAATATTGCTCTTTGTTTAAGAAAAACTGTATTTGTAATTTTTGGCGTTCTCTTGTGGAGAGAAAAATACATTTAGAAATGTTACTGTAAATGCTGGAAGAAGCAGGCAGAAGTGAGTTTTTTGGTCCTAATCATTAGAAATCAGTTACTTGTTGATGGCAAACATGATTTTGATTGAAAATATTGCTCTTTGTTTAAGAAAAACTGTATTTGTCATTTTTGGCGTTCTCTTGTCGAGAGAAAAATACATTTAGAAAAGTTACAGTAAAAGCTGTGAGAAGCTCGCAGAAGTGAGTTTTTTGGTCCTAATCATTAGAAATCAGTTACTTGTTGATGGCAAACATGATTTTGATTGAAATGATTGCTCTTTGTTAAAGAAAAACTGTATTTGTCATTTTTTGCCTTCTCTCGCCGAGAGAAACCTATTTTTTACAAATGCTTCAGTAAAAGCTGTAAGAAGCTCGCAGAAGTGAGTTTTTTGGTCCTAATCATTAGAAATCAGTTACTTGTTGATGGCAAACATGGTTTTGATTGAAAAAAATGCTCTTTATTTAAGAAAAACTGTAGTTGTCATGTTTGGCCTTCTCTTGTCTAGAGAAAGCTATTTTTACAAATGTTACAGTAAAAGTTGTAAGAAGCTAGCAGAAGTGAGTTTTTTGGTCCTAATCATTAGAAATCAGTTACTTGTTGATGGCAAACATGGTTTTGATTAAAAATATTGCTCTTTATTTAAGAAAAACTGTAGTTGTCATGTTTGGCCTTCTCTTGTCTAGAGAAAGCTATTTTTACAAATGTTACAGTAAAAGTTGTAAGAAGCTCGCAGAAGTGAGTTTTTTGGTCCCAATCATTAGAAATCAGTTACTTGTTGATGGCAAACATGGTTTTAATTGAAAATATTGCTCTTTGTTTAAGAAAAACTGTATTTGTCATTTTTGGCGTTCTCTTGTCGATAGAAAAATACATTTAGAAATGTTACTGTAAAAGCTGGAAGAAGCAGGCAGAAGTGAGTTTTTTGGTCCTAATCATTAGAAATCAGTTACTTGTTGATGGCAAACATGGTTTTAATTTAAATTTTGCTGTTTATTTAAGAAAAACTGCAGTCGTCATTTTTGGGCTTCTCTCATCGAGAGAAACCTATTTTTTTTTTACTAATTGTTTGAGTAAAAGCTGGAAGAAGCAGGCAGAAGTGAGTTTTTTGGTCCTAATCATTAGAAATCAGTTACTTGTTGATGGCAAACATGATTTTGATTGAAATGATTGCTCTTTGTTAAAGAAAAACTGTATTTGTCATTTCTGGCCTTCTCTCGTCTAGAGAAAGCTATTTTTTACAAATGTTACAGTAAAACCTGTAAGAAGCTCGCAGAAGTAAGTTTTTTGGTCCTAATCATTAGAAATCAGTTACTTGTTGATGGCAAACATGGTTTTAATTGAAAACATTGCTCTTTGTTTAAGAAAAACTGTATTTGTCATTTTTGGCGTTCTCTTGTCGATAGAAAAATACATTTAGAAATGTTCCTGTAAAAGCTGGAAGAAGCAGGCAGAAGTGAGTTTTTTGGTCCTAATCATTAGAAATCAGTTACTTGTTGATGGCAAACATTATTTTGATTGAAATGATTGCTCTTTGTTAAAGAAAAACTGTATTTGTCATTTTTGGCCTTCTCTCATCGAGAGAAACCTTTTTTTTTTTTTACAAATGTTTGAGTAAAAGCTGTAAGAAGCTGGCAGAAGTGAGTTTTTTGGTCCTAATCATTAGAAATCAGTTACTTGTTGATGGCAAACATGATTTTGATTGAAATGATTGCTCTTTGTTAAAGAAAAACTGTATTTGTCGTTTCTGGCTTTCTCTCGTCTAGAGAAAGCTATTTTTACAAATGTTACAGTAAAAGCTGTAAGAAGCTGGCAGAAGTGAGTTTTTTTGTCCTAATCATTAGAAATCAGTTACTTGTTAATGGCAAACATGATTTTGATTGAAATGATTGCTCTTTGTTAAAGAAAAACTGTATTTGTCATTTTTTGCCTTCTCTCGCCGAGAGAAACCTATTTTTTACAAATGTTTCAGTAAAAGCTGTAAGAAGCTCACAGAAGTGAGTTTTTTGGTCCTAATCATTAGAAATCAGTTACTTGTTGATGGCAAACATGATTTTGATTGAAATGATTGCTCTTTGTTAAAGAAAAACTGTATTTGTCATTTCTGGCCTTCTCTCGTCTAGAGAAAGCTATTTTTACAAATGTTACAGTAAAAGCTGTAAGAAGCTCGCAGAAGTGAGTTTTTTGGTCCTAATCATTAGAAATCAGTTACTTGTTGATGGCAAACATGATTTTGATTGAAATGATTGCTCTTTGTTAAAGAAAAACTGTATTTGTCATTTCTGGCTTTCTCTCGTCTAGAGAAAGCTATTTTTACAAATGTTACAGTAAAAGCTGTAAGAAGCTCGCAGAAGTGAGTTTTTTGGTCCTAATCATTAGAAATCAGTTACTTGTTGATGGCAAACATGATTTTGATTGAAATGATTGCTCTTTGTTAAAGAAAATCTGTGTTTGTCATTTCTGGCCTTCTCTTGTCGATAGAAAAATACATTTAGAAATGTTACTGTAAAAGCTGGAAAAAGCAGGCAGAATTGAGTTTTTTGGTCCTAATCATTAGAAATCAGTTACCTGTTGATGGCAAACATTATTTTGACTGAAAATATTGCTCTTTGTTTTAGATAAACTGTAGTTGTCATTTTTGGCCTTCTCTCGCCGAGAGAAACCTATTTTTTACAAATGTTTCAGTAAAAGCTGTAAGAAGCGCGCAGAAGTGAGTTTTTTGGTCCTAATCATTAGAAATCAGTTACTTGTTGATGGCAAACATGGTTTTGATTGAAATGATTGCCGTTTGTTAAAGAAAAACTGTATTTGTCATTTCTGGCCTTCTCTCGTCTAGAGAAAGCTATTTTTACAAATGTTACAGTAAAAGTTGTAAGAAGCTGGCAGAAGTGAGTTCTTTGGTCCTAATCATTAGAAATCAGTTACTTGTTGATCGCAAACATGATTTTGATTGAAAATATTGCTCTTTGTTTTAGATAAACTGTAGTTGTCATTTTTTGCCTTCTTTCGCCGAGAGAAACCTATTTTTTATAAATGTTTCAGTAAAAGCTGTAAGAAGCGCGCAGAAGTGAGTTTTTTGGTCCTAATCATTAGAAATCAGTTACTTGTTGATGGCAAACATGATTTTGATTGAAATGATTGCCGTTTGTTAAAGAAAAACTGTATTTGTCATTTCTGGCCTTCTCTCGTCTAGAGAAAGCTATTTTTACAAATGTTACAGTAAAAGTTGTAAGAAGTTGGCAGAAGTGAGTTCTTTGGTCCTAATCATTAGAAATCAGTTACTTGTTGATCGCAAACATGATTTTGATTGAAAATATTGCTCTTTGTTTTAGATAAACTGTAGTTGTCATTTTTTGCCTTCTTTCGCCGAGAGAAACCTATTTTTTACAAATGTTTCAGTAAAAGCTGTAAGAAGCGCGCAGAAGTGAGTTTTTTGGTCCTAATCATTAGAAATCAGTTACTTGTTGATGGCAAACATGATTTTGATTGAAATGATTGCTCTTTGTTAAAGAAAAACTGCAGTCGTCATTTTTGGGCTTCTCTCATCGAGAGAAACCTATTTTTTTTTACTAATTGTTTGAGTAAAAGCTGGAAGAAGCAGGCAGAAGTGAGTTTTTTGGTCCTAATCATTAGAAATCAGTTACTTGTTGATGGCAAACATGATTTTGATTGAAATGATTGCTCTTTGTTAAAGAAAAACTGTATTTGTCATTTTTGGCGTTCTCTTGTCGATAAAAAAATACATTTAGAAATGTTACTGTAAAAGCTGGAAAAAGCAGGCAGAATTGAGTTTTTTGGTCCTAATCATTAGAAATCAGTTACTTGTTGATGGCAAACATGGTTTTGATTGAAAATATTGCTCTTTATTTAAGAAAAACTGTAGTTGTCATGTTTGGCCTTCTCTTGTCTAGAGAAAGCTATTTTTACAAATGTTACAGTAAAAGTTGTAAGAAGCTCGCAGAAGTGAGTTTTTTGGTCCTAATCATTAGAAATCAGTTACTTGTTGATGGCAAACATGGTTTTAATTGAAAATATTGCTCTTTGTTTAAGAAAAACTGTATTTGTCATTTTTGGCGTTCTCTTGTCGATAGAAAAATACATTTAGAAATGTTACAGTAAAAGTTGTAAGAAGCTCGCAGAAGTGAGTTTTTTGGTCCTAATCATTAGAAATCAGTTACCTGTTGATGGCAAACATTATTTTGATTGAAAATATTGCTCGTTGTTTTAGATAAACTGTAGTTGTCATTTTTTGCCTTCTCTCGCCGAGAGAAACCTATTTTTTACAAATGTTTCAGTAAAAGCTGTAAGAAGCTCGCAGAAGTGAGTTTTTTGGTCCTAATCATTAGAAATCAGTTACTTGTTGATGGCAAACATGGTTTTGATTGAAAATATTGCTCTTTATTTACGAAAAACTGTAGTTGTCATGTTTGGCCTTCTCTTTTCTAGAGAAAGCTATTTTTACAAATGTTACAGTAAAAGTTGTAAGAAGCTGGCAGAAGTGAGTTTTTTGGTCCTAATCATTAGAAATCAGTTACTTGTTGATGGCAAACATGGTTTTAATTGAAAATATTGCTCTTTATTTAAGAAAAACTGCAGTTGTCATTTTTGGGCTTCTCTCATCGAGAGAAACCTATTTTTTCTACAAATGTTTGAGTAAAAGCTGTAAGAAGCTGGCAGAAGTGAGTTTTTTGGTCCTAATCATTAGAAATCAGTTAGTTGTTGATGGCAAACATGATTTTGATTGAAAATATTGCTCTTTGTTAAAGAAAAACTGTAGTTGTCATTTTTGGCCTTCTCTCGACGAGAGAAACCTTTTTTTTTTTTTTACAAATGTTTGAGTAAAAGCTGTAAGAAGCTGGCAGAAGTGAGTTTTTTGGTCCTAATCATTAGAAATCAGTTACTTGTTGATGGCAAACATTATTTTGATTGAAAATATTGCTCTTTGTTTAAGAAAAACTGTATTTGTCATTTTTGGCGTTCTCTTGTCGAGAGAAAAATACATTTAGAAAAGTTACAGTAAAAGCTGTGAGAAGCTTGCAGAAGTGAGTTTTTTGGTCCTAATCATTAGAAATCAGTTACTTGTTGATGGCAAACATGATTTTGATTGAAATGATTGCTCTTTGTTAAAGAAAAACTGTATTTGTCATTTCTGGCTTTCTCTCGTCTAGAGAAAGCTATTTTTACAAATGTTACAGTAAAAGCTGTAAGAAGCTCGCAGAAGTGAGTTTTTTGGTCCTAATCATTAGAAATCAGTTACTTGTTGATGGCAAACATGATTTTGATTGAAATGATTGCTCTTTGTTAAAGAAAAACTGTATTTGTCATTTCTGGCTTTCTCTCGTCTAGAGAAAGCTATTTTTACAAATGTTACAGTAAAAGCTGTAAGAAGCTCGCAGAAGTGAGTTTTTTGGTCCTAATCATTAGAAATCAGTTACTTGTTGATGGCAAACATGATTTTGATTGAAATGATTGCTCTTTGTTAAAGAAAATCTGTGTTTGTCATTTCTGGCCTTCTCTTGTCGATAGAAAAATACATTTAGAAATGTTACTGTAAAAGCTGGAAAAAGCAGGCAGAATTGAGTTTTTTGGTCCTAATCATTAGAAATCAGTTACCTGTTGATGGCAAACATTATTTTGACTGAAAATATTGCTCTTTGTTTTAGATAAACTGTAGTTGTCATTTTTGGCCTTCTCTCGCCGAGAGAAACCTATTTTTTACAAATGTTTCAGTAAAAGCTGTAAGAAGCGCGCAGAAGTGAGTTTTTTGGTCCTAATCATTAGAAATCAGTTACTTGTTGATGGCAAACATGGTTTTGATTGAAATGATTGCCGTTTGTTAAAGAAAAACTGTATTTGTCATTTCTGGCCTTCTCTCGTCTAGAGAAAGCTATTTTTACAAATGTTACAGTAAAAGTTGTAAGAAGCTGGCAGAAGTGAGTTCTTTGGTCCTAATCATTAGAAATCAGTTACTTGTTGATCGCAAACATGATTTTGATTGAAAATATTGCTCTTTGTTTTAGATAAACTGTAGTTGTCATTTTTTGCCTTCTTTCGCCGAGAGAAACCTATTTTTTATAAATGATTCAGTAAAAGCTGTAAGAAGCGCGCAGAAGTGAGTTTTTTGGTCCTAATCATTAGAAATCAGTTACTTGTTGATGGCAAACATGATTTTGATTGAAATGATTGCCGTTTGTTAAAGAAAAACTGTATTTGTCATTTCTGGCCTTCTCTCGTCTAGAGAAAGCTATTTTTACAAATGTTACAGTAAAAGTTGTAAGAAGTTGGCAGAAGTGAGTTCTTTGGTCCTAATCATTAGAAATCAGTTACTTGTTGATCGCAAACATGATTTTGATTGAAAATATTGCTCTTTGTTTTAGATAAACTGTAGTTGTCATTTTTTGCCTTCTTTCGCCGAGAGAAACCTATTTTTTACAAATGTTTCAGTAAAAGCTGTAAGAAGCGCGCAGAAGTGAGTTTTTTGGTCCTAATCATTAGAAATCAGTTACTTGTTGATGGCAAACATGATTTTGATTGAAATGATTGCTCTTTGTTAAAGAAAAACTGCAGTCGTCATTTTTGGGCTTCTCTCATCGAGAGAAACCTATTTTTTTTTACTAATTGTTTGAGTAAAAGCTGGAAGAAGCAGGCAGAAGTGAGTTTTTTGGTCCTAATCATTAGAAATCAGTTACTTGTTGATGGCAAACATGATTTTGATTGAAATGATTGCTCTTTGTTAAAGAAAAACTGTATTTGTCATTTTTGGCGTTCTCTTGTCGATAAAAAAATACATTTAGAAATGTTACTGTAAAAGCTGGAAAAAGCAGGCAGAATTGAGTTTTTTGGTCCTAATCATTAGAAATCAGTTACTTGTTGATGGCAAACATGGTTTTGATTGAAAATATTGCTCTTTATTTAAGAAAAACTGTAGTTGTCATGTTTGGCCTTCTCTTGTCTAGAGAAAGCTATTTTTACAAATGTTACAGTAAAAGTTGTAAGAAGCTCGCAGAAGTGAGTTTTTTGGTCCTAATCATTAGAAATCAGTTACTTGTTGATGGCAAACATGGTTTTGATTGAAAATATTGCTCTTTGTTTAAGAAAAACTGTATTTGTCATTTTTGGCGTTCTCTTGTCGATAGAAAAATACATTTAGAAATGTTACAGTAAAAGTTGTAAGAAGCTCGCAGAAGTGAGTTTTTTGGTCCTAATCATTAGAAATCAGTTACCTGTTGATGGCAAACATTATTTTGATTGAAAATATTGCTCGTTGTTTTAGATAAACTGTAGTTGTCATTTTTTGCCTTCTCTCGCCGAGAGAAACCTATTTTTTACAAATGTTTCAGTAAAAGCTGTAAGAAGCTCGCAGAAGTGAGTTTTTTGGTCCTAATCATTAGAAATCAGTTACTTGTTGATGGCAAACATGGTTTTGATTGAAAATATTGCTCTTTATTTACGAAAAACTGTAGTTGTCATGTTTGGCCTTCTCTTTTCTAGAGAAAGCTATTTTTACAAATGTTACAGTAAAAGTTGTAAGAAGCTGGCAGAAGTGAGTTTTTTGGTCCTAATCATTAGAAATCAGTTACTTGTTGATGGCAAACATGGTTTTAATTGAAAATATTGCTCTTTATTTAAGAAAAACTGCAGTTGTCATTTTTGGGCTTCTCTCATCGAGAGAAACCTATTTTTTTTTACAAATGTTTGAGTAAAAGCTGTAAGAAGCTGGCAGAAGTGAGTTTTTTGGTCCTAATCATTAGAAATCAGTTAGTTGTTGATGGCAAACATGATTTTGATTGAAAATATTGCTCTTTGTTAAAGAAAAACTGTAGTTGTCATTTTTGGCCTTCTCTCGACGAGAGAAACCTTTTTTTTTTTTTTACAAATGTTTGAGTAAAAGCTGTAAGAAGCTGGCAGAAGTGAGTTTTTTGGTCCTAATCATTAGAAATCAGTTACTTGTTGATGGCAAACATTATTTTGATTGAAAATATTGCTCTTTGTTTAAGAAAAACTGTATTTGTCATTTTTGGCGTTCTCTTGTCGAGAGAAAAATACATTTAGAAAAGTTACAGTAAAAGCTGTGAGAAGCTTGCAGAAGTGAGTTTTTTGGTCCTAATCATTAGAAATCAGTTACTTGTTGATGGCAAACATGATTTTGATTGAAATGATTGCTCTTTGTTAAAGAAAAACTGTATTTGTCATTTCTGGCCTTCTCTCGTCTAGAGAAAGCTATTTTTACAAATATTACAGTAAAAGCTGTAAGAAGCTGGCAGAAGTGAGTTTTTTGGTCCAAATCATTAGAAATCAGTTACTTGTTGATGGCAAACATGGTTTTAATTGAAAATATTGCTCTTTGTTTAAGAAAAACTGTATTTGTCATTTTTGGCGTTCTCTTGTCTAGAGAAAAATACATTTAGAAATGTTACTGTAAAAGCTGGAAGAAGCAGGCAAAATTGAGTTTTTTGGTCCTAATCATTAGAAATCAGTTACCTGTTGATGGCAAACATTTTTTTTGATTGAAAATATTGCTCTTTGTTTTAGATAAACTGTAGTTGTCATTTTTTGCCTTCTCTCGCCGAGAGAAACCTATTTTTTACAAATGTTTCAGTAAAAGCTGTAAGAAGCTCGCAGAAGTGAGTTTTTTGGTCCTAATCATTAGAAATCAGTTACTTGTTGATGGCAAACATGGTTTTAATTGAAATTATTGCTCTTTGTTAAAGAAAAACTGTATTTGTCATTTTTGGCCTTCTCTCATCGAGAGAAACCTATTTTTTTTTTTACAAATGTTTGAGTAAAAGCTGTAAGAAGCTGGCAGAAGTGAGTTTTTTGGTCCTAATCATTAGAGATCAGTTACTTGTTGATGGCAAACATGATTTTGATTGAAATGATTGCTCTTTGTTAAAGAAAAACTGTATTTGTCATTTCTGGCCTTCTCTCGTCTAGAGAAAGCTATTTTTACAAATGTTACAGTAAAAGCTGTAACAAGCTCGCAGAAGTGAGTTTTTTGGTGCTAATCATAAGAAATCAGTTACTTGTTGATGGCAAACATGATTTTGATTGAAAATATTGCTCTTTGTTAAAGAAAAACTGTATTTGTCATTTTTGGCCTTCTCTCATCGAGAGAAACCTATTTTTTTTTACAAATGTTTGAGTAAAAGCTGTAAGAAGCTGGCAGAAGTGAGTTTTTTGGTCCTAATCATTAGAAATCAGTTACTTGTTGATGGCAAACATTATTTTGATTGAAAATATTGCTCTTTGTTTAAGAAAAACTGTATTTGTCATTTCTGGCCTTCTCTCGTCTAGAGAAAGCTATTTTTTACAAATGTTTCAGTAAAAGCTGTAAGAAGCTCGCAGAAGTGAGTTTTTTGGTCCTAATCATTAGAAATCAGTTACTTGTTGATGGCAAACATGGTTTTGATTGAAAATATTGCTCTTTATTTAAGAAAAACTGTAGTTGTCATGTTTGGCCTTCTCTTGTCTAGAGAAAGCTATTTTTACAAATGTTACAGTAAAAGTTGTAAGAAGCTCGCAGAAGTGAGTTTTTTGGTCCTAATCATTAGAAATCAGTTACTTGTTGATGGCAAACATGGTTTTAATTGAAAATATTGCTCTTTGTTTAAGAAAAACTGTATTTGTCATTTTTGGCGTTCTCTTGTCGATAGAAAAATACATTTAGAAATGTTACTGTAAAAGCTGGAAGAAGCAGGCAGAAGTGAGTTTTTTGGTCCTAATCATTAAAATCAGTTACCTGTTGATGGCAAACATTATTTTGATTGAAAATATTGCTCTTTGTTTTAGATAAACTGTAGTTGTCATTTTTTGCCTTCTCTCGCCGAGAGAAACCTATTTTTTACAAATGTTTCAGTAAAAGCTGTAAGAAGCTCGCAGAAGTGAGTTTTTTGGTCCTAATCATTAGAAATCAGTTACTTGTTGATGGCAAACATGGTTTTAATTGAAAATATTGCTCTTTGTTTAAGAAAAACTGTATTTGTCATTTTTGGCGTTCTCTTGTCTAGAGAAAAATACATTTAGAAATGTTACTGTAAAAGCTGGAAGAAGCAGGCAAAATTGAGTTTTTTGGTCCTAATCATTAGAAATCAGTTACCTGTTGATGGCAAACATTTTTTTTGATTGAAAATATTGCTCTTTGTTTTAGATAAACTGTAGTTGTCATTTTTTGCCTTCTCTTGCCGAGAGAAACCTATTTCTTACAAATGTTTCAGTAAAAGCTGTAAGAAGCTCGCAGAAGTGAGTTTTTTGGTCCTAATCATTAGAAATCAGTTACTTGTTGATGGCAAACATGGTTTTGATTGAAAATATTGCTCTTTATTTAAGAAAAACTGTAGTTGTCATGTTTGGCCTTCTCTTGTCTAGAGAAAGCTATTTTTACAAATGTTACAGTAAAAGTTGTAAGAAGCTCGCAGAAGTGAGTTTTTTGGTCCTAATCATTAGAAATCAGTTACTTGTTGATGGCAAACATGGTTTTAATTGAAAATATTGCTCTTTGTTTAAGAAAAACTGTATTTGTCATTTTTGGCGTTCTCTTGTCGATAGAAAAATACATTTAGAAATGTTACTGTAAAAGCTGGAAGAAGCAGGCAGAAGTGAGTTTTTTGGTCCTAATCATTAAAATCAGTTACCTGTTGATGGCAAACATTATTTTGATTGAAAATATTGCTCTTTGTTTTAGATAAACTGTAGTTGTCATTTTTTGCCTTCTCTCGCCGAGAGAAACCTATTTTTTACAAATGTTTCAGTAAAAGCTGTAAGAAGCTCGCAGAAGTGAGTTTTTTGGTCCTAATCATTAGAAATCAGTTACTTGTTGATGGCAAACATGGTTTTGATTGAAAATATTGCTCTTTATTTACGAAAAACTGTAGTTGTCATGTTTGGCCTTCTCTTGTCTAGAGTAAGCTATTTTTACAAATGTTACAGTAAAAGTTGTAAGAAGCTCGCAGAAGTGAGTTTTTTTGTCCTAATCATTAGAAATCAGTTACTTGTTGATGGCAAACATGGTTTTAATTGAAATTATTGCTCTTTGTTAAAGAAAAACTGTATTTGTCATTTTTGGCCTTCTCTCATCGAGAGAAACCTATTTTTTTTTTTACAAATGTTTGAGTAAAAGCTGTAAGAAGCTGGCAGAAGTGAGTTTTTTGGTCCTAATCATTAGAGATCAGTTACTTGTTGATGGCAAACATGATTTTGATTGAAATGATTGCTCTTTGTTAAAGAAAAACTGTATTTGTCATTTCTGGCCTTCTCTCGTCTAGAGAAAGCTATTTTTACAAATGTTACAGTAAAAGCTGTAACAAGCTCGCAGAAGTGAGTTTTTTGGTGCTAATCATAAGAAATCAGTTACTTGTTGATGGCAAACATGATTTTGATTGAAAATATTGCTCTTTGTTAAAGAAAAACTGTATTTGTCATTTTTGGCCTTCTCTCATCGAGAGAAACCTATTTTTTTTTTACAAATGTTTGAGTAAAAGCTGTAAGAAGCTGGCAGAAGTGAGTTTTTTGGTCCTAATCATTAGAAATCAGTTACTTGTTGATGGCAAACATGGTTTTAATTGAAAATATTGCTCTTTGTTTAAGAAAAACTGTATTTGTCATTTTTGGCGTTCTCTTGTCGAGAGAAAAATACATTTAGAAATGTTACTGTAAAAGCTGGAAGAAGCAGGCAGAAGTGAGTTTTTTGGTCCTAATCATTAGAAATCAGTTACTTGTTGATGGCAAACATGATTTTGATTGGAAATATTGCTCTTTGTTTTAGATAAACTGTAGTTGTCACTTTTTTGCCTTCTCTCGCCGAGAGAAACCTATTTTTTACAAATGTTTCAGTAAAAGCTGTAAGAAGCTCGCAGAAGTGAGTTTTTTGGTCCTAATCATTAGAAACCAGTTACTTGTTGATGGCAAACATGATTTTGATTGAAATGATTGCTCTTTGTTAAAGAAAAACTGTATTTGTCATTTCTGGCCTTCTCTCGTCTAGAGAAAGCTATTTTTTACAAATGTTTCAGTAAAAGCTGTAAGAAGCTCGCAGAAGTGAGTTTTTTGGTCCTAATCATTAGAAATCAGTTACTTGTTGATGGCAAACATGGTTTTGATTGAAAATATTGCTCTTTATTTAAGAAAAACTGTAGTTGTCATGTTTGGCCTTCTCTTGTCTAGAGAAAGCTATTTTTACAAATGTTACAGTAAAAGTTGTAAGAAGCTCGCAGAAGTGAGTTTTTTGGTCCTAATCATTAGAAATCAGTTACTTGTTGATGGCAAACATGGTTTTAATTGAAAATATTGCTCTTTGTTTAAGAAAAACTGTATTTGTCATTTTTGGCGTTCTCTTGTCGATAGAAAAATACATTTAGAAATGTTACTGTAAAAGCTGGAAGAAGCAGGCAGAAGTGAGTTTTTTGGTCCTAATCATTAAAATCAGTTACCTGTTGATGGCAAACATTATTTTGATTGAAAATATTGCTCTTTGTTTTAGATAAACTGTAGTTGTCATTTTTTGCCTTCTCTCGCCGAGAGAAACCTATTTTTTACAAATGTTTCAGTAAAAGCTGTAAGAAGCTCGCAGAAGTGAGTTTTTTGGTCCTAATCATTAGAAATCAGTTACTTGTTGATGGCAAACATGGTTTTGATTGAAAATATTGCTCTTTATTTACGAAAAACTGTAGTTGTCATGTTTGGCCTTCTCTTGTCTAGAGTAAGCTTTTTTTACAAATGTTACAGTAAAAGTTGTAAGAAGCTCGCAGAAGTGAGTTTTTTTGTCCTAATCATTAGAAATCAGTTACTTGTTGATGGCAAACATGGTTTTAATTGAAATTATTGCTCTTTGTTAAAGAAAAACTGTATTTGTCATTTTTGGCCTTCTCTCATCGAGAGAAACCTATTTTTTTTTTTACAAATGTTTGAGTAAAAGCTGTAAGAAGCTGGCAGAAGTGAGTTTTTTGGTCCTAATCATTAGAGATCAGTTACTTGTTGATGGCAAACATGATTTTGATTGAAATGATTGCTCTTTGTTAAAGAAAAACTGTATTTGTCATTTCTGGCCTTCTCTCGTCTAGAGAAAGCTATTTTTTACAAATGTTTCAGTAAAAGCTGTAAGAAGCTCGCAGAAGTGAGTTTTTTGGTCCTAATCATTAGAAATCAGTTACTTGTTGATGGCAAACATGGTTTTGATTGAAAATATTGCTCTTTATTTAAGAAAAACTGTATTTGTCATTTTTGGCGTTCTCTTGTCGAGAGAAAAATACATTTAGAAATGTTACTGTAAAAGCTGGAAGAAGCAGGCAGAAGTGAGTTTTTTGGTCCTAATCATTAGAAATCAGTTACTTGTTGATGGCAAACATGATTTTGATTGGAAATATTGCTCTTTATTTAAGAAAAACTGTAGTTGTCATGTTTGGCCTTCTCTTGTCTAGAGAAAGCTATTTTTACAAATGTTACAGTAAAAGTTGTAAGAAGCTCGCAGAAGTGAGTTTTTTGGTCCTAATCATTAGAAATCAGTTACTTGTTGATGGCAAACATGGTTTTGATTGAAATGATTGCTGTTTGTTAAAGAAAAACTGTATTTGTCATTTCTGGCCTTCTCTCATCTAGAGAAAGCTATTTTTACAAATGTTACAGTAAAAGTTGTAAGAAGTTGGCAGAAGTGAGTTCTTTGGTCCTAATCATTAGAAATCAGTTACTTGTTGATCGCAAACATGATTTTGATTGAAAATATTGCTCTTTGTTAAAGAAAAACTGTATTTGTCATTTTTGGCGTTCTCTTGTCGATAAAAAAATACATTTAGAAATGTTACTGTAAAAGCTGGAAAAAGCAGGCAGAATTGAGTTTTTTGGTCCTAATCATTAGAAATCAGTTACTTGTTGATGGCAAACATTATTTTGATTGAAAATATTGCTCTTTGTTTAAGAAAAACTGTATTTGTCATTTTTGGCGTTCTCTTGTCTAGAGAAAGCTATTTTTACAAATGTTACAGTAAAAGTTGTAAGAAGCTCGCAGAAGTGAGTTTTTTGGTCCTAATCATTAGAAATCAGTTACTTGTTGATGGCAAACATGGTTTTGATTGAAAATATTGCTCTTTATTTAAGAAAAACTGTATTTGTCATTTTTGGCGTTCTCTTGTCGAGAGAAAAATACATTTAGAAAAGTTACAGTAAAAGCTGTGAGAAGCTTGCAGAAGTGAGTTTTTTGGTCCTAATCATTAGAAATCAGTTACTTGTTGATGGCAAACATGATTTTGATTGAAATGATTGCTCTTTGTTAAAGAAAAACTGTATTTGTCATTTCTGGCCTTCTCTCGTCTAGAGAAAGCTATTTTTACAAATATTACAGTAAAAGCTGTAAGAAGCTGGCAGAAGTGAGTTTTTTGGTCCTAATCATTAGAAATCAGTTACTTGTTGATGGCAAACATGGTTTTAATTGAAAATATTGCTCTTTGTTTAAGAAAAACTGTATTTGTCATTTTTGGCGTTCTCTTGTCGAGAGAAAAATACATTTAGAAATGTTACTGTAAAAGCTGGAAGAAGCAGGCAAAATTGAGTTTTTTGGTCCTAATCATTAGAAATCAGTTACCTGTTGATGGCAAACATTTTTTTTGATTGAAAATATTGCTCTTTGTTTTAGATAAACTGTAGTTGTCATTTTTTGCCTTCTCTCGCCGAGAGAAACCTATTTTTTACAAATGTTTCAGTAAAAGCTGTAAGAAGCTCGCAGAAGTGAGTTTTTTGGTCCTAATCATTAGAAATCAGTTACTTGTTGATGGAAAACATGATTTTGATTGAAATGATTGCTCTTTGTTAAAGAAAAACTGTATTTGTCATTTCTGGCCTTCTCTCGTCTAGAGAAAGCTATTTTTACAAATGTTACAGTAAAAGCTGTAAGAAGCTCGCAGAAGTAAGTTTTTTGGTCCTAATCATTAGAAATCAGTTACTTGTTGATGGCAAACATGATTTTGATTGAAAATATTGCTCTTTGTTTAAGAAAAACTGTATTTGTCATTTTTGGCGTTCTCTTGTCGATAGAAAAATACATTTAGAAATGTTACTGTAAAAGCTGGAAAAAGCAGGCAGAATTGAATTTTTTGGTCCTAATCATTAGAAATCAGTTACCTGTTGATGGCAAACATTATTTTGACTGAAAATATTGCTCTTTGTTTTAGATAAACTGTAGTTGTCATTTTTTGCCTTCTCTCGCCGAGAGAAACCTATTTTTTACAAATGTTTCAGTAAAAGCTGTAAGAAGCGCGCAGAAGTGAGTTTTTTGGTCCTAATCATTAGAAATCAGTTACTTGTTGATGGCAAACATGATTTTGATTGAAATGATTGCTCTTTGTTAAAGAAAAACTGTATTTGTCATTTCTGGCCTTCTCTCGTCTAGAGAAAGCTATTTTTTACAAATGTTACAGTAAAAGCTGGAAGAAGCAGGTAGAAGTGAGTTTTTTGGTCCTAATCATTAGAAATCAGTTAGTTGTTGATGGCAAACATGATTTTGATTGAAATGATTGCTCTTTGTTAAAGAAAAACTGCAGTCGTCATTTTTGGGCTTCTCTCATCGAGAGAAACCTATTTTTTTTTTACTAATTGTTAGAGTAAAAGCTGGAAGAAGCAGGCAGAAGTGAGTTTTTTGGTCCTAATCATTAGAAATCAGTTACTTGTTGATGGCAAACATGATTTTGATTGAAATGATTGCTCTTTGTTAAAGAAAAACTGTATTTGTCATTTCTGGCCTTCTCTCGTCTAGAGAAAGCTATTTTTACAAATGTTACAGTAAAAGCTGTAAGAAGCTCGCAGAAGTGAGTTTTTTGGTCCTAATCATTAGAAATCAGTTACTTGTTGATGGCAAACATGATTTTGATTGAAAATATTGCTCTTTGTTAAAGAAAAACTGTATTTGTCATTTTTGGCTTTCTCTCATGGAGAGAAACCTATTTTTTTTTACAAATGTTTGAGTAAAAGCTGTAAGAAGCTGGCAGAAGTGAGTTTTTTGGTCCTAATCATTAGAAATCAGTTACTTGTTGATGGGAAACATTATTTTGATTGAAATGATTGCTCTTTGTTAAAGAAAAACTGTATTTGTCATTTCTGGCCTTCTCTCGTCTAGAGAAAGCTATTTTTACAAATGTTACAGTAAAAGCTGTAAGAAGCTGGCAGAAGTGAGTTTTTTGGTCCTAATCATTAGAAATCAGTTACTTGTTGATGGCAAACATGGTTTTGATTGAAATGATTGCTCTTTGTTAAAGAAAAACTGTATTTGTCATTTCTGGCCTTCTCTCGTCTAGAGAAAGCTATTTTTACAAATGTTACAGTAAAAGCTGTAAGAAGCTGGCAGAAGTGAGTTTTTTGGTCCTAATCATTAGAAATCAGTTACTTGTCGATGGCAAACATGGTTTTAATTTAAATTTTGCTGTTTATTTAAGAAAAACTGCAGTCGTCATTTTTGGGCTTCTCTCATCGAGAGAAACCTATTTTTTTTTACTAATTGTTTGAGTAAAAGCTGTAAGAAGCTGGCAGAAGTGAGTTTTTTTGTCCTAATCATTAGAAATCAGTTACTTGTTAATGGCAAACATGATTTTGATTGAAATGATTGCTCTTTGTTAAAGAAAAACTGTATTTGTCATTTTTTGCCTTCTCTCGCCGAGAGAAACCTATTTTTTACAAATGTTTCAGTAAAAGCTGTAAGAAGCTCACAGAAGTGAGTTTTTTGGTCCTAATCATTAGAAATCAGTTACTTGTTGATGGCAAACATGATTTTGATTGAAATGATTGCTCTTTGTTAAAGAAAAACTGTATTTGTCATTTCTGGCCTTCTCTCGTCTAGAGAAAGCTATTTTTACAAATGTTACAGTAAAAGCTGTAAGAAGCTCGCAGAAGTGAGTTTTTTGGTCCTAATCATTAGAAATCAGTTACTTGTTGATGGCAAACATGATTTTGATTGAAATGATTGCTCTTTGTTAAAGAAAAACTGTATTTGTCATTTCTGGCTTTCTCTCGTCTAGAGAAAGCTATTTTTACAAATGTTACAGTAAAAGCTGTAAGAAGCTCGCAGAAGTGAGTTTTTTGGTCCTAATCATTAGAAATCAGTTACTTGTTGATGGCAAACATGATTTTGATTGAAATGATTGCTCTTTGTTAAAGAAAATCTGTATTTGTCATTTCTGGCCTTCTCTTGTCGATAAAAAAATACATTTAGAAATGTTACTGTAAAAGCTGGAAAAAGCAGGCAGAATTGAGTTTTTTGGTCCTAATCATTAGAAATCAGTTACCTGTTGATGGCAAACATTATTTTGACTGAAAATATTGCTCTTTGTTTTAGATAAACTGTAGTTGTCATTTGTTGCCTTCTCTCGCCGAGAGAAACCTATTTCTTACAAATGTTTCAGTAAAAGCTGGAAGAAGCAGGCAGAAGTGAGTTTTTTGGTCCTAATCATTAGAAATCAGTTACTTGTTGATGGCAAACATGATTTTGATTGAAATGATTGCTCTTTGTTAAAGAAAAACTGTATTTGTCATTTCTGGCCTTCTCTCGTCTAGAGAAAGCTATTTTTACAAATGTTACAGTAAAAGCTGTAAGAAGCTGGCAGAAGTGAGTTTTTTGGTCCTAATCATTAGAAATCAGTTACTTGTTGATGGCAAACATGGTTTTGATTGAAATGATTGCCGTTTGTTAAAGAAAAACTGTATTTGTCATTTCTGGCCTTCTCTCGTCTAGAGAAAGCTATTTTTACAAATGTTACAGTAAAAGCTGTAAGAAGCTGGCAGAAGTGAGTTTTTTGGTCCTAATCATTAGAAATCAGTTACTTGTTGATGGCAAACATGATTTTGATTGAAATGATTGCTCTTTGTTAAAGAAAAACTGTATTTGTCATTTCTGGCCTTCTCTCGTCTAGAGAAAGCTATTTTTACAAATGTTACAGTAAAAGCTGTAAGAAGCTCGCAGAAGTGAGTTTTTTGGTCCTAATCATTAGAAATCAGTTTCTTGTTGATGTCAAACATGATTTTGATTGAAAATATTGCTCTTTGTTAAAGAAAAACTGTAGTTGTCATGTTTGGCCTTCTCTCGCCGAGAGAAACCTTTTATTTTTTTACAAATGTTTGAGTAAAAGCTGTAAGAAGCTGGCAGAAGTGAGTTTTTTGTTCCTAATCATTAGAAATCAGTTACTTGTTGATGGCAAACATTATTTTGATTGAAAATATTGCTCTTTGTTAAAGAAAAACTGTATTTGTCATTTTTGGCGTTCTCTTGTCGATAAAAAAATACATTTAGAAATGTTACTGTAAAAGCTGGAAAAAGCAGGCAGAATTGAGTTTTTTGGTCCTAATCATTAGAAATCAGTTACTTGTTGATGGCAAACATGGTTTTGATTGAAAATATTGCTCTTTATTTAAGAAAAACTGTAGTTGTCATGTTTGGCCTTCTCTTGTCTAGAGAAAGCTATTTTTACAAATGTTACAGTAAAAGTTGTAAGAAGCTCGCAGAAGTGAGTTTTTTGGTCCTAATCATTAGAAATCAGTTACTTGTTGATGGCAAACATGGTTTTAATTGAAAATATTGCTCTTTGTTTAAGAAAAACTGTATTTGTCATTTTTGGCGTTCTCTTGTCGATAGAAAAATACATTTAGAAATGTTACTGTAAAAGCTGGAAGAAGCAGGCAGAAGTGAGTTTTTTGGTCCTAATCATTAGAAATCAGTTACCTGTTGATGGCAAACATTATTTTGATTGAAAATATTGCTCGTTGTTTTAGATAAACTGTAGTTGTCATTTTTTGCCTTCTCTCGCCGAGAGAAACCTATTTTTTACAAATGTTTCAGTAAAAGCTGTAAGAAGCTCGCAGAAGTGAGTTTTTTGGTCCTAATCATTAGAAATCAGTTACTTGTTGATGGCAAACATGGTTTTGATTGAAAATATTGCTCTTTATTTACGAAAAACTGTAGTTGTCATGTTTGGCCTTCTCTTTTCTAGAGAAAGCTATTTTTACAAATGTTACAGTAAAAGTTGTAAGAAGCTGGCAGAAGTGAGTTTTTTGGTCCTAATCATTAGAAATCAGTTACTTGTTGATGGCAAACATGGTTTTAATTGAAAATATTGCTCTTTATTTAAGAAAAACTGCAGTTGTCATTTTTGGACTTCTCTCATCGAGAGAAACCTATTTTTTTTACAAATGTTTGAGTAAAAGCTGTAAGAAGCTGGCAGAAGTGAGTTTTTTGGTCCTAATCATTAGAAATCAGTTAGTTGTTGATGGCAAACATGATTTTGATTGAAAATATTGCTCTTTGTTAAAGAAAAACTGTAGTTGTCATTTTTGGCCTTCTCTCGACGAGAGAAACCTTTTTTTTTTTTTTACAAATGTTTGAGTAAAAGCTGTAAGAAGCTGGCAGAAGTGAGTTTTTTGGTCCTAATCATTAGAAATCAGTTACTTGTTGATGGCAAACATGATTTTGATTGAAATGATTGCTCTTTGTTAAAGAAAAACTGTATTTGTCATTTCTGGCCTTCTCTCGTCTAGAGAAAGCTATTTTTTACAAATGTTACAGTAAAAGCTGGAAGAAGCAGGTAGAAGTGAGTTTTTTGGTCCTAATCATTAGAAATCAGTTAGTTGTTGATGGCAAACATGATTTTGATTGAAATGATTGCTCTTTGTTAAAGAAAAACTGCAGTCGTCATTTTTGGGCTTCTCTCATCGAGAGAAACCTATTTTTTTTTTACTAATTGTTAGAGTAAAAGCTGGAAGAAGCAGGCAGAAGTGAGTTTTTTGGTCCTAATCATTAGAAATCAGTTACTTGTTGATGGCAAACATGATTTTGATTGAAATGATTGCTCTTTGTTAAAGAAAAACTGTATTTGTCATTTTTGGCGTTCTCTTGTCGAGAGAAAAATACATTTAGAAAAGTTACAGTAAAAGCTGTGAGAAGCTTGCAGAAGTGAGTTTTTTGGTCCTAATCATTAGAAATCAGTTACTTGTTGATGGCAAACATGATTTTGATTGAAATGATTGCTCTTTGTTAAAGAAAAACTGTATTTGTCATTTCTGGCCTTCTCTCGTCTAGAGAAAGCTATTTTTACAAATATTACAGTAAAAGCTGTAAGAAGCTGGCAGAAGTGAGTTTTTTGGTCCAAATCATTAGAAATCAGTTACTTGTTGATGGCAAACATGGTTTTAATTGAAAATATTGCTCTTTGTTTAAGAAAAACTGTATTTGTCATTTTTGGCGTTCTCTTGTCTAGAGAAAAATACATTTAGAAATGTTACTGTAAAAGCTGGAAGAAGCAGGCAGAAGTGAGTTTTTTGGTCCTAATCATTAAAATCAGTTACCTGTTGATGGCAAACATTATTTTGATTGAAAATATTGCTC
Organism: Pampus argenteus; assembly: GCA_036937835.1. Classification (NCBI taxonomy): domain Eukaryota; kingdom Metazoa; phylum Chordata; class Actinopteri; order Scombriformes; family Stromateidae; genus Pampus; species Pampus argenteus. The sequence continues at coordinate 18,176,751 of CM072882.1, forward strand.
GTTGTTTTAGATAAACTGTAGTTGTCATTTTTTGCCTTCTCTCGCCGAGAGAAACCTATTTTTTACAAATGTTTCAGTAAAAGCTGTAAGAAGCTCGCAGAAGTGAGTTTTTTGGTCCTAATCATTAGAAATCAGTTACTTGTTGATGGCAAACATGGTTTTGATTGAAAATATTGCTCTTTATTTACGAAAAACTGTAGTTGTCATGTTTGGCCTTCTCTTTTCTAGAGAAAGCTATTTTTACAAATGTTACAGTAAAAGTTGTAAGAAGCTGGCAGAAGTGAGTTTTTTGGTCCTAATCATTAGAAATCAGTTACTTGTTGATGGCAAACATGATTTTGATTGAAAATATTGCTCTTTGTTAAAGAAAAACTGTAGTTGTCATTTTTGGCCTTCTCTCGACGAGAGAAACCTTTTTTTTTTTTTTACAAATGTTTGAGTAAAAGCTGTAAGAAGCTGGCAGAAGTGAGTTTTTTGGTCCTAATCATTAGAAATCAGTTACTTGTTGATGGCAAACATTATTTTGATTGAAAATATTGCTCTTTGTTTAAGAAAAACTGTATTTGTCATTTTTGGCGTTCTCTTGTCGAGAGAAAAATACATTTAGAAAAGTTACAGTAAAAGCTGTGAGAAGCTTGCAGAAGTGAGTTTTTTGGTCCTAATCATTAGAAATCAGTTACTTGTTGATGGCAAACATGATTTTGATTGAAATGATTGCTCTTTGTTAAAGAAAAACTGTATTTGTCATTTCTGGCCTTCTCTCGTCTAGAGAAAGCTATTTTTACAAATATTACAGTAAAAGCTGTAAGAAGCTGGCAGAAGTGAGTTTTTTGGTCCAAATCATTAGAAATCAGTTACTTGTTGATGGCAAACATGGTTTTAATTGAAAATATTGCTCTTTGTTTAAGAAAAACTGTATTTGTCATTTTTGGCGTTCTCTTGTCTAGAGAAAAATACATTTAGAAATGTTACTGTAAAAGCTGGAAGAAGCAGGCAAAATTGAGTTTTTTGGTCCTAATCATTAGAAATCAGTTACCTGTTGATGGCAAACATTTTTTTTGATTGAAAATATTGCTCTTTGTTTTAGATAAACTGTAGTTGTCATTTTTTGCCTTCTCTCGCCGAGAGAAACCTATTTCTTACAAATGTTTCAGTAAAAGCTGTAAGAAGCTCGCAGAAGTGAGTTTTTTGGTCCTAATCATTAGAAATCAGTTACTTGTTGATGGCAAACATGGTTTTGATTGAAAATATTGCTCTTTATTTAAGAAAAACTGTAGTTGTCATGTTTGGCCTTCTCTTGTCTAGAGAAAGCTATTTTTACAAATGTTACAGTAAAAGTTGTAAGAAGCTCGCAGAAGTGAGTTTTTTGGTCCTAATCATTAAAATCAGTTGCCTGTTGATGGCAAACATTATTTTGATTGAAAATATTGCTCTTTGTTTTAGATAAACTGTAGTTGTCATTTTTTGCCTTCTCTCGCCGAGAGAAACCTATTTTTTACAAATGTTTCAGTAAAAGCTGTAAGAAGCTCGCAGAAGTGAGTTTTTTGGTCCTAATCATTAGAAATCAGTTACTTGTTGATGGCAAACATGGTTTTGATTGAAAATATTGCTCTTTGTTAAAGAAAAACTGTATTTGTCATTTCTGGCCTTCTCTCTTCTAGAGAAAGCTATTTTTACAAATGTTACAGTAAAAGCTGTAAGAAGCTCGCAGAAGTGAGTTTTTTGGTCCTAATCATTAGAAATCAGTTACTTGTTGATGGCAAACATGGTTTTAATTGAAAATATTGCTCATTTTTTAAGAAAAACTGTTGTTGTCATTTTTGGCCTTCTCTCATCGAGAGAAACCTATTTTTCTACAAATGTTTGAGTAAAAGCTGTAAGAAGCAGGCAGAAGTGAGTTTTTTGGTCCTAATCATTAGAAATCAGTTACTTGTTGATGGCAAACATGATTTTGATTGAAATGATTGCTCTTTGTTAAAGAAAAACTGTATTTGTCATTTCTGGCCTTCTCTCGTCTAGAGAAAGCTATTTTTACAAATGTTACAGTAAAAGCTGTAAGAAGCTGGCAGAAGTGAGTTTTTTGGTCCTAATCATTAGAAATCAGTTACTTGTTGATGGCAAACATGGTTTTGATTGAAATGATTGCCGTTTGTTAAAGAAAAACTGTATTTGTCATTTCTGGCCTTCTCTCGTCTAGAGAAAGCTATTTTTACAAATGTTACAGTAAAAGCTGTAAGAAGCTGGCAGAAGTGAGTTTTTTGGTCCTAATCATTAGAAATCAGTTACTTGTTGATGGCAAACATGATTTTGATTGAAATGATTGCTCTTTGTTAAAGAAAAACTGTATTTGTCATTTCTGGCCTTCTCTCGTCTAGAGAAAGCTATTTTTACAAATGTTACAGTAAAAGCTGTAAGAAGCTCGCAGAAGTGAGTTTTTTGGTCCTAATCATTAGAAATCAGTTTTTTGTTGATGTCAAACATGATTTTGATTGAAAATATTGCTCTTTGTTAAAGAAAAACTGTATTTGTCATTTCTGGCCTTCTCTCGTCTAGAGAAAGCTATTTTTACAAATGTTACAGTAAAAGCTGTAAGAAGCTCGCAGAAGTGAGTTTTTTGGTCCTAATCATTAGAAATCAGTTTCTTGTTGATGTCAAACATGATTTTGATTGAAAATATTGCTCTTTGTTAAAGAAAAACTGTAGTTGTCATGTTTGGCCTTCTCTCGCCGAGAGAAACCTTTTATTTTTTTACAAATGTTTGAGTAAAAGCTGTAAGAAGCTGGCAGAAGTGAGTTTTTTGTTCCTAATCATTAGAAATCAGTTACTTGTTGATGGCAAACATTATTTTGATTGAAAATATTGCTCTTTGTTAAAGAAAAACTGTATTTGTCATTTTTGGCGTTCTCTTGTCGATAAAAAAATACATTTAGAAATGTTACTGTAAAAGCTGGAAAAAGCAGGCAGAATTGAGTTTTTTGGTCCTAATCATTAGAAATCAGTTACTTGTTGATGGCAAACATGGTTTTGATTGAAAATATTGCTCTTTATTTAAGAAAAACTGTAGTTGTCATGTTTGGCCTTCTCTTGTCTAGAGAAAGCTATTTTTACAAATGTTACAGTAAAAGTTGTAAGAAGCTCGCAGAAGTGAGTTTTTTGGTCCTAATCATTAGAAATCAGTTACTTGTTGATGGCAAACATGGTTTTAATTGAAAATATTGCTCTTTGTTTAAGAAAAACTGTATTTGTCATTTTTGGCGTTCTCTTGTCGATAGAAAAATACATTTAGAAATGTTACTGTAAAAGCTGGAAGAAGCAGGCAGAAGTGAGTTTTTTGGTCCTAATCATTAGAAATCAGTTACCTGTTGATGGCAAACATTATTTTGATTGAAAATATTGCTCGTTGTTTTAGATAAACTGTAGTTGTCATTTTTTGCCTTCTCTCGCCGAGAGAAACCTATTTTTTACAAATGTTTCAGTAAAAGCTGTAAGAAGCTCGCAGAAGTGAGTTTTTTGGTCCTAATCATTAGAAATCAGTTACTTGTTGATGGCAAACATGGTTTTGATTGAAAATATTGCTCTTTATTTACGAAAAACTGTAGTTGTCATGTTTGGCCTTCTCTTTTCTAGAGAAAGCTATTTTTACAAATGTTACAGTAAAAGTTGTAAGAAGCTGGCAGAAGTGAGTTTTTTGGTCCTAATCATTAGAAATCAGTTACTTGTTGATGGCAAACATGGTTTTAATTGAAAATATTGCTCTTTATTTAAGAAAAACTGCAGTTGTCATTTTTGGACTTCTCTCATCGAGAGAAACCTATTTTTTTTACAAATGTTTGAGTAAAAGCTGTAAGAAGCTGGCAGAAGTGAGTTTTTTGGTCCTAATCATTAGAAATCAGTTAGTTGTTGATGGCAAACATGATTTTGATTGAAAATATTGCTCTTTGTTAAAGAAAAACTGTAGTTGTCATTTTTGGCCTTCTCTCGACGAGAGAAACCTTTTTTTTTTTTTTACAAATGTTTGAGTAAAAGCTGTAAGAAGCTGGCAGAAGTGAGTTTTTTGGTCCTAATCATTAGAAATCAGTTACTTGTTGATGGCAAACATTATTTTGATTGAAAATATTGCTCTTTGTTTAAGAAAAACTGTATTTGTCATTTTTGGCGTTCTCTTGTCGAGAGAAAAATACATTTAGAAAAGTTACAGTAAAAGCTGTGAGAAGCTTGCAGAAGTGAGTTTTTTGGTCCTAATCATTAGAAATCAGTTACTTGTTGATGGCAAACATGATTTTGATTGAAATGATTGCTCTTTGTTAAAGAAAAACTGTATTTGTCATTTCTGGCCTTCTCTCGTCTAGAGAAAGCTATTTTTACAAATATTACAGTAAAAGCTGTAAGAAGCTGGCAGAAGTGAGTTTTTTGGTCCAAATCATTAGAAATCAGTTACTTGTTGATGGCAAACATGGTTTTAATTGAAAATATTGCTCTTTGTTTAAGAAAAACTGTATTTGTCATTTTTGGCGTTCTCTTGTCTAGAGAAAAATACATTTAGAAATGTTACTGTAAAAGCTGGAAGAAGCAGGCAGAAGTGAGTTTTTTGGTCCTAATCATTAAAATCAGTTACCTGTTGATGGCAAACATTATTTTGATTGAAAATATTGCTCGTTGTTTTAGATAAACTGTAGTTGTCATTTTTTGCCTTCTCTCGCCGAGAGAAACCTATTTTTTACAAATGTTTCAGTAAAAGCTGTAAGAAGCTCGCAGAAGTGAGTTTTTTGGTCCTAATCATTAGAAATCAGTTACTTGTTGATGGCAAACATGGTTTTGATTGAAAATATTGCTCTTTATTTACGAAAAACTGTAGTTGTCATGTTTGGCCTTCTCTTTTCTAGAGAAAGCTATTTTTACAAATGTTACAGTAAAAGTTGTAAGAAGCTGGCAGAAGTGAGTTTTTTGGTCCTAATCATTAGAAATCAGTTACTTGTTGATGGCAAACATGATTTTGATTGAAAATATTGCTCTTTGTTAAAGAAAAACTGTAGTTGTCATTTTTGGCCTTCTCTCGACGAGAGAAACCTTTTTTTTTTTTTTACAAATGTTTGAGTAAAAGCTGTAAGAAGCTGGCAGAAGTGAGTTTTTTGGTCCTAATCATTAGAAATCAGTTACTTGTTGATGGCAAACATTATTTTGATTGAAAATATTGCTCTTTGTTTAAGAAAAACTGTATTTGTCATTTTTGGCGTTCTCTTGTCGAGAGAAAAATACATTTAGAAAAGTTACAGTAAAAGCTGTGAGAAGCTTGCAGAAGTGAGTTTTTTGGTCCTAATCATTAGAAATCAGTTACTTGTTGATGGCAAACATGATTTTGATTGAAATGATTGCTCTTTGTTAAAGAAAAACTGTATTTGTCATTTCTGGCCTTCTCTCGTCTAGAGAAAGCTATTTTTACAAATATTACAGTAAAAGCTGTAAGAAGCTGGCAGAAGTGAGTTTTTTGGTCCAAATCATTAGAAATCAGTTACTTGTTGATGGCAAACATGGTTTTAATTGAAAATATTGCTCTTTGTTTAAGAAAAACTGTATTTGTCATTTTTGGCGTTCTCTTGTCTAGAGAAAAATACATTTAGAAATGTTACTGTAAAAGCTGGAAGAAGCAGGCAAAATTGAGTTTTTTGGTCCTAATCATTAGAAATCAGTTACCTGTTGATGGCAAACATTTTTTTTGATTGAAAATATTGCTCTTTGTTTTAGATAAACTGTAGTTGTCATTTTTTGCCTTCTCTCGCCGAGAGAAACCTATTTCTTACAAATGTTTCAGTAAAAGCTGTAAGAAGCTCGCAGAAGTGAGTTTTTTGGTCCTAATCATTAGAAATCAGTTACTTGTTGATGGCAAACATGGTTTTGATTGAAAATATTGCTCTTTATTTAAGAAAAACTGTAGTTGTCATGTTTGGCCTTCTCTTGTCTAGAGAAAGCTATTTTTACAAATGTTACAGTAAAAGTTGTAAGAAGCTCGCAGAAGTGAGTTTTTTGGTCCTAATCATTAGAAATCAGTTACTTGTTGATGGCAAACATGGTTTTAATTGAAAATATTGCTCTTTGTTTAAGAAAAACTGTATTTGTCATTTTTGGCGTTCTCTTGTCGATAGAAAAATACATTTAGAAATGTTACTGTAAAAGCTGGAAGAAGCAGGCAGAAGTGAGTTTTTTGGTCCTAATCATTAAAATCAGTTACCTGTTGATGGCAAACATTATTTTGATTGAAAATATTGCTCTTTGTTTTAGATAAACTGTAGTTGTCATTTTTTGCCTTCTCTCGCCGAGAGAAACCTATTTTTTACAAATGTTTCAGTAAAAGCTGTAAGAAGCTCGCAGAAGTGAGTTTTTTGGTCCTAATCATTAGAAATCAGTTACTTGTTGATGGCAAACATGGTTTTGATTGAAAATATTGCTCTTTATTTACGAAAAACTGTAGTTGTCATGTTTGGCCTTCTCTTGTCTAGAGTAAGCTATTTTTACAAATGTTACAGTAAAAGTTGTAAGAAGCTCGCAGAAGTGAGTTTTTTGGTCCTAATCATTAGAAATCAGTTACTTGTTGATGGCAAACATGGTTTTAATTGAAATTATTGCTCTTTGTTAAAGAAAAACTGTATTTGTCATTTTTGGCCTTCTCTCATCGAGAGAAACCTTTTTTTTTTTTTACAAATGTTTGAGTAAAAGCTGTAAGAAGCTGGCAGAAGTGAGTTTTTTGGTCCTAATCATTAGAAATCAGTTACTTGTTGATGGCAAACATGATTTTGATTGAAATGATTGCTCTTTGTTAAAGAAAAACTGCAGTCGTCATTTTTGGGCTTCTCTCATCGAGAGAAACCTATTTTTTTTTACTAATTGTTTGAGTAAAAGCTGGAAGAAGCAGGCAGAAGTGAGTTTTTTGGTCCTAATTATTAGAAATCAGTTACTTGTTGATGGCAAACATGATTTTGATTGAAATGATTGCTCTTTGTTAAAGAAAAACTGTATTTGTCATTTTTGGCGTTCTCTTGTCGATAAAAAAATACATTTAGAAATGTTACTGTAAAAGCTGGAAAAAGCAGGCAGAATTGAGTTTTTTGGTCCTAATCATTAGAAATCAGTTACTTGTTGATGGCAAACATTATTTTGATTGAAAATATTGCTCTTTGTTTAAGAAAAACTGTATTTGTCATTTTTGGCGTTCTCTTGTCTAGAGAAAGCTATTTTTACAAATGTTACAGTAAAAGTTGTAAGAAGCTCGCAGAAGTGAGTTTTTTGGTCCTAATCATTAGAAATCAGTTACTTGTTGATGGCAAACATGGTTTTGATTGAAAATATTGCTCTTTATTTAAGAAAAACTGTATTTGTCATTTTTGGCGTTCTCTTGTCGAGAGAAAAATACATTTAGAAAAGTTACAGTAAAAGCTGTGAGAAGCTTGCAGAAGTGAGTTTTTTGGTCCTAATCATTAGAAATCAGTTACTTGTTGATGGCAAACATGATTTTGATTGAAATGATTGCTCTTTGTTAAAGAAAAACTGTATTTGTCATTTCTGGCCTTCTCTCGTCTAGAGAAAGCTATTTTTACAAATATTACAGTAAAAGCTGTAAGAAGCTGGCAGAAGTGAGTTTTTTGGTCCTAATCATTAGAAATCAGTTACTTGTTGATGGCAAACATGGTTTTAATTGAAAATATTGCTCTTTGTTTAAGAAAAACTGTATTTGTCATTTTTGGCGTTCTCTTGTCGAGAGAAAAATACATTTAGAAATGTTACTGTAAAAGCTGGAAGAAGCAGGCAAAATTGAGTTTTTTGGTCCTAATCATTAGAAATCAGTTACCTGTTGATGGCAAACATTTTTTTTGATTGAAAATATTGCTCTTTGTTTTAGATAAACTGTAGTTGTCATTTTTTGCCTTCTCTCGCCGAGAGAAACCTATTTTTTACAAATGTTTCAGTAAAAGCTGTAAGAAGCTCGCAGAAGTGAGTTTTTTGGTCCTAATCATTAGAAATCAGTTACTTGTTGATGGCAAACATGATTTTGATTGAAATGATTGCTCTTTGTTAAAGAAAAACTGTATTTGTCATTTCTGGCCTTCTCTCGTCTAGAGAAAGCTATTTTTACAAATATTACAGTAAAAGCTGTAAGAAGCTGGCAGAAGTGAGTTTTTTGGTCCTAATCATTAGAAATCAGTTACTTGTTGATGGCAAACATGGTTTTAATTGAAAATATTGCTCTTTGTTTAAGAAAAACTGTATTTGTCATTTTTGGCGTTCTCTTGTCGAGAGAAAAATACATTTAGAAATGTTACTGTAAAAGCTGGAAGAAGCAGGCAAAATTGAGTTTTTTGGTCCTAATCATTAGAAATCAGTTACCTGTTGATGGCAAACATTTTTTTTGATTGAAAATATTGCTCTTTGTTTTAGATAAACTGTAGTTGTCATTTTTTGCCTTCTCTCGCCGAGAGAAACCTATTTTTTACAAATGTTTCAGTAAAAGCTGTAAGAAGCTCGCAGAAGTGAGTTTTTTGGTCCTAATCATTAGAAATCAGTTACTTGTTGATGGCAAACATGATTTTGATTGAAATGATTGCTCTTTGTTAAAGAAAAACTGTATTTGTCATTTCTGGCCTTCTCTCGTCTAGAGAAAGCTATTTTTACAAATGTTACAGTAAAAGCTGTAAGAAGCTCGCAGAAGTAAGTTTTTTGGTCCTAATCATTAGAAATCAGTTACTTGTTGATGGCAAACATGATTTTGATTGAAAATATTGCTCTTTGTTTAAGAAAAACTGTATTTGTCATTTTTGGCGTTCTCTTGTCGATAGAAAAATACATTTAGAAATGTTACTGTAAAAGCTGGAAAAAGCAGGCAGAATTGAGTTTTTTGGTCCTAATCATTAGAAATCAGTTACCTGTTGATGGCAAACATTATTTTGACTGAAAATATTGCTCTTTGTTTTAGATAAACTGTAGTTGTCATTTTTTGCCTTCTATCGCCGAGAGAAACCTATTTTTTACAAATGTTTCAGTAAAAGCTGTAAGAAGCCCGAAGAAGTGAGTTTTTTGGTCCTAATCATTAGAAATCAGTTACTTGTTGATGGCAAACATGATTTTGATTGAAATGATTGCTCTTTGTTAAAGAAAAACTGTATTTGTCATTTCTGGCCTTCTCTCGTCTAGAGAAAGCTATTTTTTACAAATGTTACAGTAAAAGCTGGAAGAAGCAGGTAGAAGTGAGTTTTTTGGTCCTAATCATTAGAAATCAGTTAGTTGTTGATGGCAAACATGATTTTGATTGAAATGATTGCTCTTTGTTAAAGAAAAACTGCAGTCGTCATTTTTGGGCTTCTCTCATCGAGAGAAACCTATTTTTTTTTTACTAATTGTTAGAGTAAAAGCTGGAAGAAGCAGGCAGAAGTGAGTTTTTTGGTCCTAATCATTAGAAATCAGTTACTTGTTGATGGCAAACATGATTTTGATTGAAATGATTGCTCTTTGTTAAAGAAAAACTGTATTTGTCATTTCTGGCCTTCTCTCGTCTAGAGAAAGCTATTTTTACAAATGTTACAGTAAAAGCTGTAAGAAGCTCGCAGAAGTGAGTTTTTTGGTCCTAATCATTAGAAATCAGTTACTTGTTGATGGCAAACATGATTTTGATTGAAAATATTGCTCTTTGTTAAAGAAAAACTGTATTTGTCATTTTTGGCTTTCTCTCATGGAGAGAAACCTATTTTTTTTTTACAAATGTTTGAGTAAAAGCTGTAAGAAGCTGGCAGAAGTGAGTTTTTTGGTCCTAATCATTAGAAATCAGTTACTTGTTGATGGGAAACATTATTTTGATTGAAATGATTGCTCTTTGTTAAAGAAAAACTGTATTTGTCATTTCTGGCCTTCTCTCGTCTAGAGAAAGCTATTTTTACAAATGTTACAGTAAAAGCTGTAAGAAGCTGGCAGAAGTGAGTTTTTTGGTCCTAATCATTAGAAATCAGTTACTTGTTGATGGCAAACATGGTTTTGATTGAAATGATTGCTCTTTGTTAAAGAAAAACTGTATTTGTCATTTTTGGCGTTCTCTTGTCGATAGAAAAATACATTTAGAAATGTTACTGTAAAAGCTGGAAGAAGCAGGCAGAATTGAGTTGTTTGGTCCTAATCATTAGAAATCAGTTACTTGTCGATGGCAAACATGGTTTTAATTTAAATTTTGCTGTTTATTTAAGAAAAACTGCAGTCGTCATTTTTGGGCTTCTCTCATCGAGAGAAACCTATTTTTTTTTACTAATTGTTTGAGTAAAAGCTGTAAGAAGCTGGCAGAAGTGAGTTTTTTTGTCCTAATCATTAGAAATCAGTTACTTGTTAATGGCAAACATGATTTTGATTGAAATGATTGCTCTTTGTTAAAGAAAAACTGTATTTGTCATTTTTTGCCTTCTCTCGCCGAGAGAAACCTATTTTTTACAAATGTTTCAGTAAAAGCTGTAAGAAGCTCACAGAAGTGAGTTTTTTGGTCCTAATCATTAGAAATCAGTTACTTGTTGATGGCAAACATGATTTTGATTGAAATGATTGCTCTTTGTTAAAGAAAAACTGTATTTGTCATTTCTGGCCTTCTCTCGTCTAGAGAAAGCTATTTTTAGAAATGTTACAGTAAAAGCTGTAAGAAGCTCGCAGAAGTGAGTTTTTTGGTCCTAATCATTAGAAATCAGTTACTTGTTGATGGCAAACATGATTTTGATTGAAATGATTGCTCTTTGTTAAAGAAAAACTGTATTTGTCATTTCTGGCTTTCTCTCGTCTAGAGAAAGCTATTTTTACAAATGTTACAGTAAAAGCTGTAAGAAGCTCGCAGAAGTGAGTTTTTTGGTCCTAATCATTAGAAATCAGTTACTTGTTGATGGCAAACATGATTTTGATTGAAATGATTGCTCTTTGTTAAAGAAAATCTGTATTTGTCATTTCTGGCCTTCTCTTGTCGATAGAAAAATACATTTAGAAATGTTACTGTAAAAGCTGGAAAAAGCAGGCAGAATTGAGTTTTTTGGTCCTAATCATTAGAAATCAGTTACCTGTTGATGGCAAACATTATTTTGACTGAAAATATTGCTCTTTGTTTTAGATAAACTGTAGTTGTCATTTGTTGCCTTCTCTCGCCGAGAGAAACCTATTTCTTACAAATGTTTCAGTAAAAGCTGGAAGAAGCAGGCAGAAGTGAGTTTTTTGGTCCTAATCATTAGAAATCAGTTACTTGTTGATGGCAAACATGATTTTGATTGAAATGATTGCTCTTTGTTAAAGAAAAACTGTATTTGTCATTTCTGGCCTTCTCTCGTCTAGAGAAAGCTATTTTTACAAATGTTACAGTAAAAGCTGTAAGAAGCTGGCAGAAGTGAGTTTTTTGGTCCTAATCATTAGAAATCAGTTACTTGTTGATGGCAAACATGGTTTTGATTGAAATGATTGCCGTTTGTTAAAGAAAAACTGTATTTGTCATTTCTGGCCTTCTCTCGTCTAGAGAAAGCTATTTTTACAAATGTTACAGTAAAAGCTGTAAGAAGCTGGCAGAAGTGAGTTTTTTGGTCCTAATCATTAGAAATCAGTTACTTGTTGATGGCAAACATGATTTTGATTGAAATGATTGCTCTTTGTTAAAGAAAAACTGTATTTGTCATTTCTGGCCTTCTCTCGTCTAGAGAAAGCTATTTTTACAAATGTTACAGTAAAAGCTGTAAGAAGCTCGCAGAAGTGAGTTTTTTGGTCCTAATCATTAGAAATCAGTTTCTTGTTGATGTCAAACATGATTTTGATTGAAAATATTGCTCTTTGTTAAAGAAAAACTGTATTTGTCATTTCTGGCCTTCTCTCGTCTAGAGAAAGCTATTTTTACAAATGTTACAGTAAAAGCTGTAAGAAGCTCGCAGAAGTGAGTTTTTTGGTCCTAATCATTAGAAATCAGTTTCTTGTTGATGTCAAACATGATTTTGATTGAAAATATTGCTCTTTGTTAAAGAAAAACTGTAGTTGTCATGTTTGGCCTTCTCTCGCCGAGAGAAACCTTTTGTTTTTTTACAAATGTTTGAGTAAAAGCTGTAAGAAGCTGGCAGAAGTGAGTTTTTTGTTCCTAATCATTAGAAATCAGTTACTTGTTGATGGCAAACATTATTTTGATTGAAAATATTGCTCTTTGTTTAAGAAAAACTGTATTTGTCATTTTTGGCGTTCTCTTGTTGAGAGAAAAATACATTTAGAAATGTTACTGTAAAAGCTGGAAGAAGCAGGCAGAAGTGAGTTTTTTGGTCCTAATCATTAGAAATCAGTTACTTGTTGATGGGAAACATTATTTAGATTGAAAATATTGCTCTTTGTTTAAGAAAAACTGTATTTGTAATTTTTGGCGTTCTCTTGTGGAGAGAAAAATACATTTAGAAATGTTACTGTAAATGCTGGAAGAAGCAGGCAGAAGTGAGTTTTTTGGTCCTAATCATTAGAAATCAGTTACTTGTTGATGGCAAACATGATTTTGATTGAAAATATTGCTCTTTGTTTAAGAAAAACTGTATTTGTCATTTTTGGCGTTCTCTTGTCGAGAGAAAAATACATTTAGAAAAGTTACAGTAAAAGCTGTGAGAAGCTCGCAGAAGTGAGTTTTTTGGTCCTAATCATTAGAAATCAGTTACTTGTTGATGGCAAACATGATTTTGATTGAAATGATTGCTCTTTGTTAAAGAAAAACTGTATTTGTCATTTTTTGCCTTCTCTCGCCGAGAGAAACCTATTTTTTACAAATGCTTCAGTAAAAGCTGTAAGAAGCTCGCAGAAGTGAGTTTTTTGGTCCTAATCATTAGAAATCAGTTACTTGTTGATGGCAAACATGGTTTTGATTGAAAAAAATGCTCTTTATTTAAGAAAAACTGTAGTTGTCATGTTTGGCCTTCTCTTGTCTAGAGAAAGCTATTTTTACAAATGTTACAGTAAAAGTTGTAAGAAGCTAGCAGAAGTGAGTTTTTTGGTCCTAATCATTAGAAATCAGTTACTTGTTGATGGCAAACATGGTTTTGATTAAAAATATTGCTCTTTATTTAAGAAAAACTGTAGTTGTCATGTTTGGCCTTCTCTTGTCTAGAGAAAGCTATTTTTACAAATGTTACAGTAAAAGTTGTAAGAAGCTCGCAGAAGTGAGTTTTTTGGTCCTAATCATTAGAAATCAGTTACTTGTTGATGGCAAACATGGTTTTAATTGAAAATATTGCTCTTTGTTTAAGAAAAACTGTATTTGTCATTTTTGGCGTTCTCTTGTCGATAGAAAAATACATTTAGAAATGTTACTGTAAAAGCTGGAAGAAGCAGGCAGAAGTGAGTTTTTTGGTCCTAATCATTAGAAATCAGTTACCTGTTGATGGCAAACATTATTTTGATTGAAAATATTGCTCTTTATTTTAGATAAACTGTAGTTGTCATTTTTTGCCTTCTCTCGCCGAGAGAAACCTATTTTTTACAAATGTTTCAGTAAAAGCTGTAAGAAGTTTGCAGAAGTGAGTTTTTTGGTCCTAATCATTAGAAATCAGTTACTTGTTGATGGCAAACATGGTTTTGATTGAAATGATTGCTCTTTGTTAAAGAAAAACTGTATTTGTCATTTCTGGCCTTCTCTCGTCTAGAGAAAGCTATTTTTACAAATGTTACAGTAAAAGTTGTAAGAAGCTGGTAGAAGTGAGTTTTTTGGTCCTAATCATTAGAAATCAGTTAGTTGTTGATGGCAAACATGATTTTGATTGAAAATATTGCTCTCTGTTAAAGAAAAACTGTAGTTGTCATTTCTGGCCTTCTCTCGTCTAGAGAAAGCTATTTTTCCAAATGTTACAGTAAAAGCTGTAAGAAGCTCGCAGAAGTAAGTTTTTTGGTCCTAATCACCATTTTGACACCATTGACCATCAGATTCTCTTACAGAGACTGGAATACCAAATTGGCATTAAAGGAACCGCCCTAGGCTGGTTTAAGTCATATTTCCTAGACCGTTCTCAGTTTGTTCATGTTCATGATGAATCCTCCATGCAAACCAAAGTTTCTCATGGAGTCCCACAAGGTTCTGTATTAGGGCCACTTCTTTTCAGTTTATATATGCTTCCCTTAGGGAACATTATTAGGAATCATTCAATTAACTTTCACTGTTATGCTGACGACACCCAATTATATTTATCGATCAAGCCTGATGAAACCAATCACTTGACTAGACTTCAAGCATGCATTAAGGACATAAAAAATTGGATGACCCACAATTTTCTGAAGCTAAATTCAGAAAAAACTGAAGTTCTCCTAATAGGACCCAAACACCTTAGAAACTATAATTCCAGAGATTTAGCCTTAGATGGGATCACCCTGGCCACCAGCTCCACCGTAAAAAATCTTGGCGTTGTTTTTGATCAAGACTTGTCCTTTAATAACTATATAAAACAACTTTCGAGGACTGCATTCTTCCACTTGCGTAACATTGCCAAAATCAGACGCATCATTTCTCAAGTGGATGCAGAAAAACTAGTCCATGCATTTGTTACTTCTAGGCTGGACTATTGTAACTCTTTGCTATCAGGCTGCTCTAATAAGTCTCTTAAGAGTTTGCAGCTGATTCAGAACGCTGCTGCACGTGTTCTGACAGGAACCAAAATCAGAGATCACATCTCTCCCATTTTGGCTTCCTTGCACTGGCTACCTGTTAAATCTAGAATAGAATTTAAAATTCTTCTCCTAACTTACAAAGCTCTTCATGGTCAGGCACCATCATATTTAAAAGAGCTCATAGTACCTTACCACCCCACTAGAACATTGCGCTCCCAGGATGGTGGGTTCCTTGTGGTTCCTATAGTGTCTAAAAGTAGATTGGGAGCCAGAGCTTTCAGCTATCAAGCTCCTCTTCTGTGGAATAAACTACCACTCTGTGTTCGGGAGGCAGACACGATCAACACCTTTAAGAGTAGACTTAAGACTTTCCTGTTTGATAAAGCTTATAATTAGGGCTGGCTCAGGTCATCCCTTAGTTATGCTGCCATAGAACTAGACTGCTGGGGGACTCACATACTCTCTCGCTCTCTCTCATTCTCTCTCTCTCCTTATCTATCCATCTATCTAATCCATCTATCTATCATGTTACTAATTAAACTTCTTCCCCGGAGTTTCTGTGCTCTCTCGCCCAGCAGGCTCTTGTGGACTTTGTCTGCTGCTGTGGTCCTGCGTGGCGTCTACTGCATGTGTTGTCGCCGTCATCATTGTTGCCATATCCCCATTACAGTTTATAGTTATGTAATGATTTGCTGCTACTGTAATAATTCATCATTCATTGTAACCTATTCTTATCATCAACTGTAATTCATTATTATTCATTGTACAATATGTGGAGTGTACAATATGTGTGTGTTGATTTGTTCTGTACATGTGACATCATTGCACGTCTGTCCGTCCTGGGAGAGGGATCCCTCCTTTGTGGCTCTTCCTGAGGTTTCTTCCACCTTTTTTCCTGTTAAAAGGTTTTTTTGTGGGCAAGTTTTTCCTCACTCGAATCGAGGGTCTAAGGACAGAGGGTGTCACTCCCTGTACAGATTGTAAAGCCCTCTGAGACAAATGTATTTTGTGATTTTGGGCTATATAAATAAAATTTGATTTGATTTGATTTGATTTGATTAATCATTAGAAATCAGTTACTTGTTGATGGCAAACATGATTTTGATTGAAAATATTGCTCTTTGTTTAAGAAAAACTGTATTTGTCATTTTTGGCGTTCTCTTGTCGATAGAAAAATACATTTAGAAATGTTACTGTAAAAGCTGGAAAAAGCAGGCAGAATTGAGTTTTTTGGTCCTAATCATTAGAAATCAGTTACTTGTTGATGGCAAACATGGTTTTAATTTAAATTTTGCTGTTTATTTAAGAAAAACTGCAGTCGTCATTTTTGGGCTTCTCTCATCGAGAGAAACCTATTTTTTTTTTACTAATTGTTTGAGTAAAAGCTGTAAGAAGCAGGCAGAAGTGAGTTTTTTGGTCCTAATCATTAGAAATCAGTTACTTGTTGATGGCAAACATGATTTTGATTGAAATGATTGCTCTTTGTTAAAGAAAAACTGTATTTGTCATTTTTTGCCTTCTCTCGCCGAGAGAAACCTATTTCTTACAAATGTTTCAGTAAAAGCTGGAAGAAGCAGGCAGAAGTGAGTTTTTTGGTCCTAATCATTAGAAAACAGTTACTTGTTGATGGCAAACATGATTTTGATTGAAATGATTGCTCTTTGTTAAAGAAAAACTGTATTTGTCATTTCTGGCCTTCTCTCGTCTAGAGAAAGCTATTTTTACAAATGTTACAGTAAAAGCTGTAAGAAGCTCGCAGAAGTGAGTTTTTTTGTCCTAATCATTAGAAATCAGTTACTTGTTGATGGCAAACATGATTTTGATTGTAATGATTGCTCTTTGTTAAAGAAAAACTGTATTTGTCATTTCTGGCCTTCTCTCGTCTAGAGAAAGCTATTTTTACAAATGTTACAGTAAAAGCTGTAAGAAGCTGGCAGAAGTGAGTTTTTTGGTCCTAATAATTAGAAATCAGTTACTTGTTGATGGCAAACATGGTTTTGATTGAAATGATTGCCGTTTGTTAAAGAAAAACTGTATTTGTCATTTCTGGCCTTCTCTCGTCTAGAGAAAGCTATTTTTACAAATGTTACAGTAAAAGTTGTAAGAAGTTGGCAGAAGTGAGTTCTTTGGTCCTAATCATTAGAAATCAGTTACTTGTTGATCGCAAACATGATTTTGATTGAAAATATTGCTCTTTGTTTTAGATAAACTGTAGTTGTCATTTTTTGCCTTCTCTCGCCGAGAGAAACCTATTTTTTACAAATGTTTCAGTAAAAGCTGTAAGAAGCGCGCAGAAGTGAGTTTTTTGGTCCTAATCATTAGAAATCAGTTACTTGTTGATGGCAAACATGATTTTGATTGGAATGATTGCTCTTTGTTAAAGAAAAACTGTATTTGTCATTTCTGGCCTTCTCTCGTCTAGAGAAAGCTATTTTTACAAATGTTACAGTAAAAGTTGTAAGAAGCTGGCAGAAGTGAGTTTTTTGGTCCTAATCATTAGAAATCAGTTACTTGTTGATGGCAAACATGGTTTTGATTGAAATGATTGCCGTTTGTTAAAGAAAAACAGTATTTGTCATTTCTGGCCTTCTCTCGTCTAGGGAAAGCTATTTTTACAAATGTTACAGTAAAAGTTGTAAGAAGTTGGCAGAAGTGAGTTCTTTGGTCCTAATCATTAGAAATCAGTTACTTGTTGATCGCAAACATGATTTTGATTGAAAATATTGCTCTTTGTTTTAGATAAACTGTAGTTGTCATTTTTTGCCTTCTCTCATCGAGAGAAAGCTATTTTTTACAAATGTTACAGTAAAACCTGTAAGAAGCTCGCAGAAGTGACTTTTTTGGTCCTAATCATTAGAAATCAGTTACTTGTTGATGGCAAACATGGTTTTAATTGAAAACATTGCTCTTTGTTTAAGAAAAACTGTATTTGTCATTTTTGGCGTTCTCTTGTCGATAGAAAAATACATTTAGAAATGTTCCTGTAAAAGCTGGAAGAAGCAGGCAGAAGTGAGTTTTTTGGTCCTAATCATTAGAAATCAGTTACTTGTTGATGGCAAACATGATTTTGATTGAAATGATTGCTCTTTGTTAAAGAAAAACTGCAGTCGTCATTTTTGGGCTTCTCTCATCGAGAGAAACCTATTTTTTTTTACTAATTGTTTGAGTAAAAGCTGGAAGAAGCAGGCAGAAGTGAGTTTTTTGGTCCTAATCATTAGAAATCAGTTACTTGTTGATGGCAAACATGATTTTGATTGTAATGATTGCTCTTTGTTAAAGAAAAACTGTATTTGTCATTTCTGGCCTTCTCTCGTCTAGAGAAAGCTATTTTTACAAATGTTACAGTAAAAGCTGTAAGAAGCTGGCAGAAGTGAGTTTTTTGGTCCTAATAATTAGAAATCAGTTACTTGTTGATGGCAAACATGGTTTTGATTGAAATGATTGCCGTTTGTTAAAGAAAAACTGTATTTGTCATTTCTGGCCTTCTCTCGTCTAGAGAAAGCTATTTTTACAAATGTTACAGTAAAAGTTGTAAGAAGTTGGCAGAAGTGAGTTCTTTGGTCCTAATCATTAGAAATCAGTTACTTGTTGATCGCAAACATGATTTTGATTGAAAATATTGCTCTTTGTTTTAGATAAACTGTAGTTGTCATTTTTTGCCTTCTCTCGCCGAGAGAAACCTATTTTTTACAAATGTTTCAGTAAAAGCTGTAAGAAGCGCGCAGAAGTGAGTTTTTTGGTCCTAATCATTAGAAATCAGTTACTTGTTGATGGCAAACATGATTTTGATTGGAATGATTGCTCTTTGTTAAAGAAAAACTGTATTTGTCATTTCTGGCCTTCTCTCGTCTAGAGAAAGCTATTTTTACAAATGTTACAGTAAAAGTTGTAAGAAGCTGGCAGAAGTGAGTTTTTTGGTCCTAATCATTAGAAATCAGTTACTTGTTGATGGCAAACATGGTTTTGATTGAAATGATTGCCGTTTGTTAAAGAAAAACAGTATTTGTCATTTCTGGCCTTCTCTCGTCTAGGGAAAGCTATTTTTACAAATGTTACAGTAAAAGTTGTAAGAAGTTGGCAGAAGTGAGTTCTTTGGTCCTAATCATTAGAAATCAGTTACTTGTTGATCGCAAACATGATTTTGATTGAAAATATTGCTCTTTGTTTTAGATAAACTGTAGTTGTCATTTTTTGCCTTCTCTCATCGAGAGAAAGCTATTTTTTACAAATGTTACAGTAAAACCTGTAAGAAGCTCGCAGAAGTGACTTTTTTGGTCCTAATCATTAGAAATCAGTTACTTGTTGATGGCAAACATGGTTTTAATTGAAAACATTGCTCTTTGTTTAAGAAAAACTGTATTTGTCATTTTTGGCGTTCTCTTGTCGATAGAAAAATACATTTAGAAATGTTCCTGTAAAAGCTGGAAGAAGCAGGCAGAAGTGAGTTTTTTGGTCCTAATCATTAGAAATCAGTTACTTGTTGATGGCAAACATGATTTTGATTGAAATGATTGCTCTTTGTTAAAGAAAAACTGCAGTCGTCATTTTTGGGCTTCTCTCATCGAGAGAAACCTATTTTTTTTTACTAATTGTTTGAGTAAAAGCTGGAAGAAGCAGGCAGAAGTGAGTTTTTTGGTCCTAATCATTAGAAATCAGTTACTTGTTGATGGCAAACATGATTTTGATTGAAATGATTGCTCTTTGTTAAAGAAAAACTGTATTTGTCATTTCTGGCCTTCTCTCGTCTAGAGAAAGCTATTTTTACAAATGTTACAGTAAAAGCTGTAAGAAGCTCGCAGAAGTGAGTTTTTTTGTCCTAATAATTAGAAATCAGTTACTTGTTGATGGCAAACATGATTTTGATTGAAATGATTGCTCTTTGTTAAAGAAAAACTGTATTTGTCATTTCTGGCCTTCTCTCGTCTAGAGAAAGCTATTTTTACAAATGTTACAGTAAAAGCTGTAAGAAGCTGGCAGAAGTGAGTTTTTTGGTCCTAATCATTAGAAATCAGTTACTTGTTGATGGCAAACATGATTTTGATTGAAAATATTGCTCTTTATTTACGAAAAACTGTAGTTGTCATGTTTGGCCTTCTCTTGTCTAGAGAAAGCTATTTTTACAAATGTTACAGTAAAAGTTGTAAGAAGTTGGCAGAAGTGAGTTCTTTGGTCCTAATCATTAGAAATCAGTTACTTGTTGATGGCAAACATGGTTTTAATTGAAAACATTGCTCTTTGTTTAAGAAAAACTGTATTTGTCATTTTTGGCGTTCTCTTGTCGAGAGAAAAATACATTTAGAAAAGTTACAGTAAAAGCTGTGAGAAGCTCGCAGAAGTGAGTTTTTTGGTCCTAATCATTAGAAATCAGTTACTTGTTGATGGCAAACATGGTTTTAATTGAAAATATTGCTCTTTATTTAAGAAAAACTGCAGTTGTCATTTTTGTGCTTCTCTCGCCGAGAGAAACCTATTTTTTACAAATGTTTCAGTAAAAGCTGTAAGAAGCTCGCAGAAGTGAGTTTTTTGGTCCTAATCATTAGAAATCAGTTACTTGTTGATGGCAAACATGGTTTTGATTGAAAATATTGCTCTTTATTTAAGAAAAACTGTAGTTGTCATGTTTGGCCTTCTCTTGTCTAGAGAAAGCTATTTTTACAAATGTTACAGTAAAAGTTGTAAGAAGCTCGCAGAAGTGAGTTTTTTGGTCCTAATCATTAGAAATCAGTTACTTGTTGATGGCAAACATGGTTTTAATTGAAAATATTGCTCTTTATTTAAGAAAAACTGCAGTTGTCATTTTTGGGCTTCTCTCATCCAGAGAAACCTATTTTTTTTACAAATGTTTGAGTAAAAGCTGTAAGAAGCTGGCAGAAGTGAGTTTTTTGGTCCTAATCATTAGAAATCAGTTAGTTGTTGATGGCAAACATGATTTTGATTGAAAATATTGCTCTTTGTTAAAGAAAAACTGTAGTTGTCATTTTTGGCCTTCTCTCGACGAGAGAAACCTTTTTTTTTTTTACAAATGTTTGAGTAAAAGCTGTAAGAAGCTGGCAGAAGTGAGTTTTTTGGTCCTAATCATTAGAAATCAGTTACTTGTTGATGGCAAACATTATTTTGATTGAAAATATTGCTCTTTGTTTAAGAAAAACTGTATTTGTCATTTTTGGCGTTCTCTTGTCGAGAGAAAAATACATTTAGAAAAGTTACAGTAAAAGCTGTGAGAAGCTCGCAGAAGTGAGTTTTTTGGTCCTAATCATTAGAAATCAGTTACTTGTTGATGGCAAACATGGTTTTAATTGAAAATATTGCTCTTTGTTTAAGAAAAACTGTATTTGTCATTTTTGGCGTTCTCTTGTCGATAGAAAAATACATTTAGAAATGTTACTGTAAAAGCTGGAAGAAGCAGGCAGAAGTGAGTTTTTTGGTCCTAATCATTAGAAATCAGTTACCTGTTGATGGCAAACATTATTTTGATTGAAAATATTGCTCTTTATTTTAGATAAACTGTAGTTGTCATTTTTTGCCTTCTCTCGCCGAGAGAAACCTATTTTTTACAAATGTTTCAGTAAAAGCTGTAAGAAGTTTGCAGAAGTGAGTTTTTTGGTCCTAATCATTAGAAATCAGTTACTTGTTGATGGCAAACATGGTTTTGATTGAAATGATTGCTCTTTGTTAAAGAAAAACTGTATTTGTCATTTCTGGCCTTCTCTCGTCTAGAGAAAGCTATTTTTACAAATGTTACAGTAAAACTTGTAAGAAGCTGGTAGAAGTGAGTTTTTTGGTCCTAATCATTAGAAATCAGTTAGTTGTTGATGGCAAACATGATTTTGATTGAAAATATTGCTCTTTGTTAAAGAAAAACTGTAGTTGTCATTTTTGGCCTTCTCTCGACGAGAGAAACCTTTTTTTTTTTTACAAATGTTTGAGTAAAAGCTGTAAGAAGCTGGCAGAAGTGAGTTTTTTGGTCCTAATCATTAGAAATCAGTTACTTGTTGATGGCAAACATTATTTTGATTGAAAATATTGCTCTTTGTTTAAGAAAAAACTGTATTTGTCATTTTTGGCGTTGTCTTGTCGAGAGAAAAATACATTTAGAAAAGTTACAGTAAAAGCTGTGAGAAGCTCGCAGAAGTGAGTTTTTTGGTCCTAATCATTAGAAATCAGTTACTTGTTGATGGCAAACATGGTTTTAATTGAAAATATTGCTCTTTGGTTAAGAAAAACTGTATTTGTCATTTTTGGCGTTCTCTTGTCGAGAGAAAAATACATTTAGAAATTTTACTGTAAAAGCTGGAAGAAGCAGGCAGAAGTGAGTTTTTTGGTCCTAATCATTAGAAATCAGTTACCTGTTGATGGCAAACATTATTTTGATTGAAAATATTGCTCTTTGTTTAAGATAAAATGTAGTTGTCATTTTTTGCCTTCTCTCGCCGAGAGAAACCTATTTTTTACAAATGTTTCAGTAAAAGCTGTAAGAAGCTGGCAGAAGTAAGTTTTTTGGTCCTAATCATTAGAAATCAGTTACCTGTTGATGGCAAACATGATTTTGATTGAAAATATTGCTCTTTGTTTTAGATAAACTGTAGTTGTCATTTTTTGCCTTCTCTCGCCGAGAGAAACCTATTTTTACAAATGTTTGAGTAAAAGCTGTAAGAAGCTGGCAGAAGTGCATTTTTTGGTCCTAATCATTAGAAATCAGTTACCTGTTGATGGCAAACATGATTTTGATTGAAATGATTGCTCTTTGTTAAAGAAAAACTGTATTTGTCATTTCTGGCCTTCTCTCGTCTAGAGAAAGCTATTTTTACAAATGTTACAGTAAAAGCTGTAAGAAGCTGGCAGAAGTGAGTTTTTTGGTCCTAATCATTAGAAATCAGTTACTTGTTGATGGCAAACATGATTTTGATTGAAATGATTGCTCTTTGTTAAAGAAAAACTGTATTTGTCATTTCTGGCCTTCTCTCGTCTAGAGAAAGCTATTTTTACAAATGTTACAGTAAAAGCTGTAAGAAGCTCGCAGAAGTGAGTTTTTTGGTCCTAATCATTAGAAATCAGTTACTTGTTGATGGCAAACATGATTTTGATTGAAAATATTGCTCTTTGTTAAAGAAAAACTGTATTTGTCATTTCTGGCCTTCTCTCGTCTAGAGAAAGCTATTTTTACAAATTTTACTGTAAAAGCTGTAAGAAGCTTGCAGAAGTGAGTTTTTTGGTCCTAATCATTAGAAATCAGTTACTTGTTGATGGCAAACATGGTTTTGATTAAAAATATTGCTCTTTGTTTAAGAAAAACTGTATTTGTCATTTTTGGCGTTCTCTTGTCGATAGAAAAATACATTTAGAAATGTTACTGTAAAAGATGGAAGAAGCAGGCAGAAGTGAGTTTTTTGGTCCTAATCATTAGAAATCAGTTACTTGTTGATGGCAAACATGATTTTGATGGAAATTATTGCTCTTTGTTAAAGAAAAACTGTATTTGTCATTTCTGGCCTTCTCTCGTCTAGAGAAAGCTATTTTTTACAAATGTTTGAGTAAAAGCTTTAAGAAGCTGGCAGAAGTGAGTTTTTTGGCCCTAATCATTAGAAATCAGTTTCTTGTTGATGTCAAACATTATTTTGATTGAAAATATTGCTCTTTGTTTAAGAAAAACTGTATTTGTCATTT
Source organism: Pampus argenteus (assembly GCA_036937835.1). Taxonomy (NCBI): domain Eukaryota; kingdom Metazoa; phylum Chordata; class Actinopteri; order Scombriformes; family Stromateidae; genus Pampus; species Pampus argenteus. The sequence continues at coordinate 18,200,025 of CM072882.1, forward strand.
TTGGCCTTCTCTTGTTGAGAGAAAAATACATTTAGAAATGTTACTGTAAAAGCTGGAAGAAGCAGGCAGAAGTGAGTTTTTTGGTCCTAATCATTAGAAATCAGTTACTTGTTAATGGGAAACATTATTTAGATTGAAAATATTGCTCTTTGTTTAAGAAAAACTGTATTTGTCATTTTTGGCGTTCTCTTGTGGAGAGAAAAATACATTTAGAAATGTTACTGTAAATGCTGGAAGAAGCAGGCAGAAGTGAGTTTTTTGGTCCTAATCATTAGAAATCAGTTACTTGTTGATGGCAAACATTATTTAGATTGAAAATATTGCTCTTTGTTTAAGAAAAACTGTATTTGTCATTTTTGGCGTTCTCTTGTGGAGAGAAAAATACATTTAGAAATGTTACTGTAAATGCTGGAAGAAGCAGGCAGAAGTGAGTTTTTTGGTCCTAATCATTAGAAATCAGTTACTTGTTGATGGCAAACATGATTTTGATTGAAAATATTGCTCTTTGTTTAAGAAAAACTGTATTTGTCATTTTTGGCGTTCTCTTGTCGAGAGAAAAATACATTTAGAAAAGTTACAGTAAAAGCTGTGAGAAGCTCGCAGAAGTGAGTTTGTTGGTCCTAATCATTAGAAATCAGTTACTTGTTGATGGCAAACATGATTTTGATTGAAATGATTGCTCTTTGTTAAAGAAAAACTGTATTTGTCATTTTTGGCCTTCTCTCGTCTAGAGAAAGCTATTTTTACAAATATTACAGTAAAAGCTGTAAGAAGCTGGCAGAAGTGAGTTTTTTGGTCCTAATCATTAGAAATCAGTTACTTGTCGATGGCAAACATGGTTTTAATTGAAAATATTGCTCTTTGTTTAAGAAAAACTGTATTTGTCATTTTTGGCGTTCTCTTGTCGAGAGAAAAATACATTTAGAAATGTTACTGTAAAAGCTGGAATAAGCAGGCAGAAGTGATTTTTTGGTCCTAATCATTAGAAATCAGTTACCTGTTGATGGCAAACATTATTTTGATTGAAAATATTGCTCTTTGTTTTAGATAAACTGTAGTTGTCATGTTTGGCCTTCTCTTGTCTAGAGAAAGCTATTTTTTACAAATGTTACAGTAAAAGTTGTAAGAAGCTAGCAGAAGTGAGTTTTTTGGTCCTAATCATTAGAAATCAGTTACTTGTTGATGGCAAACATGGTTTTGATTGAAAATATTGCTCTTTATTTACGAAAAACTGTAGTTGTCATGTTTGGCCTTCTCTTGTCTAGAGAAAGCTATTTTTACAAATGTTACAGTAAAAGTTGTAAGAAGCTAGCAGAAGTGAGTTTTTTGGTCCTAATCATTAGAAATCAGTTACTTGTTGATGGCAAACATGGTTTTGATTAAAAATATTGCTCTTTATTTAAGAAAAACTGTAGTTGTCATGTTTGGCCTTCTCTTGTCTAGAGAAAGCTATTTTTACAAATGTTACAGTAAAAGTTGTAAGAAGCTCGCAGAAGTGAGTTTTTTGGTCCTAATCATTAGAAATCAGTTACTTGTTGATGGCAAACATGGTTTTAATTGAAAATATTGCTCTTTGTTTAAGAAAAACTGTATTTGTCATTTTTGGCGTTCTCTTGTCGATAGAAAAATACATTTAGAAATGTTACTGTAAAAGCTGGAAGAAGCAGGCAGAAGTGAGTTTTTTGGTCCTAATCATTAGAAATCAGTTACCTGTTGATGGCAAACATTATTTTGATTGAAAATATTGCTCTTTATTTTAGATAAACTGTAGTTGTCATTTTTTGCCTTCTCTCGCCGAGAGAAACCTATTTTTTACAAATGTTTCAGTAAAAGCTGTAAGAAGTTTGCAGAAGTGAGTTTTTTGGTCCTAATCATTAGAAATCAGTTACTTGTTGATGGCAAACATGGTTTTGATTGAAATGATTGCTCTTTGTTAAAGAAAAACTGTATTTGTCATTTCTGGCCTTCTCTCGTCTAGAGAAAGCTATTTTTACAAATGTTACAGTAAAAGTTGTAAGAAGCTGGTAGAAGTGAGTTTTTTGGTCCTAATCATTAGAAATCAGTTAGTTGTTGATGGCAAACATGATTTTGATTGAAAATATTGCTCTTTGTTAAAGAAAAACTGTAGTTGTCATTTTTGGCCTTCTCTCGACGAGAGAAACCTTTTTTTTTTTTACAAATGTTTGAGTAAAAGCTGTAAGAAGCTGGCAGAAGTGAGTTTTTTGGTCCTAATCATTAGAAATCAGTTACTTGTTGATGGCAAACATTATTTTGATTGAAAATATTGCTCTTTGTTTAAGAAAAAACTGTATTTGTCATTTTTGGCCTTCTCTTGTCTAGAGAAAGCTATTTTTACAAATGTTACAGTAAAAGTTGTAAGAAGCTAGCAGAAGTGAGTTTTTTGGTCCTAATCATTAGAAATCAGTTACTTGTTGATGGCAAACATGGTTTTGATTAAAAATATTGCTCTTTATTTAAGAAAAACTGTAGTTGTCATGTTTGGCCTTCTCTTGTCTAGAGAAAGCTATTTTTACAAATGTTACAGTAAAAGTTGTAAGAAGCTCGCAGAAGTGAGTTTTTTGGTCCTAATCATTAGAAATCAGTTACTTGTTGATGGCAAACATGGTTTTAATTGAAAATATTGCTCTTTGTTTAAGAAAAACTGTATTTGTCATTTTTGGCGTTCTCTTGTCGATAGAAAAATACATTTAGAAATGTTACTGTAAAAGCTGGAAGAAGCAGGCAGAAGTGAGTTTTTTGGTCCTAATCATTAGAAATCAGTTACCTGTTGATGGCAAACATTATTTTGATTGAAAATATTGCTCTTTATTTTAGATAAACTGTAGTTGTCATTTTTTGCCTTCTCTCGCCGAGAGAAACCTATTTTTTACAAATGTTTCAGTAAAAGCTGTAAGAAGTTTGCAGAAGTGAGTTTTTTGGTCCTAATCATTAGAAATCAGTTACTTGTTAATGGCAAACATGGTTTTGATTGAAATGATTGCTCTTTGTTAAAGAAAAACTGTATTTGTCATTTCTGGCCTTCTCTCGTCTAGAGAAAGCTATTTTTACAAATGTTACAGTAAAAGTTGTAAGAAGCTGGTAGAAGTGAGTTTTTTGGTCCTAATCATTAGAAATCAGTTAGTTGTTGATGGCAAACATGATTTTGATTGAAAATATTGCTCTTTGTTAAATAAAAACTGTAGTTGTCATTTTTGGCCTTCTCTCGACGAGAGAAACCTTTTTTTTTTTACAAATGTTTGAGTAAAAGCTGTAAGAAGCTGGCAGAAGTGAGTTTTTTGGTCCTAATCATTAGAAATCAGTTACTTGTTGATGGCAAACATTATTTTGATTGAAAATATTGCTCTTTGTTTAAGAAAAAACTGTATTTGTCATTTTTGGCATTGTCTTGTCGAGAGAAAAATACATTTAGAAAAGTTACAGTAAAAGCTGTGAGAAGCTCGCAGAAGTGAGTTTTTTGGTCCTAATCATTAGAAATCAGTTACTTGTTGATGGCAAACATGGTTTTAATTGAAAATATTGCTCTTTGTTTAAGAAAAACTGTATTTGTCATTTTTGGCGTTCTCTTGTCGATAGAAAAATACATTTAGAAATGTTACTGTAAAAGCTGGAAGAAGCAGGCAGAAGTGAGTTTTTTGGTCCTAATCATTAGAAATCAGTTACTTGTTGATGGCAAACATGATTTTGATTGAAAATATTGTTTTTTGTTAAAGAAAAACTGTATTTGTCATTTCTGGCCTTCTCTCGTCTAGAGAAAGCTATTTTTACAAATGTTACAGTAAAAGCTGTAAGAAGCTGGCAGAAGTGAGTTTTTTGGTCCTAATCATTAGAAATCAGTTACTTGTTGATGGCAAACATGGTTTTAATTGAAAATATTGCTCTTTGTTTAAGAAAAACTGTATTTGTCATTTTTGGCGTTCTCTTGTCGAGAGAAAAATACATTTAGAAATGTTACTGTAAAAGCTGGAATAAGCAGGCAGAAGTAATTTTTTTGGTCCTAATCATTAGAAATCAGTTACCTGTTGATGGCAAACATTATTTTGATTGAAAATATTGCTCTTTGTTTTAGATAAACTGTAGTTGTCATTTTTTGCCTTCTCTCGCCGAGAGAAACCTATTTTTTACAAATGTTTCAGTAAAAGCTGTAAGAAGTTCGCAGAAGTGAGTTTTTTGGTCCTAATCATTAGAAATCAGTTACTTGTTGATGGCAAACATGGTTTTGATTGAAAATATTGCTCTTTATTTACAAAAAACTGTAGTTGTCATGTTTGGCCTTCTCTTGTCTAGAGAAAGCTATTTTTACAAATGTTACAGTAAAAGTTGTAAGAAGCTCGCAGAAGTGAGTTTTTTGGTCCTAATCATTAGAAATCAGTTACTTGTTGATGGCAAACATGGTTTTAATTGAAAATATTGCTCTTTGTTTAAGAAAAACTGTATTTGTCATTTTTGGCGTTCTCTTGTCGATAGAAAAATACATTTAGAAATGTTACTGTAAAAGCTGGAAGAAGCAGGCAGAAGTGAGTTTTTTGGTCCTAATCATTAGAAATCAGTTACCTGTTGATGGCAAACATTATTTTGATTGAAAATATTGCTCTTTATTTTAGATAAACTGTAGTTGTCATTTTTTGCCTTCTCTCGCCGAGAGAAACCTATTTTTTACAAATGTTTCAGTAAAAGCTGTAAGAAGTTTGCAGAAGTGAGTTTTTTGGTCCTAATCATTAGAAATCAGTTACTTGTTGATGGCAAACATGGTTTTGATTGAAATGATTGCTCTTTGTTAAAGAAAAACTGTATTTGTCATTTCTGGCCTTCTCTCGTCTAGAGAAAGCTATTTTTACAAATGTTACAGTAAAAGTTGTAAGAAGCTGGTAGAAGTGAGTTTTTTGGTCCTAATCATTAGAAATCAGTTAGTTGTTGATGGCAAACATGATTTTGATTGAAAATATTGCTCTTTGTTAAAGAAAAACTGTAGTTGTCATTTTTGGCCTTCTCTCGACGAGAGAAACCTTTTTTTTTTTTACAAATGTTTGAGTAAAAGCTGTAAGAAGCTGGCAGAAGTGAGTTTTTTGGTCCTAATCATTAGAAATCAGTTACTTGTTGATGGCAAACATTATTTTGATTGAAAATATTGCTCTTTGTTTAAGAAAAAACTGTATTTGTCATTTTTGGCGTTGTCTTGTCGAGAGAAAAATACATTTAGAAAAGTTACAGTAAAAGCTGTGAGAAGCTCGCAGAAGTGAGTTTTTTGGTCCTAATCATTAGAAATCAATTACTTGTTGATGGCAAACATGATTTTGATTGAAATGATTGCTCTTTGTTAAAGAAAAACTGTATTTGTCATTTCTGGCCTTCTCTCGTCTAGAGAAAGCTATTTTTACAAATGTTACAGTAAAAGCTGTAAGAAGCTGGCAGAAGTGAGTTTTTTGGTCCTAATCATTAGAAATCAGTTACTTGTTGATGGCAAACATGGTTTTAATTGAAAATATTGCTCTTTGTTAAAGAAAAACTGTATTTGTCCTTTCTGGCCTTCTCTCGTCTAGAGAAAGCTATTTTTACAAATATTACAGTAAAAGCTGTAAGAAGCTGGCAGAAGTGAGTTTTTTGGTCCTAATCATTAGAAATCAGTTACTTGTTGATGGCAAACATGGTTTTATTTGAAAATATTGCTCTTTGTTTAAGAAAAACTGTATTTGTCATTTTTGGCGTTCTCTTGTCGAGAGAAAAATACATTTAGAAATGTTACTGTAAAAGCTGGAATAAGCAGGCAGAAGTGATTTTTTGGTCCTAATCATTAGAAATCAGTTACCTGTTGATGGCAAACATTATTTTGATTGAAAATATTGCTCTTTGTTTTAGATAAACTGTAGTTGTCATTTTTTGCCTTCTCTCGCCGAGAGAAACCTATTTTTTACAAATGTTACAGTAAAAGCTGTAAGAAGCTCGCAGAAGTGAGTTTTTTGGTCCTAATCATTAGAAATCAGTTACTTGTTGATGGCAAACATGGTTTTAATTGAAAATATTGCTCTTTGTTTAAGAAAAACTGTATTTGTCATTTTTGGCGTTCTCTTGTCGATAGAAAAATACATTTAGAAATTTTACTGTAAAAGATGGAAGAAGCAGGCAGAAGTGAGTTTTATGGTCCTAATCATTAGAAATCAGTTACTTGTTGATGGCAAACATGGTTTTATTTGAAAATATTGCTCTTTGTTTAAGAAAAACTGTATTTGTCATTTTTGGCGTTCTCTTGTCGAGAGAAAAATACATTTAGAAATGTTACTGTAAAAGCTGGAATAAGCAGGCAGAAGTGATTTTTTGGTCCTAATCATTAGAAATCAGTTAGTTGTTGATGGCAAACATGATTTTGATTGAAAATATTGCTCTTTGTTAAAGAAAAACTGTATTTGTCATTTCTGGCCTACTCTCGTCTAGAGAAAGCTATTTTTACAAATGTTACAGTAAAAGCTGTAAGAAGCTCGCAGAAGTGAGTTTTTTGGTCCTAATCATTAGAAATCAGTTACTTGTTGATGGCAAACATGGTTTTAATTGAAAATATTGCTCTTTGTTTAAGAAAAACTGTATTTGTCATTTTTGGCGTTCTCTTGTCGATAGAAAAATACATTTAGAAATTTTACTGTAAAAGATGGAAGAAGCAGGCAGAAGTGAGTTTTATGGTCCTAATCATTAGAAATCAGTTACTTGTTGATGGCAAACATTATTTTGATTGAAAATATTGCTCTTTGTTTAAGAAAAAACTGTATTTGTCATTTTTGGCGTTGTCTTGTCGAGATAAAAATACATTTAGAAAAGTTACAGTAAACGCTCTGAGAAGCTCGCAGAAGTGAGTTTTTTGGTCCTAATCATTAGAAATCAGTTACTTGTTGATGGCAAACATGATTTTGATTGAAATGATTGCTCTTTGTTAAAGAAAAACTGTATTTGTCATTTCTGGCCTACTCTCGTCTAGAGAAAGCTATTTTTACAAATGTTACAGTAAAAGCTGTAAGAAGCTCGCAGAAGTGAGTTTTTTGGCCCTAATCATTAGAAATCAGTTACTTGTTGATGGCAAACATGGTTTTAATTGAAAATATTGCTCTTTGTTTAAGAAAAACTGTATTTGTCATTTTTGGCGTTCTCTTGTCGATAGAAAAATACATTTAGAAATTTTACTGTAAAAGCTGGAAGAAGCAGGCAGAAGTGAGTTTTATGGTCCTAATCATTAGAAATCAGTTACTTGTTGATGGCAAACATGATTTTGATTGAAAATATTGTTTTTTGTTAAAGAAAAACTGTATTTGTCATTTCTGGCCTTCTCTCGTCTAGAGAAAGCTATTTTTACAAATGTTACAGTAAAAGCTGTAAGAAGCTGGCAGAAGTGAGTTTTTTGGTCCTAATCATTAGAAATCAGTTACTTGTTGATGGCAAACATGGTTTTAATTGAAAATATTGCTCTTTGTTTAAGAAAAACTGTATTTGTCATTTTTGGCGTTCTCTTGTCGAGAGAAAAATACATTTAGAAATGTTACTGTAAAAGCTGGAATAAGCAGGCAGAAGTGATTTTTTGGTCCTAATCATTAGAAATCAGTTACCTGTTGATGGCAAACATTATTTTGATTGAAAATATTGCTCTTTGTTTTAGATAAACTGTAGTTGTCATTTTTTGCCTTCTCTCGCCGAGAGAAACCTATTTTTTACAAATGTTTCAGTAAAAGCTGTAAGAAGCTCGCAGAAGTGAGTTTTTTGGTCCTAATCATTAGAAATCAGTTACTTGTTGATGGCAAACATGGTTTTGATTGAAATGATTGCTCTTTGTTAAAGAAAAACTGTATTTGTCATTTCTGGCCTTCTCTCGTCTAGAGAAAGCTATTTTTACAAATGTTACAGTAAAAGTTGTAAGAAGCTGGTAGAAGTGAGTTTTTTGGTCCTAATCATTAGAAATCAGTTAGTTGTTGATGGCAAACATGATTTTGATTGAAAATATTGCTCTTTGTTAAAGAAAAACTGTAGTTGTCATTTTTGGCCTTCTCTCGACGAGAGAAACCTTTTTTTTTTTACAAATGTTTGAGTAAAAGCTGTAAGAAGCTGGCAGAAGTGAGTTTTTTGGTCCTAATCATTAGAAATCAGTTACTTGTTGATGGCAAACATTATTTTGATTGAAAATATTGCTCTTTGTTTAAGAAAAAACTGTATTTGTCATTTTTGGCGTTGTCTTGTCGAGAGAAAAATACATTTAGAAAAGTTACAGTAAAAGCTGTGAGAAGCTCGCAGAAGTGAGTTTTTTGGTCCTAATCATTAGAAATCAGTTACTTGTTGATGGCAAACATGATTTTGATTGAAATGATTGCTCTTTGTTAAAGAAAAACTGTATTTGTCATTTCTGGCCTACTCTCGTCTAGAGAAAGCTATTTTTACAAATGTTACAGTAAAAGCTGTAAGAAGCTCGCAGAAGTGAGTTTTTTGGTCCTAATCATTAGAAATCAGTTACTTGTTGATGGCAAACATGATTTTGATTGAAAATATTGTTTTTTGTTAAAGAAAAACTGTATTTGTCATTTCTGGCCTTCTCTCGTCTAGAGAAAGCTATTTTTACAAATGTTACAGTAAAAGTTGTAAGAAGCTGGTAGAAGTGAGTTTTTTGGTCCTAATCATTAGAAATCAGTTAGTTGTTGATGGCAAACATGATTTTGATTGAAAATATTGCTCTTTGTTAAAGAAAAACTGTAGTTGTCATTTTTGGCCTTCTCTCGACGAGAGAAACCTTTTTTTTTTTACAAATGTTTGAGTAAAAGCTGTAAGAAGCTGGCAGAAGTGAGTTTTTTGGTCCTAATCATTAGAAATCAGTTACTTGTTGATGGCAAACATGGTTTTAATTGAAAATATTGCTCTTTGTTTAAGAAAAACTGTATTTGTCATTTTTGGCGTTCTCTTGTCGATAGAAAAATACATTTAGAAATTTTACTGTAAAAGCTGGAAGAAGCAGGCAGAAGTGAGTTTTATGGTCCTAATCATTAGAAATCAGTTACTTGTTGATGGCAAACATGATTTTGATTGAAAATATTGTTTTTTGTTAAAGAAAAACTGTATTTGTCCTTTCTGGCCTTCTCTCGTCTAGAGAAAGCTATTTTTTACAAATGTTACAGTAAAAGCTGTAAGAAGCTGGCAGAAGTGAGTTTTTTGGTCCTAATCATTAGAAATCAGTTACTTGTTGATGGCAAACATGGTTTTAATTGAAAATATTGCTCTTTGTTTAAGAAAAACTGTATTTGTCATTTTTGGCGTTCTCTTGTCGAGAGAAAAATACATTTAGAAATGTTACTGTAAAAGCTGGAATAAGCAGGCAGAAGTGATTTTTTGGTCCTAATCATTAGAAATCAGTTACCTGTTGATGGCAAACATTATTTTGATTGAAAATATTGCTCTTTGTTTTAGATAAACTGTAGTTGTCATTTTTTGCCTTCTCTCGCCGAGAGAAACCTATTTTTTACAAATGTTACAGTAAAAGCTGTAAGAAGCTGGCAGAAGTAAGTTTTTTGGTCCTAATCATTAGAAATCAGTTACCTGTTGATGGCAAACATGATTTTGATTGAAAATATTGCTCTTTGTTTTAGATAAACTGTAGTTGTCATTTTTTGCCTTCTCTCGCCGAGAGAAACCTATTTTTACAAATGTTTGAGTAAAAGCTGTAAGAAGCTGGCAGAAGTGAGTTTTTTGGTCCTAATCATTAGAAATCAGTTACCTGTTGATGGCAAACATGATTTTGATTGAAATGATTGCTCTTTGTTAAAGAAAAACTGTATTTGTCATTTCTGGCCTTCTCTCGTCTAGAGAAAGCTATTTTTACAAATGTTACAGTAAAAGCTGTAAGAAGCTGGCAGAAGTGAGTTTTTTGGTCCTAATCATTAGAAATCAGTTACTTGTTGATGGCAAACATGATTTTGATTGAAATGATTGCTCTTTGTTAAAGAAAAACTGTATTTGTCATTTCTGGCCTTCTCTCGTCTAGAGAAAGCTATTTTTACAAATGTTACAGTAAAAGCTGTAAGAAGCTCGCAGAAGTGAGTTTTTTGGTCCTAATCATTAGAAATCAGTTACTTGTTGATGGCAAACATGATTTTGATTGAAAATATTGCTCTTTGTTAAAGAAAAACTGTATTTGTCATTTCTGGCCTTCTCTCGTCTAGAGAAAGCTATTTTTACAAATTTTACTGTAAGCTGTAAGAAGCTTGCAGAAGTAAGTTTTTTGGTCCTAATCATTAGAAATCAGTTACTTGTTGATGGCAAACATGGTTTTGATTAAAAATATTGCTCTTTGTTTAAGAAAAACTGTATTTGTCATTTTTGGCGTTCTCTTGTCGATAGAAAAATACATTTAGAAATGTTACTGTAAAAGATGGAAGAAGCAGGCAGAAGTGAGTTTTTTGGTCCTAATCATTAGAAATCAGTTACTTGTTGATGGCAAACATGATTTTGATGGAAATTATTGCTCTTTGTTAAAGAAAAACTGTATTTGTCATTTCTGGCCTTCTCTCGTCTAGAGAAAGCTATTTTTTACAAATGTTTGAGTAAAAGCTTTAAGAAGCTGGCAGAAGTGAGTTTTTTGGCACTAATCATTAGAAATCAGTTTCTTGTTGATGTCAAACATTATTTTGATTGAAAATATTGCTCTTTGTTTAAGAAAAACTGTATTTGTCATTTTTGGCCTTCTCTTGTTGAGAGAAAAATACATTTAGAAATGTTACTGTAAAAGCTGGAAGAAGCAGGCAGAAGTGAGTTTTTTGGTCCTAATCATTAGAAATCAGTTACTTGTTAATGGGAAACATTATTTAGATTGAAAATATTGCTCTTTGTTTAAGAAAAACTGTATTTGTCATTTTTGGCGTTCTCTTGTGGAGAGAAAAATACATTTAGAAATGTTACTGTAAATGCTGGAAGAAACAGGCAGAAGTGAGTTTTTTGGTCCTAATCATTAGAAATCAGTTACTTGTTGATGGCAAACATTATTTAGATTGAAAATATTGCTCTTTGTTTAAGAAAAACTGTATTTGTCATTTTTGGCGTTCTCTTGTGGAGAGAAAAATACATTTAGAAATGTTACTGTAAATGCTGGAAGAAGCAGGCAGAAGTGAGTTTTTTGGTCCTAATCATTAGAAATCAGTTACTTGTTGATGGCAAACATGATTTTGATTGAAAATATTGCTCTTTGTTTAAGAAAAACTGTATTTGTCATTTTTGGCGTTCTCTTGTCGAGAGAAAAATACATTTAGAAAAGTTACAGTAAAAGCTGTGAGAAGCTCGCAGAAGTGAGTTTGTTGGTCCTAATCATTAGAAATCAGTTACTTGTTGATGGCAAACATGATTTTGATTGAAATGATTGCTCTTTGTTAAAGAAAAACTGTATTTGTCATTTTTGGCCTTCTCTCGTCTAGAGAAAGCTATTTTTACAAATATTACAGTAAAAGCTGTAAGAAGCTGGCAGAAGTGAGTTTTTTGGTCCTAATCATTAGAAATCAGTTACTTGTTGATGGCAAACATGGTTTTAATTGAAAATATTGCTCTTTGTTTAAGAAAAACTGTATTTGTCATTTTTGGCGTTCTCTTGTCGAGAGAAAAATACATTTAGAAATGTTACTGTAAAAGCTGGAATAAGCAGGCAGAAGTGATTTTTTGGTCCTAATCATTAGAAATCAGTTACCTGTTGATGGCAAACATTATTTTGATTGAAAATATTGCTCTTTGTTTTAGATAAACTGTAGTTGTCATGTTTGGCCTTCTCTTGTCTAGAGAAAGCTATTTTTTACAAATGTTACAGTAAAAGTTGTAAGAAGCTAGCAGAAGTGAGTTTTTTGGTCCTAATCATTAGAAATCAGTTACTTGTTGATGGCAAACATGGTTTTGATTGAAAATATTGCTCTTTATTTACGAAAAACTGTAGTTGTCATGTTTGGCCTTCTCTTGTCTAGAGAAAGCTATTTTTACAAATGTTACAGTAAAAGTTGTAAGAAGCTAGCAGAAGTGAGTTTTTTGGTCCTAATCATTAGAAATCAGTTACTTGTTGATGGCAAACATGGTTTTGATTAAAAATATTGCTCTTTATTTAAGAAAAACTGTAGTTGTCATGTTTGGCCTTCTCTTGTCTAGAGAAAGCTATTTTTACAAATGTTACAGTAAAAGTTGTAAGAAGCTCGCAGAAGTGAGTTTTTTGGTCCTAATCATTAGAAATCAGTTACTTGTTGATGGCAAACATGGTTTTAATTGAAAATATTGCTCTTTGTTTAAGAAAAACTGTATTTGTCATTTTTGGCGTTCTCTTGTCGATAGAAAAATACATTTAGAAATGTTACTGTAAAAGCTGGAAGAAGCAGGCAGAAGTGAGTTTTTTGGTCCTAATCATTAGAAATCAGTTACCTGTTGATGGCAAACATTATTTTGATTGAAAATATTGCTCTTTATTTTAGATAAACTGTAGTTGTCATTTTTTGCCTTCTCTCGCCGAGAGAAACCTATTTTTTACAAATGTTTCAGTAAAAGCTGTAAGAAGTTTGCAGAAGTGAGTTTTTTGGTCCTAATCATTAGAAATCAGTTACTTGTTGATGGCAAACATGGTTTTGATTGAAATGATTGCTCTTTGTTAAAGAAAAACTGTATTTGTCATTTCTGGCCTTCTCTCGTCTAGAGAAAGCTATTTTTACAAATGTTACAGTAAAAGTTGTAAGAAGCTGGTAGAAGTGAGTTTTTTGGTCCTAATCATTAGAAATCAGTTAGTTGTTGATGGCAAACATGATTTTGATTGAAAATATTGCTCTTTGTTAAAGAAAAACTGTAGTTGTCATTTTTGGCCTTCTCTCGACGAGAGAAACCTTTTTTTTTTTTTACAAATGTTTGAGTAAAAGCTGTAAGAAGCTGGCAGAAGTGAGTTTTTTGGTCCTAATCATTAGAAATCAGTTACTTGTTGATGGCAAACATTATTTTGATTGAAATGATTGCTCTTTGTTAAAGAAAAACTGTATTTGTCATTTTTGGCCTTCTCTTGTCTAGAGAAAGCTATTTTTACAAATGTTACAGTAAAAGTTGTAAGAAGCTCGCAGAAGTGAGTTTTTTGGTCCTAATCATTAGAAATCAGTTACTTGTTGATGGCAAACATGGTTTTAATTGAAAATATTGCTCTTTGTTTAAGAAAAACTGTATTTGTCATTTTTGGCGTTCTCTTGTCGATAGAAAAATACATTTAGAAATGTTACTGTAAAAGCTGGAAGAAGCAGGCAGAAGTGAGTTTTTTGGTCCTAATCATTAGAAATCGGTTACCTGTTGATGGCAAACATTATTTTGATTGAAAATATTGCTCTTTATTTTAGATAAACTGTAGTTGTCATTTTTTGCCTTCTCTCGCCGAGAGAAACCTATTTTTTACAAATGTTTCAGTAAAAGCTGTAAGAAGTTTGCAGAAGTGAGTTTTTTGGTCCTAATCATTAGAAATCAGTTACTTGTTGATGGCAAACATGATTTTGATTGAAAATATTGCTCTTTGTTAAAGAAAAACTGTAGTTGTCATTTTTGGCCTTCTCTCGACGAGAGAAACCTTTTTTTTTTTACAAATGTTTGAGTAAAAGCTGTAAGAAGCTGGCAGAAGTGAGTTTTTTGGTCCTAATCATTAGAAATCAGTTACTTGTTGATGGCAAACATTATTTTGATTGAAAATATTGCTCTTTGTTTAAGAAAAAACTGTATTTGTCATTTTTGGCGTTGTCTTGTCGAGAGAAAAATACATTTAGAAAAGTTACAGTAAAAGCTGTGAGAAGCTCGCAGAAGTGAGTTTTTTGGTCCTAATCATTAGAAATCAGTTACTTGTTAATGGGAAACATTATTTAGATTGAAAATATTGCTCTTTGTTTAAGAAAAACTGTATTTGTCATTTTTGGTGTTCTCTTGTGGAGAGAAAAATACATTTAGAAATGTTACTGTAAATGCTGGAAGAAACAGGCAGAAGTGAGTTTTTTGGTCCTAATCATTAGAAATCAGTTACTTGTTGATGGCAAACATTATTTAGATTGAAAATATTGCTCTTTGTTTAAGAAAAACTGTATTTGTCATTTTTGGCGTTCTCTTGTGGAGAGAAAAATACATTTAGAAATGTTACTGTAAATGCTGGAAGAAGCAGGCAGAAGTGAGTTTTTTGGTCCTAATCATTAGAAATCAGTTACTTGTTGATGGCAAACATGATTTTGATTGAAAATGTTGCTCTTTGTTCAAGAAAAACTGTATTTGTCATTTTTGGCGTTCTCTTGTCGAGAGAAAAATACATTTAGAAAAGTTACAGTAAAAGCTGTGAGAAGCTCGCAGAAGTGAGTTTGTTGGTCCTAATCATTAGAAATCAGTTACTTGTTGATGGCAAACATGATTTTGATTGAAATGATTGCTCTTTGTTAAAGAAAAACTGTATTTGTCATTTTTGGCCTTCTCTCGTCTAGAGAAAGCTATTTTTACAAATATTACAGTAAAAGCTGTAAGAAGCTGGCAGAAGTGAGTTTTTTGGTCCTAATCATTAGAAATCAGTTACTTGTTGATGGCAAACATGGTTTTAATTGAAAATATTGCTCTTTGTTTAAGAAAAACTGTATTTGTCATTTTTGGCGTTCTCTTGTCGAGAGAAAAATACATTTAGAAATGTTACTGTAAAAGCTGGAATAAGCAGGCAGAAGTGATTTTTTGGTCCTAATCATTAGAAATCAGTTACCTGTTGATGGCAAACATTATTTTGATTGAAAATATTGCTCTTTGTTTTAGATAAACTGTAGTTGTCATGTTTGGCCTTCTCTTGTCTAGAGAAAGCTATTTTTTACAAATGTTACAGTAAAAGTTGTAAGAAGCTAGCAGAAGTGAGTTTTTTGGTCCTAATCATTAGAAATCAGTTACTTGTTGATGGCAAACATGGTTTTGATTGAAAATATTGCTCTTTATTTACGAAAAACTGTAGTTGTCATGTTTGGCCTTCTCTTGTCTAGAGAAAGCTATTTTTACAAATGTTACAGTAAAAGTTGTAAGAAGCTCGCAGAAGTGAGTTTTTTGGTCCTAATCATTAGAAATCAGTTACTTGTTGATGGCAAACATGGTTTTAATTGAAAATATTGCTCTTTGTTTAAGAAAAACTGTATTTGTCATTTTTGGCGTTGTCTTGTCGAGAGAAAAATACATTTAGAAAAGTTACAGTAAAAGCTGTGAGAAGCTCGCAGAAGTGAGTTTTTTGGTCCTAATCATTAGAAATCAGTTACTTGTTAATGGGAAACATTATTTAGATTGAAAATATTGCTCTTTGTTTAAGAAAAACTGTATTTGTCATTTTTGGTGTTCTCTTGTGGAGAGAAAAATACATTTAGAAATGTTACTGTAAATGCTGGAAGAAACAGGCAGAAGTGAGTTTTTTGGTCCTAATCATTAGAAATCAGTTACTTGTTGATGGCAAACATTATTTAGATTGAAAATATTGCTCTTTGTTTAAGAAAAACTGTATTTGTCATTTTTGGCGTTCTCTTGTGGAGAGAAAAATACATTTAGAAATGTTACTGTAAATGCTGGAAGAAGCAGGCAGAAGTGAGTTTTTTGGTCCTAATCATTAGAAATCAGTTACTTGTTGATGGCAAACATGATTTTGATTGAAAATGTTGCTCTTTGTTCAAGAAAAACTGTATTTGTCATTTTTGGCGTTCTCTTGTCGAGAGAAAAATACATTTAGAAAAGTTACAGTAAAAGCTGTGAGAAGCTCGCAGAAGTGAGTTTGTTGGTCCTAATCATTAGAAATCAGTTACTTGTTGATGGCAAACATGATTTTGATTGAAATGATTGCTCTTTGTTAAAGAAAAACTGTATTTGTCATTTTTGGCCTTCTCTCGTCTAGAGAAAGCTATTTTTACAAATATTACAGTAAAAGCTGTAAGAAGCTGGCAGAAGTGAGTTTTTTGGTCCTAATCATTAGAAATCAGTTACTTGTTGATGGCAAACATGGTTTTAATTGAAAATATTGCTCTTTGTTTAAGAAAAACTGTATTTGTCATTTTTGGCGTTCTCTTGTCGAGAGAAAAATACATTTAGAAATGTTACTGTAAAAGCTGGAATAAGCAGGCAGAAGTGATTTTTTGGTCCTAATCATTAGAAATCAGTTACCTGTTGATGGCAAACATTATTTTGATTGAAAATATTGCTCTTTGTTTTAGATAAACTGTAGTTGTCATGTTTGGCCTTCTCTTGTCTAGAGAAAGCTATTTTTTACAAATGTTACAGTAAAAGTTGTAAGAAGCTAGCAGAAGTGAGTTTTTTGGTCCTAATCATTAGAAATCAGTTACTTGTTGATGGCAAACATGGTTTTGATTGAAAATATTGCTCTTTATTTACGAAAAACTGTAGTTGTCATGTTTGGCCTTCTCTTGTCTAGAGAAAGCTATTTTTACAAATGTTACAGTAAAAGTTGTAAGAAGCTCGCAGAAGTGAGTTTTTTGGTCCTAATCATTAGAAATCAGTTACTTGTTGATGGCAAACATGGTTTTAATTGAAAATATTGCTCTTTGTTTAAGAAAAACTGTATTTGTCATTTTTGGCGTTCTCTTGTCGATAGAAAAATACATTTAGAAATGTTACTGTAAAAGCTGGAAGAAGCAGGCAGAAGTGAGTTTTTTGGTCCTAATCATTAGAAATCAGTTACCTGTTGATGGCAAACATTATTTTGATTGAAAATATTGCTCTTTATTTTAGATAAACTGTAGTTGTCATTTTTTGCCTTCTCTCGCCGAGAGAAACCTATTTTTTACAAATGTTTCAGTAAAAGCTGTAAGAAGTTTGCAGAAGTGAGTTTTTTGGTCCTAATCATTAGAAATCAGTTACTTGTTGATGGCAAACATGGTTTTGATTGAAATGATTGCTCTTTGTTAAAGAAAAACTGTATTTGTCATTTCTGGCCTTCTCTCGTCTAGAGAAAGCTATTTTTACAAATGTTACAGTAAAAGTTGTAAGAAGCTGGTAGAAGTGAGTTTTTTGGTCCTAATCATTAGAAATCAGTTAGTTGTTGATGGCAAACATGATTTTGATTGAAAATATTGCTCTTTGTTAAAGAAAAACTGTAGTTGTCATTTTTGGCCTTCTCTCGACGAGAGAAACCTTTTTTTTTTTTTACAAATGTTTGAGTAAAAGCTGTAAGAAGCTGGCAGAAGTGAGTTTTTTGGTCCTAATCATTAGAAATCAGTTACTTGTTGATGGCAAACATTATTTTGATTGAAAATATTGCTCTTTGTTTAAGAAAAAACTGTATTTGTCATTTTTGGCCTTCTCTTGTCTAGAGAAAGCTATTTTTACAAATGTTACAGTAAAAGTTGTAAGAAGCTAGCAGAAGTGAGTTTTTTGGTCCTAATCATTAGAAATCAGTTACTTGTTGATGGCAAACATGGTTTTGATTAAAAATATTGCTCTTTATTTAAGAAAAACTGTAGTTGTCATGTTTGGCCTTCTCTTGTCTAGAGAAAGCTATTTTTACAAATGTTACAGTAAAAGTTGTAAGAAGCTCGCAGAAGTGAGTTTTTTGGTCCTAATCATTAGAAATCAGTTACTTGTTGATGGCAAACATGGTTTTAATTGAAAATATTGCTCTTTGTTTAAGAAAAACTGTATTTGTCATTTTTGGCGTTCTCTTGTCGATAGAAAAATACATTTAGAAATGTTACTGTAAAAGCTGGAAGAAGCAGGCAGAAGTGAGTTTTTTGGTCCTAATCATTAGAAATCAGTTACCTGTTGATGGCAAACATTATTTTGATTGAAAATATTGCTCTTTATTTTAGATAAACTGTAGTTGTCATTTTTTGCCTTCTCTCGCCGAGAGAAACCTATTTTTTACAAATGTTTCAGTAAAAGCTGTAAGAAGTTTGCAGAAGTGAGTTTTTTGGTCCTAATCATTAGAAATCAGTTACTTGTTGATGGCAAACATGGTTTTGATTGAAATGATTGCTCTTTGTTAAAGAAAAACTGTATTTGTCATTTCTGGCCTTCTCTCGTCTAGAGAAAGCTATTTTTACAAATGTTACAGTAAAAGTTGTAAGAAGCTGGTAGAAGTGAGTTTTTTGGTCCTAATCATTAGAAATCAGTTAGTTGTTGATGGCAAACATGATTTTGATTGAAAATATTGCTCTTTGTTAAAGAAAAACTGTAGTTGTCATTTTTGGCCTTCTCTCGACGAGAGAAACCTTTTTTTTTTTACAAATGTTTGAGTAAAAGCTGTAAGAAGCTGGCAGAAGTGAGTTTTTTTGTCCTAATCATTAGAAATCAGTTACTTGTTGATGGCAAACATTATTTTGATTGAAAATATTGCTCTTTGTTTAAGAAAAAACTGTATTTGTCATTTTTGGCGTTGTCTTGTCGAGAGAAAAATACATTTAGAAAAGTTACAGTAAAAGCTGTGAGAAGCTCGCAGAAGTGAGTTTTTTGGTCCTAATCATTAGAAATCAGTTACTTGTTGATGGCAAACATGGTTTTAATTGAAAATATTGCTCTTTGTTTAAGAAAAACTGTATTTGTCATTTTTGGCGTTCTCTTGTCGATAGAAAAATACATTTAGAAATGTTACTGTAAAAGCTGGAAGAAGCAGGCAGAAGTGAGTTTTTTGGTCCTAATCATTAGAAATCAGTTACTTGTTGATGGCAAACATGATTTTGATTGAAAATATTGTTTTTTGTTAAAGAAAAACTGTATTTGTCATTTCTGGCCTTCTCTCGTCTAGAGAAAGCTATTTTTACAAATGTTACAGTAAAAGCTGTAAGAAGCTGGCAGAAGTGAGTTTTTTGGTCCTAATCATTAGAAATCAGTTACTTGTTGATGGCAAACATGGTTTTAATTGAAAATATTGCTCTTTGTTTAAGAAAAACTGTATTTGTCATTTTTGGCGTTCTCTTGTCGAGAGAAAAATACATTTAGAAATGTTACTGTAAAAGCTGGAATAAGCAGGCAGAAGTAATTTTTTTGGTCCTAATCATTAGAAATCAGTCACCTGTTGATGGCAAACATTATTTTGATTGAAAATATTGCTCTTTGTTTTAGATAAACTGTAGTTGTCATTTTTTGCCTTCTCTCGCCGAGAGAAACCTATTTTTTACAAATGTTTCAGTAAAAGCTGTAAGAAGTTCGCAGAAGTGAGTTTTTTGGTCCTAATCATTAGAAATCAGTTACTTGTTGATGGCAAACATGGTTTTGATTGAAAATATTGCTCTTTATTTACGAAAAACTGTAGTTGTCATGTTTGGCCTTCTCTTGTCTAGAGAAAGCTATTTTTACAAATGTTACAGTAAAAGTTGTAAGAAGCTAGCAGAAGTGAGTTTTTTGGTCCTAATCATTAGAAATCAGTTACTTGTTGATGGCAAACATGGTTTTGATTAAAAATATTGCTCTTTATTTAAGAAAAACTGTAGTTGTCATGTTTGGCCTTCTCTTGTCTAGAGAAAGCTATTTTTACAAATGTTACAGTAAAAGTTGTAAGAAGCTCGCAGAAGTGAGTTTTTTGGTCCTAATCATTAGAAATCAGTTACTTGTTGATGGCAAACATGGTTTTAATTGAAAATATTGCTCTTTGTTTAAGAAAAACTGTATTTGTCATTTTTGGCGTTCTCTTGTCGATAGAAAAATACATTTAGAAATGTTACTGTAAAAGCTGGAAGAAGCAGGCAGAAGTGAGTTTTTTGGTCCTAATCATTAGAAATCAGTTACCTGTTGATGGCAAACATTATTTTGATTGAAAATATTGCTCTTTATTTTAGATAAACTGTAGTTGTCATTTTTTGCCTTCTCTCGCCGAGAGAAACCTATTTTTTACAAATGTTTCAGTAAAAGCTGTAAGAAGTTTGCAGAAGTGAGTTTTTTGGTCCTAATCATTAGAAATCAGTTACTTGTTGATGGCAAACATGGTTTTGATTGAAATGATTGCTCTTTGTTAAAGAAAAACTGTATTTGTCATTTCTGGCCTTCTCTCGTCTAGAGAAAGCTATTTTTACAAATGTTACAGTAAAAGTTGTAAGAAGCTGGTAGAAGTGAGTTTTTTGGTCCTAATCATTAGAAATCAGTTAGTTGTTGATGGCAAACATGATTTTGATTGAAAATATTGCTCTTTGTTAAAGAAAAACTGTAGTTGTCATTTTTGGCCTTCTCTCGACGAGAGAAACCTTTTTTTTTTTTTACAAATGTTTGAGTAAAAGCTGTAAGAAGCTGGCAGAAGTGAGTTTTTTGGTCCTAATCATTAGAAATCAGTTACTTGTTGATGGCAAACATTATTTTGATTGAAAATATTGCTCTTTGTTTAAGAAAAAACTGTATTTGTCATTTTTGGCGTTGTCTTGTCGAGAGAAAAATACATTTAGAAAAGTTACAGTAAAAGCTGTGAGAAGCTCGCAGAAGTGAGTTTTTTGGTCCTAATCATTAGAAATCAATTACTTGTTGATGGCAAACATGATTTTGATTGAAATGATTGCTCTTTGTTAAAGAAAAACTGTATTTGTCATTTCTGGCCTTCTCTCGTCTAGAGAAAGCTATTTTTACAAATGTTACAGTAAAAGCTGTAAGAAGCTCGCAGAAGTGAGTTTTTTGGTCCTAATCATTAGAAATCAGTTACTTGTTGATGGAAAACATGGTTTTAATTGAAAATATTGCTCTTTGTTTAAGAAAAACTGTATTTGTCATTTTTGGCGTTCTCTTGTCGATAGAAAAATACATTTAGAAATGTTACTGTAAAAGCTGGAAGAAGCAGGCAGAAGTGAGTTTTTTGGTCCTAATCATTAGAAATCAGTTACTTGTTGATGGCAAACATGATTTTGATTGAAAATATTGTTTTTTGTTAAAGAAAAACTGTATTTGTCATTTCTGGCCTTCTCTCGTCTAGAGAAAGCTATTTTTACAAATGTTACAGTAAAAGTTGTAAGAAGCTGGTAGAAGTGAGTTTTTTGGTCCTAATCATTAGAAATCAGTTAGTTGTTGATGGCAAACATGATTTTGATTGAAAATATTGCTCTTTGTTAAAGAAAAACTGTAGTTGTCATTTTTGGCCTTCTCTCGACGAGAGAAACCTTTTTTTTTTACAAATGTTTGAGTAAAAGCTGTAAGAAGCTGGCAGAAGTGAGTTTTTTGGTCCTAATCATTAGAAATCAGTTACTTGTTGATGGCAAACATGGTTTTAATTGAAAATATTGCTCTTTGTTTAAGAAAAACTGTATTTGTCATTTTTGGCGTTCTCTTGTCGATAGAAAAATACATTTAGAAATTTTACTGTAAAAGCTGGAAGAAGCAGGCAGAAGTGAGTTTTATGGTCCTAATCATTAGAAATCAGTTACTTGTTGATGGCAAACATGATTTTGATTGAAAATATTGTTTTTTGTTAAAGAAAAACTGTATTTGTCCTTTCTGGCCTTCTCTCGTCTAGAGAAAGCTATTTTTACAAATGTTACAGTAAAAGCTGTAAGAAGCTGGCAGAAGTGAGTTTTTTGGTCCTAATCATTAGAAATCAGTTACTTGTTGATGGCAAACATGGTTTTAATTGAAAATATTGCTCTTTGTTTAAGAAAAACTGTATTTGTCATTTTTGGCGTTCTCTTGTCGAGAGAAAAATACATTTAGAAATGTTACTGTAAAAGCTGGAATAAGCAGGCAGAAGTGATTTTTTGGTCCTAATCATTAGAAATCAGTTACCTGTTGATGGCAAACATTATTTTGATTGAAAATATTGCTCTTTGTTTTAGATAAACTGTAGTTGTCATTTTTTGCCTTCTCTCGCCGAGAGAAACCTATTTTTTACAAATGTTACAGTAAAAGTTGTAAGAAGCTGGTAGAAGTGAGTTTTTTGGTCCTAATCATTAGAAATCAGTTAGTTGTTGATGGCAAACATGATTTTGATTGAAAATATTGCTCTTTGTTAAAGAAAAACTGTATTTGTCATTTCTGGCCTACTCTCGTCTAGAGAAAGCTATTTTTACAAATGTTACAGTAAAAGCTGTAAGAAGCTCGCAGAAGTGAGTTTTTTGGTCCTAATCATTAGAAATCAGTTACTTGTTGATGGCAAACATGGTTTTAATTGAAAATATTGCTCTTTGTTTAAGAAAAACTGTATTTGTCATTTTTGGCGTTCTCTTGTCGATAGAAAAATACATTTAGAAATTTTACTGTAAAAGCTGGAAGAAGCAGGCAGAAGTGAGTTTTATGGTCCTAATCATTAGAAATCAGTTACTTGTTGATGGCAAACATTATTTTGATTGAAAATATTGCTCTTTGTTTAAGAAAAAACTGTATTTGTCATTTTTGGCGTTGTCTTGTCGAGATAAAAATACATTTAGAAAAGTTACAGTAAAAGCTGTGAGAAGCTCGCAGAAGTGAGTTTTTTGGTCCTAATCATTAGAAATCAGTTACTTGTTGATGGCAAACATGATTTTGATTGAAATGATTGCTCTTTGTTAAAGAAAAACTGTATTTGTCATTTCTGGCCTACTCTCGTCTAGAGAAAGCTATTTTTACAAATGTTACAGTAAAAGCTGTAAGAAGCTCGCAGAAGTGAGTTTTTTGGCCCTAATCATTAGAAATCAGTTACTTGTTGATGGCAAACATGGTTTTAATTGAAAATATTGCTCTTTGTTTAAGAAAAACTGTATTTGTCATTTTTGGCGTTCTCTTGTCGATAGAAAAATACATTTAGAAATTTTACTGTAAAAGCTGGAAGAAGCAGGCAGAAGTGAGTTTTATGGTCCTAATCATTAGAAATCAGTTACTTGTTGATGGCAAACATGATTTTGATTGAAAATATTGTTTTTTGTTAAAGAAAAACTGTATTTGTCATTTCTGGCCTTCTCTCGTCTAGAGAAAGCTATTTTTACAAATGTTACAGTAAAAGCTGTAAGAAGCTCGCAGAAGTGAGTTTTTTGGTCCTAATCATTAGAAATCAGTTACTTGTTGATGGCAAACATGGTTTTGATTGAAATGATTGCTCTTTGTTAAAGAAAAACTGTATTTGTCATTTCTGGCCTTCTCTCGTCTAGAGAAAGCTATTTTTACAAATGTTACAGTAAAAGTTGTAAGAAGCTGGTAGAAGTGAGTTTTTTGGTCCTAATCATTAGAAATCAGTTAGTTGTTGATGGCAAACATGATTTTGATTGAAAATATTGCTCTTTGTTAAAGAAAAACTGTAGTTGTCATTTTTGGCCTTCTCTCGACGAGAGAAACCTTTTTTTTTTTTACAAATGTGAGTAAAAGCTGTAAGAAGCTGGCAGAAGTGAGTTTTTTGGTCCTAATCATTAGAAATCAGTTACTTGTTGATGGCAAACATTATTTTGATTGAAAATATTGCTCTTTGTTTAAGAAAAAACTGTATTTGTCATTTTTGGCGTTGTCTTGTCGAGAGAAAAATACATTTAGAAAAGTTACAGTAAAAGCTGTGAGAAGCTCGCAGAAGTGAGTTTTTTGGTCCTAATCATTAGAAATCAGTTACTTGTTGATGGCAAACATGATTTTGATTGAAATGATTGCTCTTTGTTAAAGAAAAACTGTATTTGTCATTTCTGGCCTACTCTCGTCTAGAGAAAGCTATTTTTACAAATGTTACAGTAAAAGCTGTAAGAAGCTCGCAGAAGTGAGTTTTTTGGTCCTAATCATTAGAAATCAGTTACTTGTTGATGGCAAACATGATTTTGATTGAAAATATTGTTTTTTGTTAAAGAAAAACTGTATTTGTCATTTCTGGCCTTCTCTCGTCTAGAGAAAGCTATTTTTACAAATGTTACAGTAAAAGTTGTAAGAAGCTGGTAGAAGTGAGTTTTTTGGTCCTAATCATTAGAAATCAGTTAGTTGTTGATGGCAAACATGATTTTGATTGAAAATATTGCTCTTTGTTAAAGAAAAACTGTAGTTGTCATTTTTGGCCTTCTCTCGACGAGAGAAACCTTTTTTTTTTTACAAATGTTTGAGTAAAAGCTGTAAGAAGCTGGCAGAAGTGAGTTTTTTGGTCCTAATCATTAGAAATCAGTTACTTGTTGATGGCAAACATGGTTTTAATTGAAAATATTGCTCTTTGTTTAAGAAAAACTGTATTTGTCATTTTTGGCGTTCTCTTGTCGATAGAAAAATACATTTAGAAATTTTACTGTAAAAGCTGGAAGAAGCAGGCAGAAGTGAGTTTTATGGTCCTAATCATTAGAAATCAGTTACTTGTTGATGGCAAACATGATTTTGATTGAAAATATTGTTTTTTGTTAAAGAAAAACTGTATTTGTCCTTTCTGGCCTTCTCTCGTCTAGAGAAAGCTATTTTTACAAATGTTACAGTAAAAGCTGTAAGAAGCTGGCAGAAGTGAGTTTTTTGGTCCTAATCATTAGAAATCAGTTACTTGTTGATGGCAAACATGGTTTTATTTGAAAATATTGCTCTTTGTTTAAGAAAAACTGTATTTGTCATTTTTGGCGTTCTCTTGTCGAGAGAAAAATACATTTAGAAATGTTACTGTAAAAGCTGGAATAAGCAGGCAGAAGTGATTTTTTGGTCCTAATCATTAGAAATCAGTTACCTGTTGATGGCAAACATTATTTTGATTGAAAATATTGCTCTTTGTTTTAGATAAACTGTAGTTGTCATTTTTTGCCTTCTCTCGCCGAGAGAAACCTATTTTTTACAAATGTTACAGTAAAAGTTGTAAGAAGCTGGTAGAAGTGAGTTTTTTGGTCCTAATCATTAGAAATCAGTTAGTTGTTGATGGCAAACATGATTTTGATTGAAAATATTGCTCTTTGTTAAAGAAAAACTGTATTTGTCATTTCTGGCCTACTCTCGTCTAGAGAAAGCTATTTTTACAAATGTTACAGTAAAAGCTGTAAGAAGCTCGCAGAAGTGAGTTTTTTGGTCCTAATCATTAGAAATCAGTTACTTGTTGATGGCAAACATGGTTTTAATTGAAAATATTGCTCTTTGTTTAAGAAAAACTGTATTTGTCATTTTTGGCGTTCTCTTGTCGATAGAAAAATACATTTAGAAATTTTACTGTAAAAGCTGGAAGAAGCAGGCAGAAGTGAGTTTTATGGTCCTAATCATTAGAAATCAGTTACTTGTTGATGGCAAACATTATTTTGATTGAAAATATTGCTCTTTGTTTAAGAAAAAACTGTATTTGTCATTTTTGGCGTTGTCTTGTCGAGATAAAAATACATTTAGAAAAGTTACAGTAAACGCTGTGAGAAGCTCGCAGAAGTGAGTTTTTTGGTCCTAATCATTAGAAATCAGTTACTTGTTGATGGCAAACATGATTTTGATTGAAATGATTGCTCTTTGTTAAAGAAAAACTGTATTTGTCATTTCTGGCCTACTCTCGTCTAGAGAAAGCTATTTTTACAAATGTTACAGTAAAAGCTGTAAGAAGCTCGCAGAAGTGAGTTTTTTGGCCCTAATCATTAGAAATCAGTTACTTGTTGATGGCAAACATGGTTTTAATTGAAAATATTGCTCTTTGTTTAAGAAAAACTGTATTTGTCATTTTTGGCGTTCTCTTGTCGATAGAAAAATACATTTAGAAATTTTACTGTAAAAGCTGGAAGAAGCAGGCAGAAGTGAGTTTTATGGTCCTAATCATTAGAAATCAGTTACTTGTTGATGGCAAACATGATTTTGATTGAAAATATTGTTTTTTGTTAAAGAAAAACTGTATTTGTCATTTCTGGCCTTCTCTCGTCTAGAGAAAGCTATTTTTACAAATGTTACAGTAAAAGCTGTAAGAAGCTGGCAGAAGTGAGTTTTTTGGTCCTAATCATTAGAAATCAGTTACTTGTTGATGGCAAACATGGTTTTAATTGAAAATATTGCTCTTTGTTTAAGAAAAACTGTATTTTTCATTTTTGGCGTTCTCTTGTCGAGAGAAAAATACATTTAGAAATGTTACTGTAAAAGCTGGAATAAGCAGGCAGAAGTGATTTTTTGGTCCTAATCATTAGAAATCAGTTACCTGTTGATGGCAAACATTATTTTGATTGAAAATATTGCTCTTTGTTTTAGATAAACTGTAGTTGTCATTTTTTGCCTTCTCTCGCCGAGAGAAACCTATTTTTTACAAATGTTTCAGTAAAAGCTGTAAGAAGCTCGCAGAAGTGAGTTTTTTGGTCCTAATCATTAGAAATCAGTTACTTGTTGATGGCAAACATGGTTTTGATTGAAATGATTGCTCTTTGTTAAAGAAAAACTGTATTTGTCATTTCTGGCCTTCTCTCGTCTAGAGAAAGCTATTTTTACAAATGTTACAGTAAAAGTTGTAAGAAGCTGGTAGAAGTGAGTTTTTTGGTTCTAATCATTAGAAATCAGTTAGTTGTTGATGGCAAACATGATTTTGATTGAAAATATTGCTCTTTGTTAAAGAAAAACTGTAGTTGTCATTTTTGGCCTTCTCTCGACGAGAGAAACCTTTTTTTTTTTTACAAATGTTTGAGTAAAAGCTGTAAGAAGCTGGCAGAAGTGAGTTTTTTGGTCCTAATCATTAGAAATCAGTTACTTGTTGATGGCAAACATTATTTTGATTGAAAATATTGCTCTTTGTTTAAGAAAAAACTGTATTTGTCATTTTTGGCGTTGTCTTGTCGAGAGAAAAATACATTTAGAAAAGTTACAGTAAAAGCTGTGAGAAGCTCGCAGAAGTGAGTTTTTTGGTCCTAATCATTAGAAATCAGTTACTTGTTGATGGCAAACATGATTTTGATTGAAATGATTGCTCTTTGTTAAAGAAAAACTGTATTTGTCATTTCTGGCCTACTCTCGTCTAGAGAAAGCTATTTTTACAAATGTTACAGTAAAAGCTGTAAGAAGCTCGCAGAAGTGAGTTTTTTGGTCCTAATCATTAGAAATCAGTTACTTGTTGATGGCAAACATGATTTTGATTGAAAATATTGTTTTTTGTTAAAGAAAAACTGTATTTGTCATTTCTGGCCTTCTCTCGTCTAGAGAAAGCTATTTTTACAAATGTTACAGTAAAAGTTGTAAGAAGCTGGTAGAAGTGAGTTTTTTGGTCCTAATCATTAGAAATCAGTTAGTTGTTGATGGCAAACATGATTTTGATTGAAAATATTGCTCTTTGTTAAAGAAAAACTGTAGTTGTCATTTTTGGCCTTCTCTCGACGAGAGAAACCTTTTTTTTTTTACAAATGTTTGAGTAAAAGCTGTAAGAAGCTGGCAGAAGTGAGTTTTTTGGTCCTAATCATTAGAAATCAGTTACTTGTTGATGGCAAACATGGTTTTAATTGAAAATATTGCTCTTTGTTTAAGAAAAACTGTATTTGTCATTTTTGGCGTTCTCTTGTCGATAGAAAAATACATTTAGAAATTTTACTGTAAAAGCTGGAAGAAGCAGGCAGAAGTGAGTTTTATGGTCCTAATCATTAGAAATCAGTTACTTGTTGATGGCAAACATGATTTTGATTGAAAATATTGTTTTTTGTTAAAGAAAAACTGTATTTGTCCTTTCTGGCCTTCTCTCGTCTAGAGAAAGCTATTTTTACAAATGTTACAGTAAAAGCTGTAAGAAGCTGGCAGAAGTGAGTTTTTTGGTCCTAATCATTAGAAATCAGTTACTTGTTGATGGCAAACATGGTTTTAATTGAAAATATTGCTCTTTGTTTAAGAAAAACTGTATTTGTCATTTTTGGCGTTCTCTTGTCGAGAGAAAAATACATTTAGAAATGTTACTGTAAAAGCTGGAATAAGCAGGCAGAAGTGATTTTTTGGTCCTAATCATTAGAAATCAGTTACCTGTTGATGGCAAACATTATTTTGATTGAAAATATTGCTCTTTGTTTTAGATAAACTGTAGTTGTCATTTTTTGCCTTCTCTCGCCGAGAGAAACCTATTTTTTACAAATGTTACAGTAAAAGCTGTAAGAAGCTGGCAGAAGTAAGTTTTTTGGTCCTAATCATTAGAAATCAGTTACCTGTTGATGGCAAACATGATTTTGATTGAAAATATTGCTCTTTGTTTTAGATAAACTGTAGTTGTCATTTTTTGCCTTCTCTCGCCGAGAGAAACCTATTTTTACAAATGTTTGAGTAAAAGCTGTAAGAAGCTGGCAGAAGTGAGTTTTTTGGTCCTAATCATTAGAAATCAGTTACCTGTTGATGGCAAACATGATTTTGATTGAAATGATTGCTCTTTGTTAAAGAAAAACTGTATTTGTCATTTCTGGCCTTCTCTCGTCTAGAGAAAGCTATTTTTACAAATGTTACAGTAAAAGCTGTAAGAAGCTGGCAGAAGTGAGTTTTTTGGTCCTAATCATTAGAAATCAGTTACTTGTTGATGGCAAACATGATTTTGATTGAAATGATTGCTCTTTGTTAAAGAAAAACTGTATTTGTCATTTCTGGCCTTCTCTCGTCTAGAGAAAGCTATTTTTACAAATGTTACAGTAAAAGCTGTAAGAAGCTCGCAGAAGTGAGTTTTTTGGTCCTAATCATTAGAAATCAGTTACTTGTTGATGGCAAACATGATTTTGATTGAAAATATTGCTCTTTGTTAAAGAAAAACTGTATTTGTCATTTCTGGCCTTCTCTCGTCTAGAGAAAGCTATTTTTACAAATTTTACTGTAAGCTGTAAGAAGCTTGCAGAAGTGAGTTTTTTGGTCCTAATCATTAGAAATCAGTTACTTGTTGATGGCAAACATGGTTTTGATTAAAAATATTGCTCTTTGTTTAAGAAAAACTGTATTTGTCATTTTTGGCGTTCTCTTGTCAATAGAAAAATACATTTAGAAATGTTACTGTAAAAGATGGAAGAAGCAGGCAGAAGTGAGTTTTTTGGTCCTAATCATTAGAAATCAGTTACTTGTTGATGGCAAACATGATTTTGATGGAAATTATTGCTCTTTGTTAAAGAAAAACTGTATTTGTCATTTCTGGCCTTCTCTCGTCTAGAGAAAGCTATTTTTTACAAATGTTTGAGTAAAAGCTTTAAGAAGCTGGCAGAAGTGAGTTTTTTGGCACTAATCATTAGAAATCAGTTTCTTGTTGATGTCAAACATTATTTTGATTGAAAATATTGCTCTTTGTTTAAGAAAAACTGTATTTGTCATTTTTGGCCTTCTCTTGTTGAGAGAAAAATACATTTAGAAATGTTACTGTAAAAGCTGGAAGAAGCAGGCAGAAGTGAGTTTTTTGGTCCTAATCATTAGAAATCAGTTACTTGTTAATGGGAAACATTATTTAGATTGAAAATATTGCTCTTTGTTTAAGAAAAACTGTATTTGTCATTTTTGGCGTTCTCTTGTGGAGAGAAAAATACATTTAGAAATGTTACTGTAAATGCTGGAAGAAACAGGCAGAAGTGAGTTTTTTGGTCCTAATCATTAGAAATCAGTTACTTGTTGATGGCAAACATTATTTAGATTGAAAATATTGCTCTTTGTTTAAGAAAAACTGTATTTGTCATTTTTGGCGTTCTCTTGTGGAGAGAAAAATACATTTAGAAATGTTACTGTAAATGCTGGAAGAAGCAGGCAGAAGTGAGTTTTTTGGTCCTAATCATTAGAAATCAGTTACTTGTTGATGGCAAACATGATTTTGATTGAAAATATTGCTCTTTGTTTAAGAAAAACTGTATTTGTCATTTTTGGCGTTCTCTTGTCGAGAGAAAAATACATTTAGAAAAGTTACAGTAAAAGCTGTGAGAAGCTCGCAGAAGTGAGTTTGTTGGTCCTAATCATTAGAAATCAGTTACTTGTTGATGGCAAACATGATTTTGATTGAAATGATTGCTCTTTGTTAAAGAAAAACTGTATTTGTCATTTTTGGCCTTCTCTCGTCTAGAGAAAGCTATTTTTACAAATATTACAGTAAAAGCTGTAAGAAGCTGGCAGAAGTGAGTTTTTTGGTCCTAATCATTAGAAATCAGTTACTTGTTGATGGCAAACATGGTTTTAATTGAAAATATTGCTCTTTGTTTAAGAAAAACTGTATTTGTCATTTTTGGCGTTCTCTTGTCGAGAGAAAAATACATTTAGAAATGTTACTGTAAAAGCTGGAATAAGCAGGCAGAAGTGATTTTTTGGTCCTAATCATTAGAAATCAGTTACCTGTTGATGGCAAACATTATTTTGATTGAAAATATTGCTCTTTGTTTTAGATAAACTGTAGTTGTCATGTTTGGCCTTCTCTTGTCTAGAGAAAGCTATTTTTTACAAATGTTACAGTAAAAGTTGTAAGAAGCTAGCAGAAGTGAGTTTTTTGGTCCTAATCATTAGAAATCAGTTACTTGTTGATGGCAAACATGGTTTTGATTAAAAATATTGCTCTTTATTTAAGAAAAACTGTAGTTGTCATGTTTGGCCTTCTCTTGTCTAGAGAAAGCTATTTTTACAAATGTTACAGTAAAAGTTGTAAGAAGCTCGCAGAAGTGAGTTTTTTGGTCCTAATCATTAGAAATCAGTTACTTGTTGATGGCAAACATGGTTTTAATTGAAAATATTGCTCTTTGTTTAAGAAAAACTGTATTTGTCATTTTTGGCGTTCTCTTGTCGATAGAAAAATACATTTAGAAATGTTACTGTAAAAGCTGGAAGAAGCAGGCAGAAGTGAGTTTTTTGGTCCTAATCATTAGAAATCAGTTACCTGTTGATGGCAAACATTATTTTGATTGAAAATATTGCTCTTTATTTTAGATAAACTGTAGTTGTCATTTTTTGCCTTCTCTCGCCGAGAGAAACCTATTTTTTACAAATGTTTCAGTAAAAGCTGTAAGAAGTTTGCAGAAGTGAGTTTTTTGGTCCTAATCATTAGAAATCAGTTACTTGTTGATGGCAAACATGGTTTTGATTGAAATGATTGCTCTTTGTTAAAGAAAAACTGTATTTGTCATTTCTGGCCTTCTCTCGTCTAGAGAAAGCTATTTTTACAAATGTTACAGTAAAAGTTGTAAGAAGCTGGTAGAAGTGAGTTTTTTGGTCCTAATCATTAGAAATCAGTTAGTTGTTGATGGCAAACATGATTTTGATTGAAAATATTGCTCTTTGTTAAAGAAAAACTGTAGTTGTCATTTTTGGCCTTCTCTCGACGAGAGAAACCTTTTTTTTTTTTTACAAATGTTTGAGTAAAAGCTGTAAGAAGCTGGCAGAAGTGAGTTTTTTGGTCCTAATCATTAGAAATCAGTTACTTGTTGATGGCAAACATTATTTTGATTGAAAATATTGCTCTTTGTTTAAGAAAAAACTGTATTTGTCATTTTTGGCCTTCTCTTGTCTAGAGAAAGCTATTTTTACAAATGTTACAGTAAAAGTTGTAAGAAGCTAGCAGAAGTGAGTTTTTTGGTCCTAATCATTAGAAATCAGTTACTTGTTGATGGCAAACATGGTTTTGATTAAAAATATTGCTCTTTATTTAAGAAAAACTGTAGTTGTCATGTTTGGCCTTCTCTTGTCTAGAGAAAGCTATTTTTACAAATGTTACAGTAAAAGTTGTAAGAAGCTCGCAGAAGTGAGTTTTTTGGTCCTAATCATTAGAAATCAGTTACTTGTTGATGGCAAACATGGTTTTAATTGAAAATATTGCTCTTTGTTTAAGAAAAACTGTATTTGTCATTTTTGGCGTTCTCTTGTCGATAGAAAAATACATTTAGAAATGTTACTGTAAAAGCTGGAAGAAGCAGGCAGAAGTGAGTTTTTTGGTCCTAATCATTAGAAATCGGTTACCTGTTGATGGCAAACATTATTTTGATTGAAAATATTGCTCTTTATTTTAGATAAACTGTAGTTGTCATTTTTTGCCTTCTCTCGCCGAGAGAAACCTATTTTTTACAAATGTTTCAGTAAAAGCTGTAAGAAGTTTGCAGAAGTGAGTTTTTTGGTCCTAATCATTAGAAATCAGTTACTTGTTGATGGCAAACATGGTTTTGATTGAAATGATTGCTCTTTGTTAAAGAAAAACTGTATTTGTCATTTCTGGCCTTCTCTCGTCTAGAGAAAGCTATTTTTACAAATGTTACAGTAAAAGTTGTAAGAAGCTGGTAGAAGTGAGTTTTTTGGTCCTAATCATTAGAAATCAGTTAGTTGTTGATGGCAAACATGATTTTGATTGAAAATATTGCTCTTTGTTAAAGAAAAACTGTAGTTGTCATTTTTGGCCTTCTCTCGACGAGAGAAACCTTTTTTTTTTTACAAATGTTTGAGTAAAAGCTGTAAGAAGCTGGCAGAAGTGAGTTTTTTGGTCCTAATCATTAGAAATCAGTTACTTGTTGATGGCAAACATTATTTTGATTGAAAATATTGCTCTTTGTTTAAGAAAAAACTGTATTTGTCATTTTTGGCGTTGTCTTGTCGAGAGAAAAATACATTTAGAAAAGTTACAGTAAAAGCTGTGAGAAGCTCGCAGAAGTGAGTTTTTTGGTCCTAATCATTAGAAATCAGTTACTTGTTAATGGGAAACATTATTTAGATTGAAAATATTGCTCTTTGTTTAAGAAAAACTGTATTTGTCATTTTTGGCGTTCTCTTGTGGAGAGAAAAATACATTTAGAAATGTTACTGTAAATGCTGGAAGAAACAGGCAGAAGTGAGTTTTTTGGTCCTAATCATTAGAAATCAGTTACTTGTTGATGGCAAACATTATTTAGATTGAAAATATTGCTCTTTGTTTAAGAAAAACTGTATTTGTCATTTTTGGCGTTCTCTTGTGGAGAGAAAAATACATTTAGAAATGTTACTGTAAATGCTGGAAGAAGCAGGCAGAAGTGAGTTTTTTGGTCCTAATCATTAGAAATCAGTTACTTGTTGATGGCAAACATGATTTTGATTGAAAATGTTGCTCTTTGTTCAAGAAAAACTGTATTTGTCATTTTTGGCGTTCTCTTGTCGAGAGAAAAATACATTTAGAAAAGTTACAGTAAAAGCTGTGAGAAGCTCGCAGAAGTGAGTTTGTTGGTCCTAATCATTAGAAATCAGTTACTTGTTGATGGCAAACATGATTTTGATTGAAATGATTGCTCTTTGTTAAAGAAAAACTGTATTTGTCATTTTTGGCCTTCTCTCGTCTAGAGAAAGCTATTTTTACAAATATTACAGTAAAAGCTGTAAGAAGCTGGCAGAAGTGAGTTTTTTGGTCCTAATCATTAGAAATCAGTTACTTGTTGATGGCAAACATGGTTTTAATTGAAAATATTGCTCTTTGTTTAAGAAAAACTGTATTTGTCATTTTTGGCGTTCTCTTGTCGATAGAAAAATACATTTAGAAATTTTACTGTAAAAGCTGTAAGAAGCTCGCAGAAGTGAGTTTTTTGGCCCTAATCATTAGAAATCAGTTACTTGTTGATGGCAAACATGGTTTTAATTGAAAATATTGCTCTTTGTTTTAGATAAACTGTAGTTGTCATTTTTTGCCTTCTCTCGCCGAGAGAAACCTATTTTTTACAAATGTTACAGTAAAAGTTGTAAGAAGCTGGTAGAAGTGAGTTTTTTGGTCCTAATCATTAGAAATCAGTTAGTTGTTGATGGCAAACATGATTTTGATTGAAAATATTGCTCTTTGTTAAAGAAAAACTGTATTTGTCATTTCTGGCCTACTCTCGTCTAGAGAAAGCTATTTTTACAAATGTTACAGTAAAAGCTGGAAGAAGCAGGCAGAAGTGAGTTTTATGGTCCTAATCATTAGAAATCAGTTACTTGTTGATGGCAAACATTATTTTGATTGAAAATATTGCTCTTTGTTTAAGAAAAAACTGTATTTGTCATTTTTGGCGTTGTCTTGTCGAGATAAAAATACATTTAGAAAAGTTACAGTAAAAGCTGTAAGAAGCTCGCAGAAGTGAGTTTTTTGGTCCTAATCATTAGAAATCAGTTACTTGTTGATGGCAAACATGGTTTTGATTGAAATGATTGCTCTTTGTTAAAGAAAAACTGTCTTTGTCATTTCTGGCCTTCTCTCGTCTAGAGAAAGCTATTTTTACAAATGTTACAGTAAAAGTTGTAAGAAGCTGGTAGAAGTGAGTTTTTTGGTCCTAATCATTAGAAATCAGTTAGTTGTTGATGGCAAACATGATTTTGATTGAAAATATTGCTCTTTGTTAAAGAAAAACTGTAGTTGTCATTTTTGGCCTTCTCTCGACGAGAGAAACCTTTTTTTTTTTTACAAATGTGAGTAAAAGCTGTAAGAAGCTGGCAGAAGTGAGTTTTTTGGTCCTAATCATTAGAAATCAGTTACTTGTTGATGGCAAACATTATTTTGATTGAAAATATTGCTCTTTGTTTAAGAAAAAACTGTATTTGTCATTTTTGGCGTTGTCTTGTCGAGAGAAAAATACATTTAGAAAAGTTACAGTAAAAGCTGTGAGAAGCTCGCAGAAGTGAGTTTTTTGGTCCTAATAATTAGAAATCAGTTACTTGTTGATGGCAAACATGATTTTGATTGAAATGATTGCTCTTTGTTAAAGAAAAACTGTATTTGTCATTTCTGGCCTACTCTCGTCTAGAGAAAGCTATTTTTACAAATGTTACAGTAAAAGCTGTAAGAAGCTCGCAGAAGTGAGTTTTTTGGTCCTAATCATTAGAAATCAGTTACTTGTTGATGGCAAACATGATTTTGATTGAAAATATTGTTTTTTGTTAAAGAAAAACTGTATTTGTCATTTCTGGCCTTCTCTCGTCTAGAGAAAGCTATTTTTACAAATGTTACAGTAAAAGTTGTAAGAAGCTGGTAGAAGTGAGTTTTTTGGTCCTAATCATTAGAAATCAGTTAGTTGTTGATGGCAAACATGATTTTGATTGAAAATATTGCTCTTTGTTAAAGAAAAACTGTAGTTGTCATTTTTGGCCTTCTCTCGACGAGAGAAACCTTTTTTTTCTTTTACAAATGTTTGAGTAAAAGCTGTAAGAAGCTGGCAGAAGTGAGTTTTTTGGTCCTAATCATTAGAAATCAGTTACTTGTTGATGGCAAACATGGTTTTAATTGAAAATATTGCTCTTTGTTTAAGAAAAACTGTATTTGTCATTTTTGGCGTTCTCTTGTCGATAGAAAAATACATTTAGAAATTTTACTGTAAAAGCTGGAAGAAGCAGGCAGAAGTGAGTTTTATGGTCCTAATCATTAGAAATCAGTTACTTGTTGATGGCAAACATGATTTTGATTGAAAATATTGTTTTTTGTTAAAGAAAAACTGTATTTGTCCTTTCTGGCCTTCTCTCGTCTAGAGAAAGCTATTTTTACAAATGTTACAGTAAAAGCTGTAAGAAGCTGGCAGAAGTGAGTTTTTTGGTCCTAATCATTAGAAATCAGTTACTTGTTGATGGCAAACATGGTTTTAATTGAAAATATTGCTCTTTGTTTAAGAAAAACTGTATTTGTCATTTTTGGCGTTCTCTTGTCGAGAGAAAAATACATTTAGAAATGTTACTGTAAAAGCTGGAATAAGCAGGCAGAAGTGATTTTTTGGTCCTAATCATTAGAAATCAGTTACCTGTTGATGGCAAACATTATTTTGATTGAAAATATTGCTCTTTGTTTTAGATAAACTGTAGTTGTCATTTTTTGCCTTCTCTCGCCGAGAGAAACCTATTTTTTACAAATGTTACAGTAAAAGTTGTAAGAAGCTGGTAGAAGTGAGTTTTTTGGTCCTAATCATTAGAAATCAGTTAGTTGTTGATGGCAAACATGATTTTGATTGAAAATATTGCTCTTTGTTAAAGAAAAACTGTATTTGTCATTTCTGGCCTACTCTCGTCTAGAGAAAGCTATTTTTACAAATGTTACAGTAAAAGCTGTAAGAAGCTCGCAGAAGTGAGTTTTTTGGTCCTAATCATTAGAAATCAGTTACTTGTTGATGGCAAACATGGTTTTAATTGAAAATATTGCTCTTTGTTTAAGAAAAACTGTATTTGTCATTTTTGGCGTTCTCTTGTCGATAGAAAAATACATTTAGAAATTTTACTGTAAAAGCTGGAAGAAGCAGGCAGAAGTGAGTTTTATGGTCCTAATCATTAGAAATCAGTTACTTGTTGATGGCAAACATTATTTTGATTGAAAATATTGCTCTTTGTTTAAGAAAAAACTGTATTTGTCATTTTTGGCGTTGTCTTGTCGAGATAAAAATACATTTAGAAAAGTTACAGTAAAAGCTGTGAGAAGCTCGCAGAAGTGAGTTTTTTGGTCCTAATCATTAGAAATCAGTTACTTGTTGATGGCAAACATGATTTTGATTGAAATGATTGCTCTTTGTTAAAGAAAAACTGTATTTGTCATTTCTGGCCTACTCTCGTCTAGAGAAAGCTATTTTTACAAATGTTACAGTAAAAGCTGTAAGAAGCTCGCAGAAGTGAGTTTTTTGGCCCTAATCATTAGAAATCAGTTACTTGTTGATGGCAAACATGGTTTTAATTGAAAATATTGCTCTTTGTTTAAGAAAAACTGTATTTGTCATTTTTGGCGTTCTCTTGTCGATAGAAAAATACATTTAGAAATTTTACTGTAAAAGCTGGAAGAAGCAGGCAGAAGTGAGTTTTATGGTCCTAATCATTAGAAATCAGTTACTTGTTGATGGCAAACATGATTTTGATTGAAAATATTGTTTTTTGTTAAAGAAAAACTGTATTTGTCCTTTCTGGCCTTCTCTCGTCTAGAGAAAGCTATTTTTACAAATATTACAGTAAAAGCTGTAAGAAGCTGGCAGAAGTGAGTTTTTTGGTCCTAATCATTAGAAATCAGTTACTTGTTGATGGCAAACATGGTTTTAATTGAAAATATTGCTCTTTGTTTAAGAAAAACTGTATTTGTCATTTTTGGCGTTCTCTTGTCGAGAGAAAAATACATTTAGAAATGTTACTGTAAAAGCTGGAATAAGCAGGCAGAAGTG
This sequence comes from Pampus argenteus, assembly GCA_036937835.1. Lineage (NCBI taxonomy): Eukaryota > Metazoa > Chordata > Actinopteri > Scombriformes > Stromateidae > Pampus > Pampus argenteus. The sequence continues at coordinate 18,236,882 of CM072882.1, forward strand.
ATTTTTTGGTCCTAATCATTAGAAATCAGTTACCTGTTGATGGCAAACATTATTTTGATTGAAAATATTGCTCTTTGTTTTAGATAAACTGTAGTTGTCATTTTTTGCCTTCTCTCGCCGAGAGAAACCTATTTTTTACAAATGTTACAGTAAAAGTTGTAAGAAGCTGGTAGAAGTGAGTTTTTTGGTCCTAATCATTAGAAATCAGTTAGTTGTTGATGGCAAACATGATTTTGATTGAAAATATTGCTCTTTGTTAAAGAAAAACTGTATTTGTCATTTCTGGCCTACTCTCGTCTAGAGAAAGCTATTTTTACAAATGTTACAGTAAAAGCTGTAAGAAGCTCGCAGAAGTGAGTTTTTTGGTCCTAATCATTAGAAATCAGTTACTTGTTGATGGCAAACATGGTTTTAATTGAAAATATTGCTCTTTGTTTAAGAAAAACTGTATTTGTCATTTTTGGCGTTCTCTTGTCGATAGAAAAATACATTTAGAAATTTTACTGTAAAAGCTGGAAGAAGCAGGCAGAAGTGAGTTTTATGGTCCTAATCATTAGAAATCAGTTACTTGTTGATGGCAAACATTATTTTGATTGAAAATATTGCTCTTTGTTTAAGAAAAAACTGTATTTGTCATTTTTGGCGTTGTCTTGTCGAGATAAAAATACATTTAGAAAAGTTACAGTAAAAGCTGTGAGAAGCTCGCAGAAGTGAGTTTTTTGGTCCTAATCATTAGAAATCAGTTACTTGTTGATGGCAAACATGATTTTGATTGAAATGATTGCTCTTTGTTAAAGAAAAACTGTATTTGTCATTTCTGGCCTACTCTCGTCTAGAGAAAGCTATTTTTACAAATGTTACAGTAAAAGCTGTAAGAAGCTCGCAGAAGTGAGTTTTTTGGCCCTAATCATTAGAAATCAGTTACTTGTTGATGGCAAACATGGTTTTAATTGAAAATATTGCTCTTTGTTTAAGAAAAACTGTATTTGTCATTTTTGGCGTTCTCTTGTCGATAGAAAAATACATTTAGAAATTTTACTGTAAAAGCTGGAAGAAGCAGGCAGAAGTGAGTTTTATGGTCCTAATCATTAGAAATCAGTTACTTGTTGATGGCAAACATGATTTTGATTGAAAATATTGTTTTTTGTTAAAGAAAAACTGTATTTGTCATTTCTGGCCTTCTCTCGTCTAGAGAAAGCTATTTTTACAAATGTTACAGTAAAAGCTGTAAGAAGCTGGCAGAAGTGAGTTTTTTGGTCCTAATCATTAGAAATCAGTTACTTGTTGATGGCAAACATGGTTTTAATTGAAAATATTGCTCTTTGTTTAAGAAAAACTGTATTTGTCATTTTTGGCGTTCTCTTGTCGAGAGAAAAATACATTTAGAAATGTTACTGTAAAAGCTGGAATAAGCAGGCAGAAGTGATTTTTTGGTCCTAATCATTAGAAATCAGTTACCTGTTGATGGCAAACATTATTTTGATTGAAAATATTGCTCTTTGTTTTAGATAAACTGTAGTTGTCATTTTTTGCCTTCTCTCGCCGAGAGAAACCTATTTTTTACAAATGTTTCAGTAAAAGCTGTAAGAAGCTCGCAGAAGTGAGTTTTTTGGTCCTAATCATTAGAAATCAGTTACTTGTTGATGGCAAACATGGTTTTGATTGAAATGATTGCTCTTTGTTAAAGAAAAACTGTATTTGTCATTTCTGGCCTTCTCTCGTCTAGAGAAAGCTATTTTTACAAATGTTACAGTAAAAGTTGTAAGAAGCTGGTAGAAGTGAGTTTTTTGGTCCTAATCATTAGAAATCAGTTAGTTGTTGATGGCAAACATGATTTTGATTGAAAATATTGCTCTTTGTTAAAGAAAAACTGTAGTTGTCATTTTTGGCCTTCTCTCGACGAGAGAAACCTTTTTTTTTTTTACAAATGTGAGTAAAAGCTGTAAGAAGCTGGCAGAAGTGAGTTTTTTGGTCCTAATCATTAGAAATCAGTTACTTGTTGATGGCAAACATTATTTTGATTGAAAATATTGCTCTTTGTTTAAGAAAAAACTGTATTTGTCATTTTTGGCGTTGTCTTGTCGAGAGAAAAATACATTTAGAAAAGTTACAGTAAAAGCTGTGAGAAGCTCGCAGAAGTGAGTTTTTTGGTCCTAATCATTAGAAATCAGTTACTTGTTGATGGCAAACATGATTTTGATTGAAATGATTGCTCTTTGTTAAAGAAAAACTGTATTTGTCATTTCTGGCCTACTCTCGTCTAGAGAAAGCTATTTTTACAAATGTTACAGTAAAAGCTGTAAGAAGCTCGCAGAAGTGAGTTTTTTGGTCCTAATCATTAGAAATCAGTTACTTGTTGATGGCAAACATGATTTTGATTGAAAATATTGTTTTTTGTTAAAGAAAAACTGTATTTGTCATTTCTGGCCTTCTCTCGTCTAGAGAAAGCTATTTTTACAAATGTTACAGTAAAAGTTGTAAGAAGCTGGTAGAAGTGAGTTTTTTGGTCCTAATCATTAGAAATCAGTTAGTTGTTGATGGCAAACATGATTTTGATTGAAAATATTGCTCTTTGTTAAAGAAAAACTGTAGTTGTCATTTTTGGCCTTCTCTCGACGAGAGAAACCTTTTTTTTTTTACAAATGTTTGAGTAAAAGCTGTAAGAAGCTGGCAGAAGTGAGTTTTTGGGTCCTAATCATTAGAAATCAGTTACTTGTTGATGGCAAACATGGTTTTAATTGAAAATATTGCTCTTTGTTTAAGAAAAACTGTATTTGTCATTTTTGGCGTTCTCTTGTCGATAGAAAAATACATTTAGAAATTTTACTGTAAAAGCTGGAAGAAGCAGGCAGAAGTGAGTTTTATGGTCCTAATCATTAGAAATCAGTTACTTGTTGATGGCAAACATGATTTTGATTGAAAATATTGTTTTTTGTTAAAGAAAAACTGTATTTGTCCTTTCTGGCCTTCTCTCGTCTAGAGAAAGCTATTTTTACAAATGTTACAGTAAAAGCTGTAAGAAGCTGGCAGAAGTGAGTTTTTTGGTCCTAATCATTAGAAATCAGTTACTTGTTGATGGCAAACATGGTTTTAATTGAAAATATTGCTCTTTGTTTAAGAAAAACTGTATTTGTCATTTTTGGCGTTCTCTTGTCGAGAGAAAAATACATTTAGAAATGTTACTGTAAAAGCTGGAATAAGCAGGCAGAAGTGTTTTTTTGGTCCTAATCATTAGAAATCAGTTACCTGTTGATGGCAAACATTATTTTGATTGAAAATATTGCTCTTTGTTTTAGATAAACTGTAGTTGTCATTTTTTGCCTTCTCTCGCCGAGAGAAACCTATTTTTTACAAATGTTACAGTAAAAGTTGTAAGAAGCTGGTAGAAGTGAGTTTTTTGGTCCTAATCATTAGAAATCAGTTAGTTGTTGATGGCAAACATGATTTTGATTGAAAATATTGCTCTTTGTTAAAGAAAAACTGTATTTGTCATTTCTGGCCTACTCTCGTCTAGAGAAAGCTATTTTTACAAATGTTACAGTAAAAGCTGTAAGAAGCTCGCAGAAGTGAGTTTTTTGGTCCTAATCATTAGAAATCAGTTACTTGTTGATGGCAAACATGGTTTTAATTGAAAATATTGCTCTTTGTTTAAGAAAAACTGTATTTGTCATTTTTGGCGTTCTCTTGTCGATAGAAAAATACATTTAGAAATTTTACTGTAAAAGCTGGAAGAAGCAGGCAGAAGTGAGTTTTATGGTCCTAATCATTAGAAATCAGTTACTTGTTGATGGCAAACATTATTTTGATTGAAAATATTGCTCTTTGTTTAAGAAAAAACTGTATTTGTCATTTTTGGCGTTGTCTTGTCGAGATAAAAATACATTTAGAAAAGTTACAGTAAAAGCTGTGAGAAGCTCGCAGAAGTGAGTTTTTTGGTCCTAATCATTAGAAATCAGTTACTTGTTGATGGCAAACATGATTTTGATTGAAATGATTGCTCTTTGTTAAAGAAAAACTGTATTTGTCATTTCTGGCCTACTCTCGTCTAGAGAAAGCTATTTTTACAAATGTTACAGTAAAAGCTGTAAGAAGCTCGCAGAAGTGAGTTTTTTGGCCCTAATCATTAGAAATCAGTTACTTGTTGATGGCAAACATGGTTTTAATTGAAAATATTGCTCTTTGTTTAAGAAAAACTGTATTTGTCATTTTTGGCGTTCTCTTGTCGATAGAAAAATACATTTAGAAATTTTACTGTAAAAGCTGGAAGAAGCAGGCAGAAGTGAGTTTTATGGTCCTAATCATTAGAAATCAGTTACTTGTTGATGGCAAACATGATTTTGATTGAAAATATTGTTTTTTGTTAAAGAAAAACTGTATTTGTCATTTCTGGCCTTCTCTCGTCTAGAGAAAGCTATTTTTACAAATGTTACAGTAAAAGCTGTAAGAAGCTGGCAGAAGTGAGTTTTTTGGTCCTAATCATTAGAAATCAGTTACTTGTTGATGGCAAACATGGTTTTAATTGAAAATATTGCTCTTTGTTTAAGAAAAACTGTATTTGTCATTTTTGGCGTTCTCTTGTCGAGAGAAAAATACATTTAGAAATGTTACTGTAAAAGCTGGAATAAGCAGGCAGAAGTGATTTTTTGGTCCTAATCATTAGAAATCAGTTACCTGTTGATGGCAAACATTATTTTGATTGAAAATATTGCTCTTTGTTTTAGATAAACTGTAGTTGTCATTTTTTGCCTTCTCTCGCCGAGAGAAACCTATTTTTTACAAATGTTTCAGTAAAAGCTGTAAGAAGCTCGCAGAAGTGAGTTTTTTGGTCCTAATCATTAGAAATCAGTTACTTGTTGATGGCAAACATGGTTTTGATTGAAATGATTGCTCATTGTTAAAGAAAAACTGTATTTGTCATTTCTGGCCTTCTCTCGTCTAGAGAAAGCTATTTTTACAAATGTTACAGTAAAAGTTGTAAGAAGCTGGTAGAAGTGAGTTTTTTGGTCCTAATCATTAGAAATCAGTTAGTTGTTGATGGCAAACATGATTTTGATTGAAAATATTGCTCTTTGTTAAAGAAAAACTGTAGTTGTCATTTTTGGCCTTCTCTCGACGAGAGAAACCTTTTTTTTTTTTACAAATGTGAGTAAAAGCTGTAAGAAGCTGGCAGAAGTGAGTTTTTTGGTCCTAATCATTAGAAATCAGTTACTTGTTGATGGCAAACATTATTTTGATTGAAAATATTGCTCTTTGTTTAAGAAAAAACTGTATTTGTCATTTTTGGCGTTGTCTTGTCGAGAGAAAAATACATTTAGAAAAGTTACAGTAAAAGCTGTGAGAAGCTCGCAGAAGTGAGTTTTTTGGTCCTAATCATTAGAAATCAGTTACTTGTTGATGGCAAACATGATTTTGATTGAAATGATTGCTCTTTGTTAAAGAAAAACTGTATTTGTCATTTCTGGCCTACTCTCGTCTAGAGAAAGCTATTTTTACAAATGTTACAGTAAAAGCTGTAAGAAGCTCGCAGAAGTGAGTTTTTTGGTCCTAATCATTAGAAATCAGTTACTTGTTGATGGCAAACATGATTTTGATTGAAAATATTGTTTTTTGTTAAAGAAAAACTGTATTTGTCATTTCTGGCCTTCTCTCGTCTAGAGAAAGCTATTTTTACAAATGTTACAGTAAAAGTTGTAAGAAGCTGGTAGAAGTGAGTTTTTTGGTCCTAATCATTAGAAATCAGTTAGTTGTTGATGGCAAACATGATTTTGATTGAAAATATTGCTCTTTGTTAAAGAAAAACTGTAGTTGTCATTTTTGGCCTTCTCTCGACGAGAGAAACCTTTTTTTTTTTACAAATGTTTGAGTAAAAGCTGTAAGAAGCTGGCAGAAGTGAGTTTTTGGGTCCTAATCATTAGAAATCAGTTACTTGTTGATGGCAAACATGGTTTTAATTGAAAATATTGCTCTTTGTTTAAGAAAAACTGTATTTGTCATTTTTGGCGTTCTCTTGTCGATAGAAAAATACATTTAGAAATTTTACTGTAAAAGCTGGAAGAAGCAGGCAGAAGTGAGTTTTATGGTCCTAATCATTAGAAATCAGTTACTTGTTGATGGCAAACATGATTTTGATTGAAAATATTGTTTTTTGTTAAAGAAAAACTGTATTTGTCCTTTCTGGCCTTCTCTCGTCTAGAGAAAGCTATTTTTACAAATGTTACAGTAAAAGCTGTAAGAAGCTGGCAGAAGTGAGTTTTTTGGTCCTAATCATTAGAAATCAGTTACTTGTTGATGGCAAACATGGTTTTAATTGAAAATATTGCTCTTTGTTTAAGAAAAACTGTATTTGTCATTTTTGGCGTTCTCTTGTCGAGAGAAAAATACATTTAGAAATGTTACTGTAAAAGCTGGAATAAGCAGGCAGAAGTGTTTTTTTGGTCCTAATCATTAGAAATCAGTTACCTGTTGATGGCAAACATTATTTTGATTGAAAATATTGCTCTTTGTTTTAGATAAACTGTAGTTGTCATTTTTTGCCTTCTCTCGCCGAGAGAAACCTATTTTTTACAAATGTTACAGTAAAAGTTGTAAGAAGCTGGTAGAAGTGAGTTTTTTGGTCCTAATCATTAGAAATCAGTTAGTTGTTGATGGCAAACATGATTTTGATTGAAAATATTGCTCTTTGTTAAAGAAAAACTGTATTTGTCATTTCTGGCCTACTCTCGTCTAGAGAAAGCTATTTTTACAAATGTTACAGTAAAAGCTGTAAGAAGCTCGCAGAAGTGAGTTTTTTGGTCCTAATCATTAGAAATCAGTTACTTGTTGATGGCAAACATGGTTTTAATTGAAAATATTGCTCTTTGTTTAAGAAAAACTGTATTTGTCATTTTTGGCGTTCTCTTGTCGATAGAAAAATACATTTAGAAATTTTACTGTAAAAGCTGGAAGAAGCAGGCAGAAGTGAGTTTTATGGTCCTAATCATTAGAAATCAGTTACTTGTTGATGGCAAACATTATTTTGATTGAAAATATTGCTCTTTGTTTAAGAAAAAACTGTATTTGTCATTTTTGGCGTTGTCTTGTCGAGATAAAAATACATTTAGAAAAGTTACAGTAAAAGCTGTGAGAAGCTCGCAGAAGTGAGTTTTTTGGTCCTAATCATTAGAAATCAGTTACTTGTTGATGGCAAACATGATTTTGATTGAAATGATTGCTCTTTGTTAAAGAAAAACTGTATTTGTCATTTCTGGCCTACTCTCGTCTAGAGAAAGCTATTTTTACAAATGTTACAGTAAAAGCTGTAAGAAGCTCGCAGAAGTGAGTTTTTTGGCCCTAATCATTAGAAATCAGTTACTTGTTGATGGCAAACATGGTTTTAATTGAAAATATTGCTCTTTGTTTAAGAAAAACTGTATTTGTCATTTTTGGCGTTCTCTTGTCGATAGAAAAATACATTTAGAAATTTTACTGTAAAAGCTGGAAGAAGCAGGCAGAAGTGAGTTTTATGGTCCTAATCATTAGAAATCAGTTACTTGTTGATGGCAAACATGATTTTGATTGAAAATATTGTTTTTTGTTAAAGAAAAACTGTATTTGTCATTTCTGGCCTTCTCTCGTCTAGAGAAAGCTATTTTTACAAATGTTACAGTAAAAGCTGTAAGAAGCTGGCAGAAGTGAGTTTTTTGGTCCTAATCATTAGAAATCAGTTACTTGTTGATGGCAAACATGGTTTTAATTGAAAATATTGCTCTTTGTTTAAGAAAAACTGTATTTGTCATTTTTGGCGTTCTCTTGTCGAGAGAAAAATACATTTAGAAATGTTACTGTAAAAGCTGGAATAAGCAGGCAGAAGTGATTTTTTGGTCCTAATCATTAGAAATCAGTTACCTGTTGATGGCAAACATTATTTTGATTGAAAATATTGCTCTTTGTTTTAGATAAACTGTAGTTGTCATTTTTTGCCTTCTCTCCCCGAGAGAAACCTATTTTTTACAAATGTTTCAGTAAAAGCTGTAAGAAGCTCGCAGAAGTGAGTTTTTTGGTCCTAATCATTAGAAATCAGTTACTTGTTGATGGCAAACATGGTTTTGATTGAAATGATTGCTCTTTGTTAAAGAAAAACTGTATTTGTCATTTCTGGCCTTCTCTCGTCTAGAGAAAGCTATTTTTACAAATGTTACAGTAAAAGTTGTAAGAAGCTGGTAGAAGTGAGTTTTTTGGTCCTAATCATTAGAAATCAGTTAGTTGTTGATGGCAAACATGATTTTGATTGAAAATATTGCTCTTTGTTAAAGAAAAACTGTAGTTGTCATTTTTGGCCTTCTCTCGACGAGAGAAACCTTTTTTTTTTTTTACAAATGTTTGAGTAAAAGCTGTAAGAAGCTGGCAGAAGTGAGTTTTTTGGTCCTAATCATTAGAAATCAGTTACTTGTTGATGGCAAACATTATTTTGATTGAAAATATTGCTCTTTGTTTAAGAAAAAACTGTATTTGTCATTTTTGGCGTTGTCTTGTCGAGAGAAAAATACATTTAGAAAAGTTACAGTAAAAGCTGTGAGAAGCTCGCAGAAGTGAGTTTTTTGGTCCTAATCATTAGAAATCAGTTACTTGTTGATGGCAAACATGATTTTGATTGAAATGATTGCTCTTTGTTAAAGAAAAACTGTATTTGTCATTTCTGGCCTACTCTCGTCTAGAGAAAGCTATTTTTACAAATGTTACAGTAAAAGCTGTAAGAAGCTCGCAGAAGTGAGTTTTATGGTCCTAATCATTAGAAATCAGTTACTTGTTGATGGCAAACATGGTTTTAATTGAAAATATTGCTCTTTGTTTAAGAAAAACTGTATTTGTCATTTTTGGCGTTCTCTTGTCGATAGAAAAATACATTTAGAAATTTTACTGTAAAAGCTGGAAGAAGCAGGCAGAAGTGAGTTTTATGGTCCTAATCATTAGAAATCAGTTACTTGTTGATGGCAAACATGATTTTGATTGAAAATATTGTTTTTTGTTAAAGAAAAACTGTATTTGTCATTTCTGGCCTTCTCTCGTCTAGAGAAAGCTATTTTTACAAATGTTACAGTAAAAGCTGTAAGAAGCTGGCAGAAGTGAGTTTTTTGGTCCTAATCATTAGAAATCAGTTACTTGTTGATGGCAAACATGGTTTTAATTAGAAATATTGCTCTTTGTTTAAGAAAAACTGTATTTGTCATTTTTGGCGTTCTCTTGTCGAGAGAAAAATACATTTAGAAATGTTACTGTAAAAGCTGGAATAAGCAGGCAGAAGTGATTTTTTGGTCCTAATCATTAGAAATCAGTTACCTGTTGATGGCAAACATTATTTTGATTGAAAATATTGCTCTTTGTTTTAGATAAACTGTAGTTGTCATTTTTTGCCTTCTCTCGCCGAGAGAAACCTATTTTTTACAAATGTTTCAGTAAAAGCTGTAAGAAGCTCGCAGAAGTGAGTTTTTTGGTCCTAATCATTAGAAATCAGTTACTTGTTGATGGCAAACATGGTTTTGATTGAAATGATTGCTCTTTGTTAAAGAAAAACTGTATTTGTCATTTCTGGCCTTCTCTCGTCTAGAGAAAGCTATTTTTACAAATGTTACAGTAAAAGTTGTAAGAAGCTGGTAGAAGTGAGTTTTTTGGTCCTAATCATTAGAAATCAGTTAGTTGTTGATGGCAAACATGATTTTGATTGAAAATATTGCTATTTGTTAAAGAAAAACTGTAGTTGTCATTTTTGGCCTTCTCTCGACGAGAGAAACCTTTTTTTTTTTACAAATGTTTGAGTAAAAGCTGTAAGAAGCTGGCAGAAGTGAGTTTTTTGGTCCTAATCATTAGAAATCAGTTACTTGTTGATGGCAAACATTATTTTGATTGAAAATATTGCTCTTTGTTTAAGAAAAAACTGTATTTGTCATTTTTGGCGTTGTCTTGTCGAGAGAAAAATACATTTAGAAAAGTTACAGTAAAAGCTGTGAGAAGCTCGCAGAAGTGAGTTTTTTGGTCCTAATCATTAGAAATCAGTTACTTGTTGATGGCAAACATGATTTTGATTGAAATGATTGCTCTTTGTTTAAGAAAAACTGTATTTGTCATTTTTGGCGTTCTCTTGTCGATAGAAAAATACATTTAGAAATTTTACTGTAAAAGCTGGAAGAAGCAGGCAGAAGTGAGTTTTATGGTCCTAATCATTAGAAATCAGTTACTTGTTGATGGCAAACATTATTTTGATTGAAAATATTGCTCTTTGTTTAAGAAAAACTGTATTTGTCATTTCTGGCCTACTCTCGTCTAGAGAAAGCTATTTTTACAAATGTTACAGTAAAAGCTGTAAGAAGCTCGCAGAAGTGAGTTTTTTTGGTCCTTATCATTAGAAATCAGTTACTTGTTGATGGCAAACATGGTTTTAATTGAAAATATTGCTCTTTGTTTAAGAAAAACTGTATTTGTCATTTTTGGCGTTCTCTTGTCGATAGAAAAATACATTTAGAAATTTTACTGTAAAAGCTGGAAGAAGCAGGCAGAAGTGAGTTTTATGGTCCTAATCATTAGAAATCAGTTACTTGTTGATGGCAAACATTATTTTGATTGAAAATATTGCTCTTTGTTTAAGAAAAACTGTATTTGTCATTTCTGGCCTACTCTCGTCTAGAGAAAGCTATTTTTACAAATGTTACAGTAAAAGCTGTAAGAAGCTGGCAGAAGTGAGTTTTTTGGTCCTAATCATTAGAAATCAGTTACTTGTTGATGGCAAACATGGTTTTAATTGAAAATATTGCTCTTTGTTTAAGAAAAACTGTATTTGTCATTTTTGGCGTTCTCTTGTCGAGAGAAAAATACATTTAGAAATGTTACTGTAAAAGCTGGAATAAGCAGGCAGAAGTGATTTTTTGGTCCTTATCATTAGAAATCAGTTACCTGTTGATGGCAAACATTATTTTGATTGAAAATATTGCTCTTTGTTTTAGATAAACTGTAGTTGTCATTTTTTGCCTTCTCTCGCCGAGAGAAACCTATTTTTTACAAATGTTTCAGTGAAAGCTGTAAGAAGCTCGCAGAAGTGAGTTTTTTGGTCCTAATCATTAGAAATCAGTTACTTGTTGATGGCAAACATGATTTTGATTGAAAATATTGCTCTTTGTTAAAGAAAAACTGTATTTGTCATTTCTGGCCTACTCTCGTCTAGAGAAAGCTATTTTTACAAATGTTACAGTAAAAGCTGTAAGAAGCTCGCAGAAGTGAGTTTTTTGGTCCTAATCATTAGAAATCAGTTACTTGTTGATGGCAAACATGGTTTTAATTGAAAATATTGCTCTTTGTTTAAGAAAAACTGTATTTGTCATTTTTGGCGTTCTCTTGTCGAGAGAAAAATACATTTAGAAATTTTACTGTAAAAGCTGGAATAAGCAGGCAGAAGTGAGTTTTTGGTCCTTATCATTAGAAATCAGTTACCTGTTGATGGCAAACATTATTTTGATTGAAAATATTGCTCTTTGTTTTAGATAAACTGTAGTTGTCATGTTTGGCCTTCTCTTGTCTAGAGAAAGCTATTTTTACAAATGTTACAGTAAAAGTTGTAAGAAGCTGGCAGAAGTGAGTTTTTTGGTCCTAATCATTAGAAATCAGTTACTTGTTGATGGCAAACATGATTTTGATTGAAATGATTGCTCTTTGTTAAAGAAAAACTGTATTTGTCATTTCTGGCCTACTCTCGTCTAGAGAAAGCTATTTTTACAAATGTTACAGTAAAAGCTGTAAGAAGCTCGCAGAAGTGAGTTTTTTGGTCCTAATCATTAGAAATCAGTTACTTGTTGATGGCAAACATGGTTTTAATTGAAAATATTGCTCTTTGTTTAAGAAAAACTGTATTTGTCATTTTTGGCGTTCTCTTGTCGATAGAAAAATACATTTAGAAATTTTACTGTAAAAGCTGGAAGAAGCAGGCAGAAGTGAGTTTTATGGTCCTAATCATTAGAAATCAGTTACTTGTTGATGGCAAACATGATTTTGATTGAAATGATTGCTCTTTGTTAAAGAAAAACTGTATTTGTCATTTCTGGCCTACTCTCGTCTAGAGAAAGCTATTTTTACAAATGTTACAGTAAAAGCTGTAAGAAGCTCGCAGAAGTGAGTTTTTTGGTCCTAATCATTAGAAATCAGTTACTTGTTGATGGCAAACATGGTTTTAATTGAAAATATTGCTCTTTGTTTAAGAAAAACTGTATTTGTCATTTTTGGCGTTCTCTTGTCGATAGAAAAATACATTTAGAAATTTTACTGTAAAAGCTGGAAGAAGCAGGCAGAAGTGAGTTTTATGGTCCTAATCATTAGAAATCAGTTACTTGTTGATGGCAAACATGATTTTGATTGAAAATATTGTTTTTTGTTAAAGAAAAACTGTATTTGTCATTTCTGGCCTTCTCTCGTCTAGAGAAAGCTATTTTTACAAATGTTACAGTAAAAGCTGTAAGAAGCTGGCAGAAGTGAGTTTTTTGGTCCTAATCATTAGAAATCAGTTACTTGTTGATGGCAAACATGGTTTTAATTGAAAATATTGCTCTTTGTTTAAGAAAAACTGTATTTGTCATTTTTGGCGTTCTCTTGTCGATAGAAAAATACATTTAGAAATTTTACTGTAAAAGCTGGAAGAAGCAGGCAGAAGTGAGTTTTATGGTCCTAATCATTAGAAATCAGTTACTTGTTGATGGCAAACATTATTTTGATTGAAAATATTGCTCTTTGTTTAAGAAAAAACTGTATTTGTCATTTTTGGCGTTGTCTTGTCGAGAGAAAAATACATTTAGAAAAGTTACAGTAAAAGCTGTAAGAAGCTCGCAGAAGTGAGTTTTTTGGTCCTAATCATTAGAAATCAGTTACTTGTTGATGGCAAACATGGTTTTAATTGAAAATATTGCTCTTTGTTTAAGAAAAACTGTATTTGTCATTTTTGGCGTTCTCTTGTCGATAGAAAAATACATTTAGAAATTTTACTGTAAAAGCTGGAAGAAGCAGGCAGAAGTGAGTTTTATGGTCCTAATCATTAGAAATCAGTTACTTGTTGATGGCAAACATGATTTTGATTGAAAATATTGTTTTTTGTTAAAGAAAAACTGTATTTGTCATTTCTGGCCTTCTCTCGTCTAGAGAAAGCTATTTTTACAAATGTTTCAGTAAAAGCTGTAAGAAGCTGGCAGAAGTGAGTTTTTTGGTCCTAATCATTAGAAATCAGTTACTTGTTGATGGCAAACATGGTTTTAATTGAAAATATTGCTCTTTGTTTAAGAAAAACTGTATTTGTCATTTTTGGCGTTCTCTTGTCGAGAGAAAAATACATTTAGAAATGTTACTGTAAAAGCTGGAATAAGCAGGCAGAAGTGATTTTTTGGTCCTAATCATTAGAAATCAGTTACCTGTTGATGGCAAACATTATTTTGATTGAAAATATTGCTCTTTGTTTTAGATAAACTGTAGTTGTCATTTTTTGCCTTCTCTCGCCGAGAGAAACCTATTTTTTACAAATGTTTCAGTAAAAGCTGTAAGAAGCTCGCAGAAGTGAGTTTTTTGGTCCTAATCATTAGAAATCAGTTACTTGTTGATGGCAAACATGGTTTTGATTGAAATGATTGCCGTTTGTTAAAGAAAAACTGCATTTGTCATTTCTGGCCTTCTCTCGTCTAGAGAAAGCTATTTTTACAAATGTTACAGTAAAAGTTGTAAGAAGCTGGCAGAAGTGAGTTTTTTGGTCCTAATCATTAGAAATCAGTTACTTGTTGATGGCAAACATGATTTTGATTGAAAATATTGTTTTTTGTTAAAGAAAAACTGTATTTGTCATTTCTGGCCTTCTCTCGTCTAGAGAAAGCTATTTTTACAAATGTTACAGTAAAAGCTGTAAGAAGCTGGCAGAAGTGAGTTTTTTGGTCCTAATCATTAGAAATCAGTTACTTGTTGATGGCAAACATGGTTTTAATTGAAAATATTGCTCTTTGTTTAAGAAAAACTGTATTTGTCATTTTTGGCCTTGTCTCGCCGAGAGAAACCTTTTTTTTTTTTACAAATGTTTGAGTAAAAGCTGTAAGAAGCTGGCAGAAGTGAGTTTTTTGGTCCTAATCATAAGAAATCAGTTACTTGTTGATGGCAAACATTATTTTGATTGAAAATATTGCTCTTTGTTTAAGAAAAACTGTATTTGTCATTTTTGGCGTTCTCTTGTCGAGAGAAAAATACATTTAGAAAAGTTACAGTAAAAGCTGTGAGAAGCTCGCAGAAGTAAGTTTTTTGGTCCTAATCATTAGAAATCAGTTACTTGTTGATGGCAAACATGGTTTTGATTGAAATGATTGCTCTTTGTTAAAGAAAAACTGTATTTGTCATTTCTGGCCTTCTCTCGTCTAGAGAAAGCTATTTTTACAAATGTTACAGTAAAAGCTGTAAGAAGCTGGCAGAAGTGAGTTTTTTGGTCCTAATCATTAGAAATCAGTTACTTGTTGATGGCAAACATGGTTTTAATTGAAAATATTGCTCTTTGTTTAAAAAAAACTGTACTTGTCATTTTTGGCGTTCTCTTGTCGATAGAAAAATACATTTAGCAATGTTACTGTAAAAGCTGGAAGAAGCAGGCAGAATTGAGTTTTTTGGTCCTAAACATTAGAAATCAGTTACCTGTTGATGGCAAACATTATTTTGATTGAAAATATTGCTCTTTATTTAAGAAAAACTGCAGTTGTCATTTTTGGGCTTCTATCATCGAGAGAAACCTATTTTTTTTTACAAATGTTTGAGTAAGAGCTGTAAGAAGCTGGCAGAAGTGAGTTTTTTAATCCTAATCATTAGAAATCAGTTACTTGTTGATGGCAAACATGGTTTTGATTGTAATGATTGCTCTTTGTTAAAGAAAAAGTGTATTTGTCATTTTTGGCCTTCTCTCGCCGAGAGCAGCTATTTTTACAAACGTTATTGTAAAAGCTGTAAGAAGCTCGCAGAAGTGAGTTTTTTTGGTGCTAATCATTAGAAATCAGTTACTTGTTGATGGCAAACATGATTTTGATTGAAATGATTGCTCTTTGTTAAAGAAAAACTGTATTTGTCATTTTTGGCGTTCTCTTGTCGAGAGAAAAATACATTTAGAAATGTTACTGTAAAAGCTGGAAGAAGCAGGCAGAAGTGAGTTTTTTGGTCCTAATCATTAGAAATCAGTTACTTGTTGATGGGAAACATTATTTTGATTGAAAATATTGCTGTTTGTTTAAGAAAAACTGTATTTGTCATTTTTGGCGTTCTCTTGTCGAGAGAAACCTATTTTTTTTTACAAATGTTTGAGTAAAAGCTGTAAGAAGCTGGCAGAAGTGAGTTTTTTGGTCCTAATCATTAGAAATCAGTTACTTGTTGATGGAAAACATGGTTTTGATTGAAATGATTGCTCTTTGTTAAAGAAAAACTGTATTTGTCATTTCTGGCCTTCTCTCGTCTAGAGAAAGCTATTTTTACAAATGTTACAGTAAAAGCTGTAAGAAGCTCGCAGAAGTGAGTTTTTTGGTCCTAATCATTAGAAATCAGTTACTTGTTGATGGGAAACATGGTTTTAATTGAAAATATTGCTCTTTGTTTAAGAAAAACTGTATTTGTCATTTTTGGCGTTCTCTTGTCGATAGAAAAATACATTTAGCAATGTTACTGTAAAAGCTGGAAGAAGCAGGCAGAATTGAGTTTTTTGGTCCTAATCATTAGAAATCAGTTACCTGTTGATGGCAAACATTATTTTGATTGAAAATATTGCTCTTTATTTAAGAAAAACTGCAGTTGTCATTTTTGGGCTTCTATCATCGAGAGAAACCTATTTTTTTTTACAAATGTTTGAGTAAGAGCTGTAAGAAGCTGGCAGAAGTGAGTTTTTTAGTCCTAATCATTAGAAATCAGTTACTTGTTGATGGCAAACATGGTTTTGATTGTAATGATTGCTCTTTGTTAAAGAAAAACTGTATTTGTCATTTCTGGCCTTCTCTCGTCTAGAGAAAGCTATTTTTTACAAATGTTTCAGTAAAAGCTGTAAGAAGCTCGCAGAAGTGAGTTTTTTGGTCCTAATCATTAGAAATCAGTTACTTGTTGATGGCAAACATGGTTTTGATTAAAAATATTGCTCTTTATTTACGAAAAACTGCAGTTGTCATGTCTGGCCTTCTCTCGTATAGAGAAAGCTATTTTTACAAATGTTACAGTAAAAGCTGTAAGAAGCTGGCAGAAGTGAGTTTTTTGGTCCTAATCATTAGAAATCAGTTACTTGTTGATGGCAAACATGATTTTGATTGAAATGATTGCTCTTTGTTAAAGAAAAACTGTATTTGTCATTTCTGGCCTTCTCTCGTCTAGAGAAAGCTATTTTTACAAATTTTACTGTAAAAGCTGTAAGAAGCTTGCAGAAGTGAGTTTTTTGGTCCTAATCATTAGAAATCAGTTACTTGTTGATGGCAAACATGGTTTTGATTAAAAATATTGCTCTTTGTTTAAGAAAAACTGTATTTGTCATTTTTGGCGTTCTCTTGTCGATAGAAAAATACATTTAGAAATTTTACTGTAAAAGCTGTAAGAAGCAGGCAGAAGTGAGTTTTATGGTCCTAATCATTAGAAATCAGTTACTTGTTGATGGCAAACATGATTTTGATTGAAATGATTGCTCTTTGTTAAAGAAAAACTGTATTTGTCATTTCTGGCCTACTCTCGTCTAGAGAAAGCTATTTTTACAAATGTTACAGTAAAAGCTGTAAGAAGCTCGCAGAAGTGAGTTTTTTGGTCCTAATCATTAGAAATCAGTTACTTGTTGATGGCAAACATGGTTTTAATTGAAAATATTGCTCTTTGTTTAAGAAAAACTGTATTTGTCATTTTTGGCGTTCTCTTGTCGATAGAAAAATACATTTAGAAATTTTACTGTAAAAGCTGGAAGAAGCAGGCAGAAGTGAGTTTTATGGTCCTAATCATTAGAAATCAGTTACTTGTTGATGGCAAACATGATTTTGATTGAAAATATTGTTTTTTGTTAAAGAAAAACTGTATTTGTCATTTCTGGCCTTCTCTCGTCTAGAGAAAGCTATTTTTACAAATGTTACAGTAAAAGCTGTAAGAAGCTGGCAGAAGTGAGTTTTTTGGTCCTAATCATTAGAAATCAGTTACTTGTTGATGGCAAACATGGTTTTAATTGAAAATATTGCTCTTTGTTTAAGAAAAACTGTATTTGTCATTTTTGGCGTTCTCTTGTCGATAGAAAAATACATTTAGAAATTTTACTGTAAAAGCTGGAAGAAGCAGGCAGAAGTGAGTTTTATGGTCCTAATCATTAGAAATCAGTTACTTGTTGATGGCAAACATTATTTTGATTGAAAATATTGCTCTTTGTTTAAGAAAAAACTGTATTTGTCATTTTTGGCGTTGTCTTGTCGAGAGAAAAATACATTTAGAAAAGTTACAGTAAAAGCTGTGAGAAGCTCGCAGAAGTGAGTTTTTTGGTCCTAATCATTAGAAATCAGTTACTTGTTGATGGCAAACATGATTTTGATTGAAATGATTGCTCTTTGTTAAAGAAAAACTGTATTTGTCATTTCTGGCCTTCTCTCGTCTAGAGAAAGCTATTTTTACAAATGTTACAGTAAAAGCTGTAAGAAGCTCGCAGAAGTGAGTTTTTTGGTCCTAATCATTAGAAATCAGTTACTTGTTGATGGCAAACATGGTTTTAATTGAAAATATTGCTCTTTGTTTAAGAAAAACTGTATTTGTCATTTTTGGCGTTCTCTTGTCGATAGAAAAATACATTTAGAAATTTTACTGTAAAAGCTGGAAGAAGCAGGCAGAAGTGAGTTTTATGGTCCTAATCATTAGAAATCAGTTACTTGTTGATGGCAAACATGATTTTGATTGAAAATATTGTTTTTTGTTAAAGAAAAACTGTATTTGTCATTTCTGGCCTTCTCTCGTCTAGAGAAAGCTATTTTTACAAATGTTTCAGTAAAAGCTGTAAGAAGCTGGCAGAAGTGAGTTTTTTGGTCCTAATCATTAGAAATCAGTTACTTGTTGATGGCAAACATGGTTTTAATTGAAAATATTGCTCTTTGTTTAAGAAAAACTGTATTTGTCATTTTTGGCGTTCTCTTGTCGAGAGAAAAATACATTTAGAAATGTTACTGTAAAAGCTGGAAGAAGCAGGCAGAAGTGAGTTTTTTGGTCCTAATCATTAGAAATCAGTTACCTGTTGATGGCAAACATTATTTTGATTGAAAATATTGCTCTTTGTTTTAGATAAACTGTAGTTGTCATTTTTTGCCTTCTCTCGCCGAGAGAAACCTATTTTTTACAAATGTTTCAGTAAAAGCTGTAAGAAGCTCGCAGAAGTGAGTTTTTTGGTCCTAATCATTAGAAATCAGTTACTTGTTGATGGCAAACATGGTTTTGATTGAAAATATTGCTCTTTATTTACGAAAAACTGTAGTTGTCATGTTTGGCCTTCTCTTGTCTAGAGAAAGCTATTTTTACAAATGTTACAGTAAAAGTTGTAAGAAGCTGGCAGAAGTGAGTTTTTTGGTCCTAATCATTAGAAATCAGTTACTTGTTGATGGCAAACATGATTTTGATTGAAAATATTGCTCTTTGTTAAAGAAAAACTGTAGTTGTCATTTTTGGCCTTGTCTCGCCGAGAGAAACCTTTTTTTTTTTACAAATGTTTGAGTAAAAGCTGTAAGAAGCTGGCAGAAGTGAGTTTTTTGGTCCTAATCATAAGAAATCAGTTACTTGTTGATGGCAAACATTATTTTGATTGAAAATATTGCTCTTTGTTTAAGAAAAACTGTATTTGTCATTTTTGGCGTTCTCTTGTCGAGAGAAAAATACATTTAGAAAAGTTACAGTAAAAGCTGTGAGAAGCTCGCAGAAGTAAGTTTTTTGGTCCTAATCATTAGAAATCAGTTACTTGTTGATGGCAAACATGGTTTTGATTGAAATGATTGCTCTTTGTTAAAGAAAAACTGTATTTGTCATTTCTGGCCTTCTCTCGTCTAGAGAAAGCTATTTTTACAAATGTTACAGTAAAAGCTGTAAGAAGCTGGCAGAAGTGAGTTTTTTGGTCCTAATCATTAGAAATCAGTTACTTGTTGATGGCAAACATGGTTTTAATTGAAAATATTGCTCTTTGTTTAAAAAAAACTGTACTTGTCATTTTTGGCGTTCTCTTGTCGATAGAAAAATACATTTAGCAATGTTACTGTAAAAGCTGGAAGAAGCAGGCAGAATTGAGTTTTTTGGTCCTAAACATTAGAAATCAGTTACCTGTTGATGGCAAACATTATTTTGATTGAAAATATTGCTCTTTATTTAAGAAAAACTGCAGTTGTCATTTTTGGGCTTCTATCATCGAGAGAAACCTATTTTTTTTGACAAATGTTTGAGTAAGAGCTGTAAGAAGCTGGCAGAAGTGAGTTTTTTAATCCTAATCATTAGAAATCAGTTACTTGTTGATGGCAAACATGGTTTTGATTGTAATGATTGCTCTTTGTTAAAGAAAAAGTGTATTTGTCATTTTTGGCCTTCTCTCGCCGAGAGCAGCTATTTTTACAAACGTTATTGTAAAAGCTGTAAGAAGCTCGCAGAAGTGAGTTTTTTTGGTGCTAATCATTAGAAATCAGTTACTTGTTGATGGCAAACATGATTTTGATTGAAATGATTGCTCTTTGTTAAAGAAAAACTGTATTTGTCATTTTTGGCGTTCTCTTGTCGAGAGAAAAATACATTTAGAAATGTTACTGTAAAAGCTGGAAGAAGCAGGCAGAAGTGAGTTTTTTGGTCCTAATCATTAGAAATCAGTTACTTGTTGATGGGAAACATTATTTTGATTGAAAATATTGCTCTTTGTTTAAGAAAAACTGTATTTGTCATTTTTGGCGTTCTCTTGTCGAGAGAAACCTATTTTTTTTTACAAATGTTTGAGTAAAAGCTGTAAGAAGCTGGCAGAAGTGAGTTTTTTGGTCCTAATCATTAGAAATCAGTTACTTGTTGATGGAAAACATGGTTTTGATTGAAATGATTGCTCTTTGTTAAAGAAAAACTGTATTTGTCATTTCTGGCCTTCTCTCGTCTAGAGAAAGCTATTTTTACAAATGTTACAGTAAAAGCTGTAAGAAGCTCGCAGAAGTGAGTTTTTTGGTCCTAATCATTAGAAATCAGTTACTTGTTGATGGCAAACATGGTTTTGATTAAAAATATTGCTCTTTATTTACGAAAAACTGCAGTTGTCATGTCTGGCCTTCTCTCGTATAGAGAAAGCTATTTTTACAAATGTTACAGTAAAAGCTGTAAGAAGCTGGCAGAAGTGAGTTTTTTGGTCCTAATCATTAGAAATCAGTTACTTGTTGATGGCAAACATGATTTTGATTGAAATGATTGCTCTTTGTTAAAGAAAAACTGTATTTGTCATTTCTGGCCTTCTCTCGTCTAGAGAAAGCTATTTTTACAAATTTTACTGTAAAAGCTGTAAGAAGCTTGCAGAAGTGAGTTTTTTGGTCCTAATCATTAGAAATCAGTTACTTGTTGATGGCAAACATGGTTTTGATTAAAAATATTGCTCTTTGTTTAAGAAAAACTGTATTTGTCATTTTTGCCGTTCTCTTGTCGATAGAAAAATACATTTAGAAATGTTACTGTAAAAGCTGGAAGAAGCAGGCAGAAGTGAGTTTTTTGGTCCTAATCATTAGAAATCAGTTACTTGTTGATGGCAAACATGATTTTGATTGAAATGATTGCTCTTTGTTAAAGAAAAACTGTATTTGTCATTTCTGGCCTTCTCTCGTCTAGAGAAAGCTATTTTTACAAATGTTTGAGTAAAAGCTGTAAGAAGCTGGCAGAAGTGAGTTTTTTGGCCCTAATCATTAGAAATCAGTTTCTTGTTGATGTCAAACATGAATTTGATTGAAAATATTGCTCTTTGTTAAAGAAAAACTGTAGTTGTCATGTTTGGCCTTCTCTCGCCGAGAGAAACCTTTTTTTTTTTTTTACAAATGTTTGAGTAAAAGCTGTAAGAAGCTGGCAGAAGTGAGTTTTTTGTTCCTAATCATTAGAAATCAGTTACTTGTTGATGGCAAACATTATTTTGATTGAAAATATTGCTCTTTGTTTAAGAAAAACTGTATTTGTCATTTTTGGCGTTCTCTTGTCGAGAGAAAAATACATTTAGAAATGTTAATGTAAAAGCTGGAAGAAGCAGGCAGAAGTGAGTTTTTTGGTCCTAATCATTAGAAATCAGTTACTTGTTGATGGCAAACATTATTTTGATTGAAAATATTGCTCTTTGTTTAAGAAAAACTGTATTTGTCATTTTTGGCGTTCTCTTGTCGAGAGAAAAATACATTTAGAAATGTTAATGTAAAAGCTGGAAGAAGCAGGCAGAAGTGAGTTTTTTGGTCCTAATCATTAGAAATCATTTACTCATAAGAAAAAGAAAAAGAAAGAAGAAAAAAAAAAAGAAAGCTATTTTTACAAATGTTACAGTAAAAGCTGTAAGAAGCTCGCAGAAGTGAGTTTTTTGGTCCTAATCATTAGAAATCAGTTACTTGTTGATGGCAAACATGGTTTTAATTGAAAATATTGCTCTTTGTTTAAAAAAAACTGTATTTGTCATTTTTGGCGTTCTCTTGTCGATTGAAAAATACATTTAGCAATGTTACTGTAAAAGCTGGAAGAAGCAGGCAGAATTGAGTTTTTTGGTCCTAATCATTAGAAATCAGTTACCTGTTGATGGCAAACATTATTTTGATTGAAAATATTGCTCTTTATTTAAGAAAAACTGCAGTTGTCATTTTTGGGCTTCTATCATCGAGAGAAACCTATTTTTTTTTACAAATGTTTGAGTAAGAGCTGTAAGAAGCTGGCAGAAGTGAGTTTTTTGGTCCTAATCATTAGAAATCAGTTACTTGTTGATGGCAAACATGGTTTTAATTGAAAATATTGCTCTTTGTTAAAGAAAAAGTGTATTTGTCATTTTTGGCCTTCTCTCGCCGAGAGCAGCTATTTTTACAAACGTTATTGTAAAAGCTGTAAGAAGCTCGCAGAAGTGAGTTTTTTGTTCCTAATCATTAGAAATCAGTTACTTGTTGATGGCAAACATGGTTTTGATTGAAATGATTGCCGTTTGTTAAAGAAAAACTGCATTTGTCATTTCTGGCCTTCTCTCGTCTAGAGAAAGCTATTTTTACAAATGTTACAGTAAAAGTTGTAAGAAGCTGGCAGAAGTGAGTTTTTTGTTCCTAATCATTAGAAATCAGTTACTTGTTGATGGAAAACATTATTTTGATTGAAAATATTGCTCTTTGTTTAAGAAAAACTGTATTTGTCATTTTTGGCCTTCTCTCGCCGAGAGCAGCTATTTTTACAAACGTTATTGTAAAAGCTGTAAGAAGCTCGCAGAAGTGAGTTTGTTTGGTGCTAATCATTAGAAATCAGTTACTTGTTGATGGCAAACATGATTTTGATTGAAATGATTGCTCTTTGTTTAAGAAAAACTGTATTTGTCATTTTTGGCGTTCTCTTGTCGAGAGAAAAATACATTTAGAAATGTTAATGTAAAAGCTGGAAGAAGCAGGCAGAAGTGAGTTTTTTGTTCCTAATCATTAGAAATCAGTTACTTGTTGATGGCAAACATGGTTTTGATTGAGATGATTGCCGTTTGTTAAAGAAAAACTGCATTTGTCATTTCTGGCCTTCTCTCGTCTAGAGAAAGCTATTTTTACAAATGTTACAGTAAAAGTTGTAAGAAGCTGGCAGAAGTGAGTTTTTTGTTCCTAATCATTAGAAATCAGTTACTTGTTGATGGCAAACATTATTTTGATTGAAAATATTGCTCTTTGTTTAAGAAAAACTGTATTTGTCATTTTTGGCGTTCTCTTGTCGAGAGAACAATACATTTAGAAATGTTAATGTAAAAGCTGGAAGAAGCAGGCAGAAGTGAGTTTTTTGGTCCTAATCATTAGAAATCAGTTACTTGTTGATGGCAAACATTATTTTGATTGAAAATATTGCTCTTTGTTAAAGAAAAACTGTATTTGTCATTTCTGGTCTTCTCTCGTCTAGAGAAAGCTATTTTTACAAATTTTACTGTAAAAGCTGTAAGAAGCTTGCAGAAGTGAGTTTTTTGGTCCTAATCATTAGAAATCAGTTACTTGTTGATGGCAAACATGGTTTTGATTAAAAATATTGCTCTTTGTTTAAGAAAAACTGTATTTGTCATTTTTGCCGTTCTCTTGTCGATAGAAAAATACATTTAGAAATGTTACTGTAAAAGCTGGAAGAAGCAGGCAGAAGTGAGTTTTTTGGTCCTAATCATTAGAAATCAGTTACTTGTTGATGGCAAACATGATTTTGATTAAAATGATTGCTCTTTGTTAAAGAAAAACTGTATGTGTCATTTCTGGCCTTCTCTCGTCTAGAGAAAGCTATTTTTACAAATGTTTGAGTAAAAGCTGTAAGAAGCTGGCAGAAGTGAGTTTTTTGGCCCTAATCATTAGAAATCAGTTTCTTGTTGATGTCAAACATGATTTTGATTGAAAATATTGCTCTTTGTTAAAGAAAAACTGTAGTTGTCATGTTTGGCCTTCTCTCGCCGAGAGAAACTTTTTTTTTTTTTTACAAATGTTTGAGTAAAAGCTGGAAGAAGCAGGCAGAAGTGAGTTTTTTGGTCCTAATCATTAGAAATCAGTTACTTGTTGATGGCAAACATTATTTTGATTGAAAATATTGCTCTTTGTTTAAGAAAAACTGTATTTGTCATTTTTGGCCTTCTCTCGCCGAGAGAAAGCTATTTTTACAAACGTTATTGTAAAAGCTGGAAGAAGCTCGCAGAAGTGAGTTTTTTGGTCCTAATCATTAGAAATCAGTTACTTGTTGATGGCAAACATGATTTTGATTGAAATGATTGCTCTTTGTTAAAGAAAAACTGTATTTGTCATTTCTGGCCTTCTCTCGTCTAGAGAAAGCTATTTTTACAAATGTTACAGTAAAAGTTGTAAGAAGCTGGCAGAAGTGAGTTTTTTGGTCCTAATCATTAGAAATCAGTTACTTGTTGATGGCAAACATTATTTTGATTGAAAATATTGCTCTTTATTTAAGAAAAACTGCAGTTGTCATTTTTGGGCTTCTATCATCGAGAGAAACCTATTTTTTTTTACAAATGTTTGAGTAAGAGCTGTAAGAAGCTGGCAGAAGTGAGTTTTTTGGTCCTAATCATTAGAAATCAGTTACTTGTTGATGGCAAACATGGTTTTAATTGAAAATATTGCTCTTTGTTAAAGAAAAAGTGTATTTGTCATTTTTGGCCTTCTCTCGCCGAGAGCAGCTATTTTTACAAACGTTATTGTAAAAGCTGTAAGAAGCTCGCAGAAGTGAGTTTTTTTGGTGCTAATCATTAGAAATCAGTTACTTGTTGATGGCAAACATGATTTTGATTGAAATGATTGCTCTTTGTTAAAGAAAAAGTGTATTTGTCATTTCTGGCCTTCTCTCGTCTAGAGAAAGCTATTTTTACAAATGTTACAGTAAAAGTTGTAAGAAGCTGGCAGAAGTGAGTTTTTTGGTCCTAATCATTAGAAATCAGTTACTTGTTGATGGCAAACATGATTTTGATTGAAAATATTGCTCTTTGTTTAAGAAAAACTGTATTTGTCATTTTTGGCGTTCTCTTGTCGAGAGAAAAATACATTTAGAAATGATACTGTAAAAGCTGGAAGAAGCAGGCAGAAGTGAGTTTTTTCCTCCTAATCATTAGAAATCAGTTACTTGTTGATGGGAAACATTATTTTGATTGAAAATATTGCTCTTTGTTTAAGAAAAACTGTATTTGTCATTTTTGGCGTTCTCTTGTCGAGAGAAAAATACATTTAGAAATGTTACTGTAAATGCTGGAAGAAGCAGGCAGAAGTGAGTTTTTTGGTCCTAATCATTAGAAATCAGTTACTTGTTGATGGGAAGCATTATTTTGATTGAAAATATTGCTCTTTGTTTAAGAAAAACTGTATTTGTCATTTTTGGCGTTCTCTTGTCGAGAGAAAAATACATTTAGAAATGTTACAGTAAAAGCTGTCAGAAGCTCGCAGAAGTGAGTTTTTTGGTCCTAATCATTAGAAATCAGTTACTTGTTGATGGCAAACATGATTTTGATTGAAATGATTGCTCTTTGTTAAAGAAAAACTGTATTTGTCATTTCTGGCCTTCTCTCGTCTAGAGAAAGCTATTTTTACAAATGTTACAGTAAAAGCTGTAAGAAGCTCGCAGAAGTGAGTTTTTTGGTCCTAATCATTAGAAATCAGTTACTTGTTGATGGCAAACATTATTTTGATTGAAAATATTGCTCTTTATTTAAGAAAAACTGCAGTTGTCATTTTTGGGCTTCTATCATCGAGAGAAACCTATTTTTTTTACAAATGTTTGAGTAAGAGCTGTAAGAAGCTGGCAGAAGTGAGTTTTTTGGTCCTAATCATTAGAAATCAGTTACTTGTTGATGGCAAACATGGTTTTAATTGAAAATATTGCTCTTTGTTAAAGAAAAAGTGTATTTGTCATTTTTGGCCTTCTCTCGCCGAGAGCAGCTATTTTTACAAACGTTATTGTAAAAGCTGTAAGAAGCTCGCAGAAGTGAGTTTTTTTGGTGCTAATCATTAGAAATCAGTTACTTGTTGATGGCAAACATGATTTTGATTGAAATGATTGCTCTTTGTTAAAGAAAAAGTGTATTTGTCATTTCTGGCCTTCTCTCGTCTAGAGAAAGCTATTTTTACAAATGTTACAGTAAAAGTTGTAAGAAGCTGGCAGAAGTGAGTTTTTTGGTCCTAATCATTAGAAATCAGTTACTTGTTGATGGCAAACATGATTTTGATTGAAAATATTGCTCTTTGTTTAAGAAAAACTGTATTTGTCATTTTTGGCGTTCTCTTGTCGAGAGAAAAATACATTTAGAAATGATACTGTAAAAGCTGGAAGAAGCAGGCAGAAGTGAGTTTTTTCCTCCTAATCATTAGAAATCAGTTACTTGTTGATGGGAAACATTATTTTGATTGAAAATATTGCTCTTTGTTTAAGAAAAACTGTATTTGTCATTTTTGGCGTTCTCTTGTCGAGAGAAAAATACATTTAGAAATGTTACTGTAAATGCTGGAAGAAGCAGGCAGAAGTGAGTTTTTTGGTCCTAATCATTAGAAATCAGTTACTTGTTGATGGGAAGCATTATTTTGATTGAAAATATTGCTCTTTGTTTAAGAAAAACTGTATTTGTCATTTTTGGCGTTCTCTTGTCGAGAGAAAAATACATTTAGAAATGTTACAGTAAAAGCTGTCAGAAGCTCGCAGAAGTGAGTTTTTTGGTCCTAATCATTAGAAATCAGTTACTTGTTGATGGCAAACATGATTTTGATTGAAATGATTGCTCTTTGTTAAAGAAAAACTGTATTTGTCATTTCTGGCCTTCTCTCGTCTAGAGAAAGCTATTTTTACAAATGTTACAGTAAAAGCTGTAAGAAGCTCGCAGAAGTGAGTTTTTTGGTCCTAATCATTAGAAATCAGTTACTTGTTGATGGCAAACATTATTTTGATTGAAAATATTGCTCTTTATTTAAGAAAAACTGCAGTTGTCATTTTTGGGCTTCTATCATCGAGAGAAACCTATTTTTTTTACAAATGTTTGAGTAAGAGCTGTAAGAAGCTGGCAGAAGTGAGTTTTTTGGTCCTAATCATTAGAAATCAGTTACTTGTTGATGGCAAACATGGTTTTAATTGAAAATATTGCTCTTTGTTAAAGAAAAAGTGTATTTGTCATTTTTGGCCTTCTCTCGCCGAGAGCAGCTATTTTTACAAACGTTATTGTAAAAGCTGTAAGAAGCTCGCAGAAGTGAGTTTTTTTGGTGCTAATCATTAGAAATCAGTTACTTGTTGATGGCAAACATGATTTTGATTGAAATGATTGCTCTTTGTTTAAGAAAAACTGTATTTGTCATTTTTGGCGTTCTCTTGTCGAGAGAAAAATACATTTAGAAATGTTACTGTAAATGCTGGAAGAAGCAGGCAGAAGTGAGTTTTTTGGTCCTAATCATTAGAAATCAGTTACTTGTTGATGGGAAACATTATTTTGATTGAAAATATTGCTCTTTGTTTAAGAAAAACTGTATTTGTCATTTTTGGCGTTCTCTTGTCGAGAGAAAAATACATTTAGAAATGTTACTGTAAAAGCTGGAAGAAGCAGGCAGAAGTGAGTTTTTTGGTCCTAATCATTAGAAATCATTTACTTGTTGATGGCAAACATGATTTTGATTGAAATGATTGCTCTTTGTTTAAGAAAAACTGTATTTGTCATTTTTGGCGTTCTCTTGTCGATAGAAAAATACATTTAGAAATGTTACTGTAAAAGCTGGAAGAAGCAGGCAGAATTGAGTTTTTTGGTCCTAATCATTAGAAATCAGTTACTTGTTGATGGCAAACATGATTTTGATTGAAAATATTGCTCTTTGTTAAAGAAAAACTGTAGTTGTCATTTTTGGCCTTCTCTCGCCGAGAGAAACTTTTTTTTTTTTTACAAATGTTTGAGTAAAAGCTGTAAGAAGCTGGCAGAAGTGAGTTTTTTGGTCCTAATCATTAGAAATCAGTTACTTGTTGATGGCAAACATGATTTTGATTGAAATGATTGCTCTTTGTTTAAGAAAAACTGTATTTGTCATTTTTGGCGTTCTCTCGTCTAGAGAAAGCTATTTTTACAAATGTTACAGTAAAAGCTGTGAGAAGCTCGCAAAAGTGAGTTTTTTGGTCCTAATCATTAGAAATCAGTTACTTGTTGATGGCAAACATGATTTTGATTGAAAATATTGCTCTTTGTTAAAGAAAAACTGTATTTGTCATTTCTGGCCTTCTCTCTTCTAGAGAAAGCTATTTTTACAAATGTTACAGTAAAAGCTGTAAGAAGCTCGCAGAAGTGAGTTTTTTTGGTCCTAATCATTAGAAATCAGTTACTTGTTGATGGCAAACATGGTTTTAATTGAAAATATTGCTCATTATTTAAGAAAAACTGTTGTTGTCATTTTTGGCCTTCTCTCATCGAGAGAAACCTATTTTTCTACAAATGTTACAGTAAAAGCTGTAAGAAGCTCGCAGAAGTGAGTTTTTTGTCCTAATCATTAGAAATCAGTTACTTGTTGATGGCAAACATGATTTTGATTGAAAATATTGCTCTTTATTTAAGAAAAACTGCAGTTGTCATTTTTGGGCTTCTATCATCGAGACAAACCTATTTTTTTTACAAATGTTTGAGTAAGAGCTGTAAGAAGCTGGCAGAAGTGAGTTTTTTGGTCCTAATCATTAGAAATCAGTTACTTGTTGATGGCAAACATGGTTTTAATTGAAAATATTGCTCTTTGTTAAAGAAAAAGTGTATTTGTCATTTTTGGCCTTCTCTCGCCGAGAGCAGCTGTTTTTACAAACGTTATTGTAAAAGCTGTAAGAAGCTCGCAGAAGTGAGTTTTTTTGGTGCTAATCATTAGAAATCAGTTACTTGTTGATGGCAAACATGATTTTGATTGAAATGATTGCTCTTTGTTAAAGAAAAAGTGTATTTGTCATTTCTGGCCTTCTCTCGTCTAGAGAAAGCTATTTTTACAAATGTTACAGTAAAAGTTGTAAGAAGCTGGCAGAAGTGAGTTTTTTGGTCCTAATCATTAGAAATCAGTTACTTGTTGATGGCAAACATGATTTTGATTGAAAATATTGCTCTTTGTTTAAGAAAAACTGTATTTGTCATTTTTGGCGTTCTCTTGTCGAGAGAAAAATACATTTAGAAATGTTACTGTAAATGCTGGAAGAAGCAGGCAGAAGTGAGTTTTTTGGTCCTAATCATTAGAAATCAGTTACTTGTTGATGGGAAACATTATTTTGATTGAAAATATTGCTCTTTGTTTAAGAAAAACTGTATTTGTCATTTTTGGCGTTCTCTTGTCGAGAGAAAAATACATTTAGAAATGTTACTGTAAAAGCTGGAAGAAGCAGGCAGAAGTGAGTTTTTTGGTCCTAATCATTAGAAATCATTTACTTGTTGATGGCAAACATGATTTTGATTGAAATGATTGCTCTTTGTTTAAGAAAAACTGTATTTGTCATTTTTGGCGTTCTCTTGTCGATAGAAAAATACATTTAGAAATGTTACTGTAAAAGCTGGAAGAAGCAGGCAGAATTGAGTTTTTTGGTCCTAATCATTAGAAATCAGTTACCTGTTGATGGCAAACATTATTTTGATTGAAAATATTGCTCTTTATTTAAGAAAAACTGCAGTTGTCATTTTTGGGCTTCTCTCATCGAGAGAAACCTATTTTTTTTACAAATGTTTGAGTAAAAGCTGTAAGAAGCTGACAGAAGTGAGTTTTTTGGTCCTAATCATTAGAAATCAGTTACTTGTTGATGGCAAACATGA
Source organism: Pampus argenteus (assembly GCA_036937835.1). Lineage (NCBI taxonomy): Eukaryota > Metazoa > Chordata > Actinopteri > Scombriformes > Stromateidae > Pampus > Pampus argenteus. Next base: position 18,266,355 of record CM072882.1, read on the forward strand.
TTTTGATTGAAAATATTGCTCTTTGTTAAAGAAAAACTGTAGTTGTCATTTTTGGCCTTCTCTCGCCGAGAGAAACTTTTTTTTTTTTTACAAATGTTTGAGTAAAAGCTGTAAGAAGCTGGCAGAAGTGAGTTTTTTGGTCCTAATCATTAGAAATCAGTTACTTGTTGATGGCAAACATGATTTTGATTGAAATGATTGCTCTTTGTTTAAGAAAAACTGTATTTGTCATTTTTGGCGTTCTCTCGTCTAGAGAAAGCTATTTTTACAAATGTTACAGTAAAAGCTGTGAGAAGCTCGCAGAAGTGAGTTTTTTGGTCCTAATCATTAGAAATCAGTTACTTGTTGATGGCAAACATGGTTTTAATTGAAAATATTGCTCATTATTTAAGAAAAACTGTTGTTGTCATTTTTGGCCTTCTCTCATCGAGAGAAACCTATTTTTCTACAAATGTTACAGTAAAAGCTGTAAGAAGCTCGCAGAAGTGAGTTTTTTGTCCTAATCATTAGAAATCAGTTACTTGTTGATGGCAAACATGATTTTGATTGAAAATATTGCTCTTTGTTTGAGAAAAACTGTATTTGTCATTTTTGGCGTTCTCTTGTCGAGAGAAAAATACATTGAGAAATGTTACTGTAAAAGCTGGAAGAAGCAGGCGGAAGTGAGTTTTTTGGTCCTAATCATTAGAAATCAGTTACTTGTTGATGGCAAACATGATTTTGATTTAAATGATTGCTCTTTGTTAAAGAAAAACTGTATTTGTCATTTCTGGCCTTCTCTCGTCTAGAGAAAGCTATTTTTACTAATGTTACAGTAAAAGCTGTAAGAAGCTCGCAGAAGTGAGTTTTTTGGTCCTAATCATTAGAAATCAGTTACTTGTTGATGGCAAACATGATTTTGATTTAAACGATTGCTCTTTGTTAAAGAAAAACTGTATTTGTCATTTCTGGCCTTCTCTCGTCTAGAGAAAGCTATTTTTACTAATGTTACAGTAAAAGCTGTAAGAAGCTCGCAGAAGTGAGTTTTTTGGTCCTAATCATTAGAAATCAGTTACTTGTTGATGGCAAACATGGTTTTAATTGAAAATATTGCTCTTTATTTAAGAAAAACTGTTGTTGTCATTTTTGGCCTTCTCTCATCGAGAAAAACCTGTTTTTCTACAAATGTTTGAGTAAAAGCTGTAAGAAGCTGGCAGAAGTGAGTTTTTTGGTCCTAATCATTAGAAATCAGTTACTTGTTGATGGCAAACATGCTTTTGATTGAAAAGATTGCTCTTTGTTTAAGAAAAAATGTAGTTGTCATTTTTGGCCTTCTCTCTTCTAGAGAAAGCTATTTTTACAAATGTTATTCTAAAACCTTTAAGAAGCTGGCAGAAGTAAGTTTTTTGGTCCTAATTATTAGAAATCAGTTACTTGTTGATGGCAAACATGGTTTTAATTGAAAGCATTGCTCTTTATTTAAGAAAAACTGTATTTGTCATTTCTGGCCTTCTCTCGTCTAGAGAAAGCTATTTTTACAAATGTTACAGTAAAAGCTGTAAGAAGCTCGCAGAAGTGAGTTTTTTGGTCCTAATCATTAGAAATCAGTTACTTGTTGATGGCAAACATGATTTTGATTGAAAATATTGCTCTTTGTTAAAGAAAAACTGTATTTGTCATTTCTGGCCTTCTCTCTTCTAGAGAAAGCTATTTTTACAAATGTTACAGTAAAAGCTGTAAGAAGCTCGCAGAAGTGAGTTTTTTGGTCCTAATCATTAGAAATCAGTTACTTGTTGATGGCAAACATGGTTTTAATTGAAAATATTGCTCATTATTTAAGAAAAACTGTTGTTGTCATTTTTGGCCTTCTCTCATCGAGAGAAACCTATTTTTCTACAAATGTTTGAGTAAAAGCTGTAAGAAGCTGGCAGAAGTGAGTTTTTTGGTCCTAATCATTAGAAATCAGTTACTTGTTGATGGCAAACATGGTTTTGATTGAAATGATTGCTCTTTGTTAAAGAAAAACTGTATTTGTCATTTCTGGCCTTCTCTCGTCTAGAGAAAGCTATTTTTACAAATGTTACAGTAAAAGCTGTAAGAAGCTCGCAGAAGTGAGTTTTTTGGTCCTAATCATTAGAAATCAGTTACTTGTTGATGGCAAACATGATTTTGATTGAAAATATTGCTCTTTGTTAAAGAAAAACTGTATTTGTCATTTCTGGCCTTCTCTCTTCTAGAGAAAGCTATTTTTACAAATGTTACAGTAAAAGCTGTAAGAAGCTCGCAGAAGTGAGTTTTTTGGTCCTAATCATTAGAAATCAGTTACTTGTTGATGGCAAACATGGTTTTAATTGAAAATATTGCTCATTTTTTAAGAAAAACTGTTGTTGTCATTTTTGGCCTTCTCTCATCGAGAGAAACCTATTTTTCTACAAATGTTTGAGTAAAAGCTGTAAGAAGCTGGCAGAAGTGAGTTTTTTGGTCCTGATCATTAGAAATCAGTTACTTGTTGATGGCAAACATGGTTTTGATTGAAATGATTGCTCTTTGTTAAAGAAAAACTGTATTTGTCATTTCTGGCCTTCTCTCGTCTAGAGAAAACTATTTTTACAAATGTTACAGTAAAAGCTGTAAGAAGCTCGCAGAAGTGAGTTTTTTGGTCCTAATCATTAGAAATCAGTTACTTGTTGATGGCAAACATGATTTTGATTGAAAATATTGCTCTTTGTTAAAGAAAAACTGTATTTGTCATTTCTGGCCTTCTCTCTTCTAGAGAAAGCTATTTTTACAAATGTTACAGTAAAAGCTGTAAGAAGCTCGCAGAAGTGAGTTTTTTGGTCCTAATCATTAGAAATCAGTTACTTGTTGATGGCAAACATGGTTTTAATTGAAAATATTGCTCATTATTTAAGAAAAACTGTTGTTGTCATTTTTGGCCTTCTCTCATCGAGAGAAACCTATTTTTCTACAAATGTTTGAGTAAAAGCTGTAAGAAGCTGGCAGAAGTGAGTTTTTTGGTCCTAATCATTAGAAATCAGTTACTTGTTGATGGCAAACATGGTTTTAATTGAAAATATTGCTCTTTATTTAAGAAAAACTGTTGTTGTCATTTTTGGCCTTCTCTCATCGAGAAAAACCTGTTTTTCTACAAATGTTTGAGTAAAAGCTGTAAGAAGCTGGCAGAAGTGAGTTTTTTGGTCCTAATCATTAGAAATCAGTTACTTGTTGATGGCAAACATGCTTTTGATTGAAAAGATTGCTCTTTGTTTAAGAAAAAATGTAGTTGTCATTTTTGGCCTTCTCTCTTCTAGAGAAAGCTATTTTTACAAATGTTATTGTAAAACCTTTAAGAAGCTGGCAGAAGTAAGTTTTTTGGTCCTAATTATTAGAAATCAGTTACTTGTTGATGGCAAACATGGTTTTAATTGAAAGCATTGCTCTTTATTTAAGAAAAACTGTATTTGTCATTTCTGGCCTTCTCTCGTCTAGAGAAAGCTATTTTTACAAATGTTACAGTAAAAGCTGTAAGAAGCTCGCAGAAGTGAGTTTTTTGGTCCTAATCATTAGAAATCAGTTACTTGTTGATGGCAAACATGATTTTGATTGAAAATATTGCTCTTTGTTAAAGAAAAACTGTATTTGTCATTTCTGGCCTTCTCTCTTCTAGAGAAAGCTATTTTTACAAATGTTACAGTAAAAGCTGTAAGAAGCTCGCAGAAGTGAGTTTTTTGGTCCTAATCATTAGAAATCAGTTACTTGTTGATGGCAAACATGGTTTTAATTGAAAATATTGCTCATTATTTAAGAAAAACTGTTGTTGTCATTTTTGGCCTTCTCTCATCGAGAGAAACCTATTTTTCTACAAATGTTTGAGTAAAAGCTGTAAGAAGCTGGCAGAAGTGAGTTTTTTGGTCCTAATCATTAGAAATCAGTTACTTGTTGATGGCAAACATGGTTTTGATTGAAATGATTGCTCTTTGTTAAAGAAAAACTGTATTTGTCATTTCTGGCCTTCTCTCGTCTAGAGAAAGCTATTTTTACAAATGTTACAGTAAAAGCTGTAAGAAGCTCGCAGAAGTGAGTTTTTTGGTCCTAATCATTAGAAATCAGTTACTTGTTGATGGCAAACATGATTTTGATTGAAAATATTGCTCTTTGTTAAAGAAAAACTGTATTTGTCATTTCTGGCCTTCTCTCTTCTAGAGAAAGCTATTTTTACAAATGTTACAGTAAAAGCTGTAAGAAGCTCGCAGAAGTGAGTTTTTTGGTCCTAATCATTAGAAATCAGTTACTTGTTGATGGCAAACATGGTTTTAATTGAAAATATTGCTCATTATTTAAGAAAAACTGTTGTTGTCATTTTTGGCCTTCTCTCATCGAGAGAAACCTATTTTTCTACAAATGTTTGAGTAAAAGCTGTAAGAAGCTGGCAGAAGTGAGTTTTTTGGTCCTAATCATTAGAAATCAGTTACTTGTTGATGGCAAACATGGTTTTGATTGAAATGATTGCTCTTTGTTAAAGAAAAACTGTATTTGTCATTTCTGGCCTTCTCTCGTCTAGAGAAAGCTATTTTTACAAATGTTACAGTAAAAGCTGTAAGAAGCTCGCAGAAGTGAGTTTTTTGGTCCTAATCATTAGAAATCAGTTACTTGTTGATGGCAAACATGATTTTGATTGAAAATATTGCTCTTTGTTAAAGAAAAACTGTATTTGTCATTTCTGGCCTTCTCTCTTCTAGAGAAAGCTATTTTTACAAATGTTACAGTAAAAGCTGTAAGAAGCTCGCAGAAGTGAGTTTTTTGGTCCTAATCATTAGAAATCAGTTACTTGTTGATGGCAAACATGGTTTTAATTGAAAATATTGCTCATTTTTTAAGAAAAACTGTTGTTGTCATTTTTGGCCTTCTCTCATCGAGAGAAACCTATTTTTCTACAAATGTTTGAGTAAAAGCTGTAAGAAGCTGGCAGAAGTGAGTTTTTTGGTCCTGATCATTAGAAATCAGTTACTTGTTGATGGCAAACATGGTTTTGATTGAAATGATTGCTCTTTGTTAAAGAAAAACTGTATTTGTCATTTCTGGCCTTCTCTCGTCTAGAGAAAACTATTTTTACAAATGTTACAGTAAAAGCTGTAAGAAGCTCGCAGAAGTGAGTTTTTTGGTCCTAATCATTAGAAATCAGTTACTTGTTGATGGCAAACATGATTTTGATTGAAAATATTGCTCTTTGTTAAAGAAAAACTGTATTTGTCATTTCTGGCCTTCTCTCTTCTAGAGAAAGCTATTTTTACAAATGTTACAGTAAAAGCTGTAAGAAGCTCGCAGAAGTGAGTTTTTTGGTCCTAATCATTAGAAATCAGTTACTTGTTGATGGCAAACATGGTTTTAATTGAAAATATTGCTCATTATTTAAGAAAAACTGTTGTTGTCATTTTTGGCCTTCTCTCATCGAGAGAAACCTATTTTTCTACAAATGTTTGAGTAAAAGCTGTAAGAAGCTGGCAGAAGTGAGTTTTTTGGTCCTAATCATTAGAAATCAGTTACTTGTTGATGGCAAACATGGTTTTAATTGAAAATATTGCTCTTTATTTAAGAAAAACTGTTGTTGTCATTTTTGGCCTTCTCTCATCGAGAAAAACCTGTTTTTCTACAAATGTTTGAGTAAAAGCTGTAAGAAGCTGGCAGAAGTGAGTTTTTTGGTCCTAATCATTAGAAATCAGTTACTTGTTGATGGCAAACATGCTTTTGATTGAAAAGATTGCTCTTTGTTTAAGAAAAAATGTAGTTGTCATTTTTGGCCTTCTCTCTTCTAGAGAAAGCTATTTTTACAAATGTTATTGTAAAACCTTTAAGAAGCTGGCAGAAGTAAGTTTTTTGGTCCTAATTATTAGAAATCAGTTACTTGTTGATGGCAAACATGGTTTTAATTGAAAGCATTGCTCTTTATTTAAGAAAAACTGTATTTGTCATTTCTGGCCTTCTCTCGTCTAGAGAAAGCTATTTTTACAAATGTTACAGTAAAAGCTGTAAGAAGCTCGCAGAAGTGAGTTTTTTGGTCCTAATCATTAGAAATCAGTTACTTGTTGATGGCAAACATGATTTTGATTGAAAATATTGCTCTTTGTTAAAGAAAAACTGTATTTGTCATTTCTGGCCTTCTCTCTTCTAGAGAAAGCTATTTTTACAAATGTTACAGTAAAAGCTGTAAGAAGCTCGCAGAAGTGAGTTTTTTGGTCCTAATCATTAGAAATCAGTTACTTGTTGATGGCAAACATGGTTTTAATTGAAAATATTGCTCATTATTTAAGAAAAACTGTTGTTGTCATTTTTGGCCTTCTCTCATCGAGAGAAACCTATTTTTCTACAAATGTTTGAGTAAAAGCTGTAAGAAGCTGGCAGAAGTGAGTTTTTTGGTCCTAATCATTAGAAATCAGTTACTTGTTGATGGCAAACATGGTTTTGATTGAAATGATTGCTCTTTGTTAAAGAAAAACTGTATTTGTCATTTCTGGCCTTCTCTCGTCTAGAGAAAGCTATTTTTACAAATGTTACAGTAAAAGCTGTAAGAAGCTCGCAGAAGTGAGTTTTTTGGTCCTAATCATTAGAAATCAGTTACTTGTTGATGGCAAACATGATTTTGATTGAAAATATTGCTCTTTGTTAAAGAAAAACTGTATTTGTCATTTCTGGCCTTCTCTCTTCTAGAGAAAGCTATTTTTACAAATGTTACAGTAAAAGCTGTAAGAAGCTCGCAGAAGTGAGTTTTTTGGTCCTAATCATTAGAAATCAGTTACTTGTTGATGGCAAACATGGTTTTAATTGAAAATATTGCTCATTTTTTAAGAAAAACTGTTGTTGTCATTTTTGGCGTTCTCTTGTCGAGAGAAAAATACATTTAGAAATGATACTGTAAAAGCTGGAAGAAGCAGGCAGAAGTGAGTTTTTTCCTCCTAATCATTAGAAATCAGTTACTTGTTGATGGGAAACATTATTTTGATTGAAAATATTGCTCTTTGTTTAAGAAAAACTGTATTTGTCATTTTTGGCGTTCTCTTGTCGAGAGAAAAATACATTTAGAAATGTTACTGTAAATGCTGGAAGAAGCAGGCAGAAGTGAGTTTTTTGGTCCTAATCATTAGAAATCAGTTACTTGTTGATGGGAAGCATTATTTTGATTGAAAATATTGCTCTTTGTTTAAGAAAAACTGTATTTGTCATTTTTGGCGTTCTCTTGTCGAGAGAAAAATACATTTAGAAATGTTACAGTAAAAGCTGTCAGAAGCTCGCAGAAGTGAGTTTTTTGGTCCTAATCATTAGAAATCAGTTACTTGTTGATGGCAAACATGATTTTGATTGAAATGATTGCTCTTTGTTAAAGAAAAACTGTATTTGTCATTTCTGGCCTTCTCTCGTCTAGAGAAAGCTATTTTTACAAATGTTACAGTAAAAGCTGTAAGAAGCTCGCAGAAGTGAGTTTTTTGGTCCTAATCATTAGAAATCAGTTACTTGTTGATGGCAAACATTATTTTGATTGAAAATATTGCTCTTTGTTAAAGAAAAACTGTATTTGTCATTTCTGGCCTTCTCTCGTCTAGAGAAAGCTATTTTTACAAATGTTACAGTAAAAGCTGTAAGAAGCTCGCAGAAGTGAGTTTTTTGGTCCTAATCATTAGAAATCAGTTACTTGTTGATGGCAAACATGATTTTGATTGAAAATATTGCTCTTTGTTAAAGAAAAACTGTATTTGTCATTTCTGGCCTTCTCTCTTCTAGAGAAAGCTATTTTTACAAACGTTATTGTAAAAGCTGTAAGAAGCTCGCAGAAGTGAGTTTTTTTGGTGCTAATCATTAGAAATCAGTTACTTGTTGATGGCAAACATGATTTTGATTGAAATGATTGCTCTTTGTTTAAGAAAAACTGTATTTGTCATTTTTGGCGTTCTCTTGTCGAGAGAAAAATACATTTAGAAATGTTACTGTAAATGCTGGAAGAAGCAGGCAGAAGTGAGTTTTTTGGTCCTAATCATTAGAAATCAGTTACTTGTTGATGGGAAACATTATTTTGATTGAAAATATTGCTCTTTGTTTAAGAAAAACTGTATTTGTCATTTTTGGCGTTCTCTTGTCGAGAGAAAAATACATTTAGAAATGTTACTGTAAAAGCTGGAAGAAGCAGGCAGAAGTGAGTTTTTTGGTCCTAATCATTAGAAATCATTTACTTGTTGATGGCAAACATGATTTTGATTGAAATGATTGCTCTTTGTTTAAGAAAAACTGTATTTGTCATTTTTGGCGTTCTCTTGTCGATAGAAAAATACATTTAGAAATGTTACTGTAAAAGCTGGAAGAAGCAGGCAGAATTGAGTTTTTTGGTCCTAATCATTAGAAATCAGTTACTTGTTGATGGCAAACATGATTTTGATTGAAAATATTGCTCTTTGTTAAAGAAAAACTGTAGTTGTCATTTTTGGCCTTCTCTCGCCGAGAGAAACTTTTTTTTTTTTTACAAATGTTTGAGTAAAAGCTGTAAGAAGCTGGCAGAAGTGAGTTTTTTGGTCCTAATCATTAGAAATCAGTTACTTGTTGATGGCAAACATGATTTTGATTGAAATGATTGCTCTTTGTTTAAGAAAAACTGTATTTGTCATTTTTGGCGTTCTCTCGTCTAGAGAAAGCTATTTTTACAAATGTTACAGTAAAAGCTGTGAGAAGCTCGCAAAAGTGAGTTTTTTGGTCCTAATCATTAGAAATCAGTTACTTGTTGATGGCAAACATGATTTTGATTGAAAATATTGCTCTTTGTTAAAGAAAAACTGTATTTGTCATTTCTGGCCTTCTCTCTTCTAGAGAAAGCTATTTTTACAAATGTTACAGTAAAAGCTGTAAGAAGCTCGCAGAAGTGAGTTTTTTTGGTCCTAATCATTAGAAATCAGTTACTTGTTGATGGCAAACATGGTTTTAATTGAAAATATTGCTCATTATTTAAGAAAAACTGTTGTTGTCATTTTTGGCCTTCTCTCATCGAGAGAAACCTATTTTTCTACAAATGTTACAGTAAAAGCTGTAAGAAGCTCGCAGAAGTGAGTTTTTTGTCCTAATCATTAGAAATCAGTTACTTGTTGATGGCAAACATGATTTTGATTGAAAATATTGCTCTTTATTTAAGAAAAACTGCAGTTGTCATTTTTGGGCTTCTATCATCGAGACAAACCTATTTTTTTTACAAATGTTTGAGTAAGAGCTGTAAGAAGCTGGCAGAAGTGAGTTTTTTGGTCCTAATCATTAGAAATCAGTTACTTGTTGATGGCAAACATGGTTTTAATTGAAAATATTGCTCTTTGTTAAAGAAAAAGTGTATTTGTCATTTTTGGCCTTCTCTCGCCGAGAGCAGCTGTTTTTACAAACGTTATTGTAAAAGCTGTAAGAAGCTCGCAGAAGTGAGTTTTTTTGGTGCTAATCATTAGAAATCAGTTACTTGTTGATGGCAAACATGATTTTGATTGAAATGATTGCTCTTTGTTAAAGAAAAAGTGTATTTGTCATTTCTGGCCTTCTCTCGTCTAGAGAAAGCTATTTTTACAAATGTTACAGTAAAAGTTGTAAGAAGCTGGCAGAAGTGAGTTTTTTGGTCCTAATCATTAGAAATCAGTTACTTGTTGATGGCAAACATGATTTTGATTGAAAATATTGCTCTTTGTTTAAGAAAAACTGTATTTGTCATTTTTGGCGTTCTCTTGTCGAGAGAAAAATACATTTAGAAATGTTACTGTAAATGCTGGAAGAAGCAGGCAGAAGTGAGTTTTTTGGTCCTAATCATTAGAAATCAGTTACTTGTTGATGGGAAACATTATTTTGATTGAAAATATTGCTCTTTGTTTAAGAAAAACTGTATTTGTCATTTTTGGCGTTCTCTTGTCGAGAGAAAAATACATTTAGAAATGTTACTGTAAAAGCTGGAAGAAGCAGGCAGAAGTGAGTTTTTTGGTCCTAATCATTAGAAATCATTTACTTGTTGATGGCAAACATGATTTTGATTGAAATGATTGCTCTTTGTTTAAGAAAAACTGTATTTGTCATTTTTGGCGTTCTCTTGTCGATAGAAAAATACATTTAGAAATGTTACTGTAAAAGCTGGAAGAAGCAGGCAGAATTGAGTTTTTTGGTCCTAATCATTAGAAATCAGTTACCTGTTGATGGCAAACATTATTTTGATTGAAAATATTGCTCTTTATTTAAGAAAAACTGCAGTTGTCATTTTTGGGCTTCTCTCATCGAGAGAAACCTATTTTTTTTACAAATGTTTGAGTAAAAGCTGTAAGAAGCTGACAGAAGTGAGTTTTTTGGTCCTAATCATTAGAAATCAGTTACTTGTTGATGGCAAACATGATTTTGATTGAAAATATTGCTCTTTGTTAAAGAAAAACTGTAGTTGTCATTTTTGGCCTTCTCTCGCCGAGAGAAACTTTTTTTTTTTTTACAAATGTTTGAGTAAAAGCTGTAAGAAGCTGGCAGAAGTGAGTTTTTTGGTCCTAATCATTAGAAATCAGTTACTTGTTGATGGCAAACATGATTTTGATTGAAATGATTGCTCTTTGTTTAAGAAAAACTGTATTTGTCATTTTTGGCGTTCTCTCGTCTAGAGAAAGCTATTTTTACAAATGTTACAGTAAAAGCTGTGAGAAGCTCGCAGAAGTGAGTTTTTTGGTCCTAATCATTAGAAATCAGTTACTTGTTGATGGCAAACATGGTTTTAATTGAAAATATTGCTCATTATTTAAGAAAAACTGTTGTTGTCATTTTTGGCCTTCTCTCATCGAGAGAAACCTATTTTTCTACAAATGTTACAGTAAAAGCTGTAAGAAGCTCGCAGAAGTGAGTTTTTTGTCCTAATCATTAGAAATCAGTTACTTGTTGATGGCAAACATGATTTTGATTGAAAATATTGCTCTTTGTTTGAGAAAAACTGTATTTGTCATTTTTGGCGTTCTCTTGTCGAGAGAAAAATACATTGAGAAATGTTACTGTAAAAGCTGGAAGAAGCAGGCGGAAGTGAGTTTTTTGGTCCTAATCATTAGAAATCAGTTACTTGTTGATGGCAAACATGATTTTGATTTAAATGATTGCTCTTTGTTAAAGAAAAACTGTATTTGTCATTTCTGGCCTTCTCTCGTCTAGAGAAAGCTATTTTTACTAATGTTACAGTAAAAGCTGTAAGAAGCTCGCAGAAGTGAGTTTTTTGGTCCTAATCATTAGAAATCAGTTACTTGTTGATGGCAAACATGATTTTGATTTAAACGATTGCTCTTTGTTAAAGAAAAACTGTATTTGTCATTTCTGGCCTTCTCTCGTCTAGAGAAAGCTATTTTTACTAATGTTACAGTAAAAGCTGTAAGAAGCTCGCAGAAGTGAGTTTTTTGGTCCTAATCATTAGAAATCAGTTACTTGTTGATGGCAAACATGGTTTTAATTGAAAATATTGCTCTTTATTTAAGAAAAACTGTTGTTGTCATTTTTGGCCTTCTCTCATCGAGAAAAACCTGTTTTTCTACAAATGTTTGAGTAAAAGCTGTAAGAAGCTGGCAGAAGTGAGTTTTTTGGTCCTAATCATTAGAAATCAGTTACTTGTTGATGGCAAACATGCTTTTGATTGAAAAGATTGCTCTTTGTTTAAGAAAAAATGTAGTTGTCATTTTTGGCCTTCTCTCTTCTAGAGAAAGCTATTTTTACAAATGTTATTCTAAAACCTTTAAGAAGCTGGCAGAAGTAAGTTTTTTGGTCCTAATTATTAGAAATCAGTTACTTGTTGATGGCAAACATGGTTTTAATTGAAAGCATTGCTCTTTATTTAAGAAAAACTGTATTTGTCATTTCTGGCCTTCTCTCGTCTAGAGAAAGCTATTTTTACAAATGTTACAGTAAAAGCTGTAAGAAGCTCGCAGAAGTGAGTTTTTTGGTCCTAATCATTAGAAATCAGTTACTTGTTGATGGCAAACATGATTTTGATTGAAAATATTGCTCTTTGTTAAAGAAAAACTGTATTTGTCATTTCTGGCCTTCTCTCTTCTAGAGAAAGCTATTTTTACAAATGTTACAGTAAAAGCTGTAAGAAGCTCGCAGAAGTGAGTTTTTTGGTCCTAATCATTAGAAATCAGTTACTTGTTGATGGCAAACATGGTTTTAATTGAAAATATTGCTCATTATTTAAGAAAAACTGTTGTTGTCATTTTTGGCCTTCTCTCATCGAGAGAAACCTATTTTTCTACAAATGTTTGAGTAAAAGCTGTAAGAAGCTGGCAGAAGTGAGTTTTTTGGTCCTAATCATTAGAAATCAGTTACTTGTTGATGGCAAACATGGTTTTGATTGAAATGATTGCTCTTTGTTAAAGAAAAACTGTATTTGTCATTTCTGGCCTTCTCTCGTCTAGAGAAAGCTATTTTTACAAATGTTACAGTAAAAGCTGTAAGAAGCTCGCAGAAGTGAGTTTTTTGGTCCTAATCATTAGAAATCAGTTACTTGTTGATGGCAAACATGATTTTGATTGAAAATATTGCTCTTTGTTAAAGAAAAACTGTATTTGTCATTTCTGGCCTTCTCTCTTCTAGAGAAAGCTATTTTTACAAATGTTACAGTAAAAGCTGTAAGAAGCTCGCAGAAGTGAGTTTTTTGGTCCTAATCATTAGAAATCAGTTACTTGTTGATGGCAAACATGGTTTTAATTGAAAATATTGCTCATTTTTTAAGAAAAACTGTTGTTGTCATTTTTGGCCTTCTCTCATCGAGAGAAACCTATTTTTCTACAAATGTTTGAGTAAAAGCTGTAAGAAGCTGGCAGAAGTGAGTTTTTTGGTCCTGATCATTAGAAATCAGTTACTTGTTGATGGCAAACATGGTTTTGATTGAAATGATTGCTCTTTGTTAAAGAAAAACTGTATTTGTCATTTCTGGCCTTCTCTCGTCTAGAGAAAACTATTTTTACAAATGTTACAGTAAAAGCTGTAAGAAGCTCGCAGAAGTGAGTTTTTTGGTCCTAATCATTAGAAATCAGTTACTTGTTGATGGCAAACATGATTTTGATTGAAAATATTGCTCTTTGTTAAAGAAAAACTGTATTTGTCATTTCTGGCCTTCTCTCTTCTAGAGAAAGCTATTTTTACAAATGTTACAGTAAAAGCTGTAAGAAGCTCGCAGAAGTGAGTTTTTTGGTCCTAATCATTAGAAATCAGTTACTTGTTGATGGCAAACATGGTTTTAATTGAAAATATTGCTCATTATTTAAGAAAAACTGTTGTTGTCATTTTTGGCCTTCTCTCATCGAGAGAAACCTATTTTTCTACAAATGTTTGAGTAAAAGCTGTAAGAAGCTGGCAGAAGTGAGTTTTTTGGTCCTAATCATTAGAAATCAGTTACTTGTTGATGGCAAACATGGTTTTAATTGAAAATATTGCTCTTTATTTAAGAAAAACTGTTGTTGTCATTTTTGGCCTTCTCTCATCGAGAAAAACCTGTTTTTCTACAAATGTTTGAGTAAAAGCTGTAAGAAGCTGGCAGAAGTGAGTTTTTTGGTCCTAATCATTAGAAATCAGTTACTTGTTGATGGCAAACATGCTTTTGATTGAAAAGATTGCTCTTTGTTTAAGAAAAAATGTAGTTGTCATTTTTGGCCTTCTCTCTTCTAGAGAAAGCTATTTTTACAAATGTTATTGTAAAACCTTTAAGAAGCTGGCAGAAGTAAGTTTTTTGGTCCTAATTATTAGAAATCAGTTACTTGTTGATGGCAAACATGGTTTTAATTGAAAGCATTGCTCTTTATTTAAGAAAAACTGTATTTGTCATTTCTGGCCTTCTCTCGTCTAGAGAAAGCTATTTTTACAAATGTTACAGTAAAAGCTGTAAGAAGCTCGCAGAAGTGAGTTTTTTGGTCCTAATCATTAGAAATCAGTTACTTGTTGATGGCAAACATGATTTTGATTGAAAATATTGCTCTTTGTTAAAGAAAAACTGTATTTGTCATTTCTGGCCTTCTCTCTTCTAGAGAAAGCTATTTTTACAAATGTTACAGTAAAAGCTGTAAGAAGCTCGCAGAAGTGAGTTTTTTGGTCCTAATCATTAGAAATCAGTTACTTGTTGATGGCAAACATGGTTTTAATTGAAAATATTGCTCATTATTTAAGAAAAACTGTTGTTGTCATTTTTGGCCTTCTCTCATCGAGAGAAACCTATTTTTCTACAAATGTTTGAGTAAAAGCTGTAAGAAGCTGGCAGAAGTGAGTTTTTTGGTCCTAATCATTAGAAATCAGTTACTTGTTGATGGCAAACATGGTTTTGATTGAAATGATTGCTCTTTGTTAAAGAAAAACTGTATTTGTCATTTCTGGCCTTCTCTCGTCTAGAGAAAGCTATTTTTACAAATGTTACAGTAAAAGCTGTAAGAAGCTCGCAGAAGTGAGTTTTTTGGTCCTAATCATTAGAAATCAGTTACTTGTTGATGGCAAACATGATTTTGATTGAAAATATTGCTCTTTGTTAAAGAAAAACTGTATTTGTCATTTCTGGCCTTCTCTCTTCTAGAGAAAGCTATTTTTACAAATGTTACAGTAAAAGCTGTAAGAAGCTCGCAGAAGTGAGTTTTTTGGTCCTAATCATTAGAAATCAGTTACTTGTTGATGGCAAACATGGTTTTAATTGAAAATATTGCTCATTTTTTAAGAAAAACTGTTGTTGTCATTTTTGGCCTTCTCTCATCGAGAGAAACCTATTTTTCTACAAATGTTTGAGTAAAAGCTGTAAGAAGCTGGCAGAAGTGAGTTTTTTGGTCCTGATCATTAGAAATCAGTTACTTGTTGATGGCAAACATGGTTTTGATTGAAATGATTGCTCTTTGTTAAAGAAAAACTGTATTTGTCATTTCTGGCCTTCTCTCGTCTAGAGAAAACTATTTTTACAAATGTTACAGTAAAAGCTGTAAGAAGCTCGCAGAAGTGAGTTTTTTGGTCCTAATCATTAGAAATCAGTTACTTGTTGATGGCAAACATGATTTTGATTGAAAATATTGCTCTTTGTTAAAGAAAAACTGTATTTGTCATTTCTGGCCTTCTCTCTTCTAGAGAAAGCTATTTTTACAAATGTTACAGTAAAAGCTGTAAGAAGCTCGCAGAAGTGAGTTTTTTGGTCCTAATCATTAGAAATCAGTTACTTGTTGATGGCAAACATGGTTTTAATTGAAAATATTGCTCATTATTTAAGAAAAACTGTTGTTGTCATTTTTGGCCTTCTCTCATCGAGAGAAACCTATTTTTCTACAAATGTTTGAGTAAAAGCTGTAAGAAGCTGGCAGAAGTGAGTTTTTTGGTCCTAATCATTAGAAATCAGTTACTTGTTGATGGCAAACATGGTTTTGATTGAAATGATTGCTCTTTGTTAAAGAAAAACTGTATTTGTCATTTCTGGCCTTCTCTCGTCTAGAGAAAGCTATTTTTACAAATGTTACAGTAAAAGCTGTAAGAAGCTCGCAGAAGTGAGTTTTTTGGTCCTAATCATTAGAAATCAGTTACTTGTTGATGGCAAACATGATTTTGATTGAAAATATTGCTCTTTGTTAAAGAAAAACTGTATTTGTCATTTCTGGCCTTCTCTCTTCTAGAGAAAGCTATTTTTACAAATGTTACAGTAAAAGCTGTAAGAAGCTCGCAGAAGTGAGTTTTTTGGTCCTAATCATTAGAAATCAGTTACTTGTTGATGGCAAACATGGTTTTAATTGAAAATATTGCTCATTATTTAAGAAAAACTGTTGTTGTCATTTTTGGCCTTCTCTCATGGAGAGAAACCTATTTTTCTACAAATGTTTGAGTAAAAGCTGTAAGAAGCTGGCAGAAGTGAGTTTTTTGGTCCTAATCATTAGAAATCAGTTACTTGTTGATGGCAAACATGGTTTTGATTGAAAATATTGCTCTTTATTTAAGAAAAACTGTAGTTGTCATTTTTGGCCTTCTCTTGTCTAGAGAAAGCTATTTTCTTTTTACAAATGTTACTCTAAAACCTGTAAGAAGCTCGCAGAAGTGAGTTTTTTGGTCCTAATCATTAGAAGTCAGTTACTTGTCAATGGCAAACATGGTTTTAATTGAAAATATTGCTCTTTGTTTAAGAAAAACAGTATTTGTCATTTTTGGCCTTCTCTCGCACAGAGAAAGCTATTTTTTACAAATGTTACAGTAAAAGCTGTAAGAAGCTCGCAGAAGTGAGTTCTTTGGTCCTCATCATTAGAAATCAGTTACTTGCCGATGGCAAACATGGTTTTAATTGAAAATATTGCTCTTTGTTCAAGAAAAAATTTAGTTGTAATTTTTGGCCTTCTCTCGCGGAGAGAAAGCTATTTTTACAAATGTTATTGTAAAAGCTGTAAGAAGCTCGCAGAAGTGAGTTTTTTGGTCCTAATCATTAGAAATCAGTTACTTGTTGGTGGCAAACATGCTTTAAATTGAAAATATTGTTCTTTGTTTAAGAAAAACTTTAGTTGTCATTTTTGGCCTTCTCTTGTCTAGAGAAACCTTTTTTTTTTTTTTACAAATGTTACTGTAAAAGCTGGAAGTAGCTGGCAGAAGTGAGTTTTTTTCGGTCCAAATCATTAGAAATCAGTTACTTGTTGATGGCAAACATGGTTTTGATTGAAAATATTGCTCTTTGTTTAAGAAAACCTATAGTTGTCATTTTTGGCTTTCTCTCGCCGAGAGAAAGGTTTTTTTTACAAATGTTACAGTCAAAGTTGTAAGAAGCTCGCAGAAATAAGATTGTTGGTCCTAATCATTAGAAATCAGTTACTTGTTGATGGCAAACATGGTTTGATTGAAAATATTGCTCGTTGTTTAAGAAAAACTGTATTTGTCATTTTTGGCCTTTTCTCGCACAGAGAAAGCTATTTTTACAAATGTTACAGTAAAAGCTGTAAGAAGCTCGAGAAGTGATTTTTTTTTTTGTCCTAATCATTAGAAATCAGTTACTTGTCGATGGCAAACATGTTTTTAATTGAAATTATTGCTCTTTATTTAAGAAAAACCGTAGTTGTCATTTTTGGCCTTCTCTCGTCTAGAGAACGCTATTTTTTACAAATGTTACAGTAATAGGTGTATGAAGCTTGCAGATTGAGTTTTTTTGGTCCTAATTTCACACCGCGGTGAGGTCAAGCTGGGTTTTTGTTATGTCTTGTCATTTCCTGTTTTATTTTGAAAAGACAACTCTCCTCTCATTTCAGGTCACTTGCCCTTCCTCATGTGTCACCAGTCTGATTGTCTTCCCCGCCCTGATTGTTTCCACCTGTTCCCCATTTCCCTCATGTGTGTATATATAGTCTGTTTCCCCTTGTCTCGTGCCGAAGTGTCTTCGTACGTTCTGTCGTTGCACA
Source organism: Pampus argenteus (assembly GCA_036937835.1). Classification (NCBI taxonomy): domain Eukaryota; kingdom Metazoa; phylum Chordata; class Actinopteri; order Scombriformes; family Stromateidae; genus Pampus; species Pampus argenteus. The sequence goes on from CM072882.1 coordinate 18,283,730, forward strand.
CAAGCCTTCTTGTCTGCCATATCCACAGTGATCGTGTAAGTTTGTGTACTTCCTTTGATGATATTTTCTGTTGATACTTTTACTGCCATAGTCCTAGTGATAGATTTTTGATGATATTTTCTGTTGTTACTTTTACCGCCAAAGTCTGTGTTCCTCTAAAGTTTTTGTCACCTCTTTAGAGAGATTTTCTGTTGATACTTTATAGTTTTTAGTTTTTTTCTTAGTCACAGTGATTCTCCTCTTTAAATAGTAATTTTGATTTTGTTAGTTGGTTTTTCCTCTATAGGAGTGATTTTTTTTTTTTTTTTTTTTTTTTTTTTTTGTTTTTTTTTTTTTTTTTGTTATAACAATAAAAGTTTCTTCTAAACCGGTCTTTTCCGCGTCTGAGTCTGACGCTTTGTTCTGAGCCTGACACCTAATCATTAGAAATCATAAAATAGAAATTGGTTACTTGTTGATGGCAAACATGATTTTAATTGAAAATAAACTAATTTAAAGCCCAGCTCATTGTGCTGTATGTACAGCATGGTATAGATAAGTGCATGCTCTTACTACTACTTTCTCTTCTGTCTGTCTTTAGTGCAGCCACTCATGGCCTCTCACTACTTTTCCCACTTTTTCTGTTTATCATTTCCCATCCATTCTGTCTGTCTGTCTTTACCTTTCCATTAGCGCTTGTTCTTGTCTGTGTCTCTGTCCCTCATTTGTGCTGTGTCATATTTCATGTCATCACGTCACATTTTTCTGTCTTTCCTTTCCTCTCCTCTGGTGTCCCTTTATCCTTTTTTTTTTCCCTTTCCTCTGTTACACATTCTCCGTCATCGTTCTATCGTTTCAAATTGCTTGTCCAATTTTCATCTAGGGCAGTGGTTGGGTTAAATGCAGCCCAGTGGCACTGAGCTCCACTTATAGCACGCCTAGCCGCGGATGTCGGCAGCTCCCCCAGACCCCTCTCAACCCGCGGCCCGGGGTGGTCTACAAGACTGCCTATTCCTCCCCTGTACACTTTGTGTCCTGCCAGGCCTCTCTGAGTCCCAGATGACTGAGTCGCGGCCTGTCGGAGCACAATGCTCTCCAGCACAGCGGCTCTCATCACTTCCCCAGCCCCGTCACTCGTATCAGCTCGGAGCCCTTCCTTGGCCAGGGCCACGGCGATGCCCTGGGCAGCCCCTACTGCAGCCTACGGGACCAGCTGGACGACTTCCAGGATGCTGCATCACTGTCGCCCAGCCCCTGTACCAGACACTCGTCTCGGATTGCACTGCCTCGCATGACAGGATCGCTGCTTCCTGCTCCACAGCAGAACCTTGGGGTGCCCAACGGTTACCACTTCAGCTTAAGGGCCTGCCCCAGCCCAGGCTCTGGCGCTAGGGCACCCAGGATTTTCTCGGAGGAGAAGATGATCTGGAAGGCTGAGTCTGGCATGTTGTCATTCAGCCAGGTTTTCGTGAGACAATGCACCGCACAGTTCCTCATCTCATAAGAAGCCCTCAGTCTGAGTCTAAGCAGGTCCATCTTGTTGTCCAGGGAGCGGACATCGGAGAGGAACAATGGCGGGATCTGTGGTCTCCTTGCATTAACCTTTAGCCTGGCTAGCAGTCCGCCCCGTTTACCCCTCTTCTGCTTCCTTGCACACCTGCCCTGAGTCCGAGGGCCACTGTTGTTGGTGGTGGTGCTGCTGTTGTTGTGTCTTTTACCGAACCATCCTTTATTTTGAAAAGTTTGGTTTGGCTGTACATTGTACGCTTGTTAACCCAAGCAACACGAGTGAAGTTGGCCTCGGGACCAACGGAAAAGGTAATAAAAGAGGGCTTGACCTGGGAGCATAAGAAGTCGCTGCACTGTTGCGCACCACCATCTTTTATAATAATGATAATACCACCTGTTAACCGATGAAAAAGGAGGATCCAAAGAGATCTTTGGCAACAAACTGTTAACAAGACATTGTAATATCACCGTGTACTTCTAGTTGTTATGGCAAACTCATAACAAACCAACAAATATAAGTCAAACGTTCACTCCCCTTTTTTAGTTCTGTTTTGGTCTCCACCTATGTGTCTGTCTCTTTAGTCGTTCTGTGTGCAGTAGGTTTATCAGAGCTACTGCTGCTGCTGGAAACCACGTAGATGAGAGCGATGACACAGAACCAAAACAAAGAGCTGAAAGATGCCAAAGTTGCATGTAGCTGAGTCACTATGAGTGACTGCTTTCAACATTACCACTTAAAATATTTAATAGTTAAATAATATATTGATTAGTGCAGCTAAATGTTAGTTTGCAGGTGCAGTAAGTAAACATGACTTCAGATAGCACCAAACACTAGAGGAGCTGGTTTGTTCAATATCAGCTGATAAACAGGCTTCTTACCTCCTTCCACATCCTCACTACAGCCAACAGACCATTTCATTTTCAAGCTGTAAGTAAAGTCTTCTATTGAATTTGAAGCGTTTGGGAGTCAGTATGGCAGCTTTAACAGAAAAGTGGCCACGCTGCAAGTCATGGAAACAGGACAAAAAGCAAGTCAGTAGCTATTTGACAATATAAATGTTGACAAACCTCAAAGACATTACGACGCTGTACACACAGCTGTGTTTTTCTTTAGTTTAGGACTCTACCATTCCATGATGATGCCTAATAATCCTTTATGACATTCCCTCTGTGTCAGTCGATGGAATGAAGCTCTGTCACACAGGCAGCAACGGTGGTTTGGTCTGTTAACCGTTTGTTGCAAACTTCACGAGAGAAGCAGCTCATGCTAGTGAAACGTACCAGACTTACTAATTTGTTTTCTTAAGCGATATACTTGTAGATGTTCTCTTTTCATTGTGTGCATTTTTTTGTATGACATGAACAAAAAAGGGTTAATGTTTCTTACAGACTTCTTTGCGATGTTTTAAGACAAAGTGCCTATCCTTTTAGGTATACTGTGGAAAAAGATGCAATGTCAACTGTTTTCTAATGCATCCACATTCGACTAGACGTTTTGTTTATTCTGTATGTAGCTCTGCAGGAAAAAGATGTTGTACAGAAAGCCTTATCTGCAAGCAGAGAAACAATACCTCCAATACGCTTAAAAAGAAAAAAAAAACACCTCGTGAACGTCAATTTTTGTTTTTGATAAACCATCAAGTCATGAAAGGATGGGGGAGCAGACGCTATGCGAGCATTTAACAATGATGAAAACTGCATAAATATATCAATCCAGTACATTAATGCCAGTAACACATTGTGCATGTTTTTGTATCTTTGCTAAGGATGTCACAGTGTGAGCTTTGTGAGCTCCTGTATTGCCTTTGGTTTTATTGTTGGGACTGCAGAGTGTTTGTTGGTCAGCAGGAGTTTGATGGGTGTGCTGATTTGAGACCCAGAGTAGCAAAGATAGATCCAGTCTGACTCTTAATGGATATCTGAGTCAAGTCAGGCCCTGTGTGTGTGTGTGTGTGTGTGTGTGTGATGTAGAGTAAACTAACACTGGCAAACATCAGTTGTTGTAAATGTATTTTATTTCGTGATGATGTTTTTTTCATACTCACGGATAAGAGGCAAAAAATTGATGTTGTAATGTCACACCAAGATATTTCCAGCAGCTACTGAACTCTGGAGTTTGATAGCAGGAAATAATTGATTAATATGAAACATCAGGCTCTGGTGTCAGAGTGAAGAGCTGCTATATTATTATTACACAGATGACTGAGGAAACAGTCTGCAGGGTGACAGTATTACTCACGGTGTCCCATTTCTATAGCACACACTAATTATTACAGTTGCTACTGATGCCATTAATTAAACATCTGCAATGTAACCGTAGTTTTTAGCTCTAACAAATAAGTCAATAGATGTAACGATGTCAGCGAGCCTGGTGATATTCTAGCAAGAGGAACACTGATAATGTTGTGAACTTATTATTGACATATTTTTTTCTAAACTTTATTTAAAGGTTCAAACGCTACAATAGAGCTCACTTAAAACAGATTGTTGATTTTAGTCGAGCAGATTTAGAAAGATCCTGAAAAACTAAAAGCATTTTGGTAACACATTTTTCCTTATCTTTGTATCTCCGCTGTCGTAGGGACAGATACAGGAAATCTTTCCTGCCACAGGCCATCAGCGTGTACAACAATAGCTAAAATCCGGTCATATCTTATATTATTATATATATTATTACATATATTATTATATTTTATTTTACTTATTCTTATGTAATTATTATCTTAATTTCTTATTCTTATTTAATTATCTTTTCTTATTTAATTATTAATTATTATCTGAATTGTTGGTTGTTCTTTTATTTCATTGTTGTTGTATTTGTGTTATGCTGCTGTTACACTTTAATTTCCCAGTTTTTGGGATTAATAAAGTATATCTATCTATCTATGTTATGTACTTTAGCTCAAGCAATGCTGGATTGTTTTAACATAATACCAATACAAATATTTATTGATTTATTCAAGTTATATGTCAGCTGCTTTTCATTAAAGAAACATGATTGTTAAACAAGTTTTTAAAGGAATTGTGATGATGATAATGTAGACGTTGCCTCTAACTTCCAACATACTGTATCTGCCCAAATGATTTATTTATCAACTTATAGTACATAGTAAGGAATTGGGACACAGACACTGTAATATGTTCACATACCGATGTGGCAGGTCGTCCCCCTCCCTGCCACTATATGGCACTGTGCCAATGTATAGAGGAACTTGGTACAGGTAGACATTTGAGGGAAGTTGTTTATTTTCTAGTTAGACTTGTTTTGTTTGTTGTTTTGGCCTGGGTCCACACTGAAGTTGTTTGTAGTTTAACCGTGTCTTATTCTTGTAAATAAATATTGTTTAATTAATCATTAAGTGGCTATTTGGGACTTGGGGAAGATGAGGCCTGTTCGTGTTATGCCCTAAACACCCCTAGACTGGGGCATAACACAAACTTATCTCTCCATCCATTCTGCAGCTTTTACATGCTGGTCTCTTTTTAGATTCAGGCTTCAGCATGATTGTGACTAAATGTTTTCTCGAAAATGATAGGAAAAGGGAAAAAAATGTGAACAAAAATAGACTTAAAAATGCATAAAGGCACAAAGTGTAAACCAGAAACTGATAGAATACTTAGGATTACAGCAACTTTCTACGTCTATTTGCATGCACAACATTTACCCACTTCAACAATGTCAAATGGAAAATCTGGCGCTCAGTGGCAGGAGGTGTTTTCTACCTGTGTCCTGTCACAATAAAACGGGTTTCATAAATCAAAACTTGAACCTGTCCAGCTAATTCTTTTTGTCAGACAGGAAAACATGTCGTTATGTTGAAGGTTTTGTCATACTGATGTGCAATCCATTCTTTAACAATGCGCCCCCTGATTGAAAGGTCAATCAATCAATCAAATTTTATTTATATAGCCCAAAATCACAAAATACATTTGTCTCAGAGGGCTTTACAATCTGTACAGGGAGTGACACCCTCTGTCCTTAGACCCTCGATTCAAGTGAGGAAAAACTTGCCCACCAAAAAACCTTTTAACAGGGAAAAAGGTGGAAGAAACCATAGATAGATAGATAGATAGATAGATAGATGATAGATAGATAGCCCACAGAAGAGGAGCTTGATAGCTGAAAGCTCTGGCTCCAAATCTACTTTTAGTCACTATAGGAACCACAAGGAACCCAGCATCCTGGGAGCACAGTGTTCTAGTGGGGTGGTAAGGTACTATAAGCTCTTTTAGATATGATGGTACCTGACCATGAAGAGCTTTGTATGTTAGAAGAAGAATTTTAAATTCTATTCTAGATTTAACGGGTAGCCAGTGCAAGGAAGCCAAAAGGGGAGAGATGTGATCTCTGATCTTGGTTCCTGTCAGAACACGTGCAACAGCATTCTGAATCAGCTGCAAACTCTTAAGAGACTTATCAGAGCAGCCTGATAACAAAGAGTTACAATAGTCCAGCGTAGGAGTAACAAATGCATGGACTAGTTTTTCTGCATCCGCTTGAGAAATGATGCGTCTGATTTTGGCAATGTTACGCAAGTGGAAAAATGCAGTCCTCGAAAGTTGTTTTATATAGCCATTAAAGGACAAATCCTGATCAAAGATAACTCCAAGATTTTTTTACGGTTGAGCTGGAGGCCAGGGTGATCCCGTCTAAGGCTAAATCTCTGCAATGATAGTTTCTGAGGTGTTTGGGTCCAATTACGAGAACTTCAGTTTTATCTGAATTTAGCATCATGTGGGTCATACAACTTTTTATGTCCTTAATGCATGCTTGAAGTTTAGTTAAGTGATTGGTTTTATCAGGCTTGATCGATAAATATAATTGGGTGTCGTCGGCATAACAGTAAAAGTTAATTGAATGATTCCTAATAATGTTCCCTAGAGGAGGCATATATAAACTGAATAGAAGTGGCCCTAATACAAAACCTTGTGGGACTCCATGAGAAACTTTGGTTTGCATGGAGGATTCATCATTAACATGAACAAACTGAGATCCGTCTAGGAAATATGACTTAATCCAGCCTAGGGCAGTTTCTTTAATGCAAATTTGATATTCCAGTCTCTGTAAGAGAATCTGATGGTCAAGTACAGAGATTAGTCCTTTGTCTGATGCTATTAGGAGGTTGTTTGTAACTTTGACTAGTGCGGTCTCTGCTATCATTTACTCTAAATCCTGACTGAAACTCCTCGAATAAGCTGTTTGTATGGAGAAAATCACATAGCTGATTGGCCACGGCTTTCTCAAGTACCTTAGAGAGGAATGAAAGGTTTGATATCGGCCTGTAGTTGGCTAAAACCTCTTGATCTAGAGTTGGCTTTTTAAGAAGAGGCTAAATCACAGCTATTTTAAAGGACTGTGGTACGTATCCTGATAATAAAGACAGATTAATCATATCCAACAAGGAAGGGCTAACTAAAGGTAATACATCTTTAAGCAGCCTGGTTGGGATGGGGTCTAAGAGACAGGTTGATGGCTTAGATGAAGAAATTATTGTAGTTATTTGTTGAACGTCGATGGGAGAAAAGCAGTCTTAATATATATCAGGTTTTATAGCTATTTCATTGGATAGGCATCAAACTGTTAAACATTATTCACCTTGCGATAGTCCACACAGAACCGGATAGACCCATCCTTCTTTACCACAAGAACGATGGGGCTACACCAGGCACTGTGGGACTCTTCTCTTACCCCCATCTTCAACATGGCTTTCAATTCAGCCTGAATCACTTTTCTCTTGTGTTCAGGTAGCCGATAGGGCCGTGAACGCACTGTCACGCCCGGGTGAGTCTCAACATGGTGTTGAATAAGGCTTGTGCGCCCTGGCAGGGGGGAAAACACAGCAGCGTAACGCTGCTGCAACCTGGCAATGTCTGCTCTCTGGGATGGTGAGAGATGGTTTTCACAAACGAGCGAGGCAGGATTGGTCGACTTTGGTACCTCCGGCCCCAACTCGTCTCTCTCTGCAACTGCTGTTACCAGGGAGACAGACTCAGCCTCTCTCCAAGCTTTAAGGAGGTTGAGGTGATAAATCTGTGTCGCCCCTCCCCTGTCAGATCGCACAAGCTCACAGTCAACGTCACCCACTCGCCATGTGACCACAAAGGGCCCTTGCCACTTGGCGAGTAATTTGGAGTTGGAAGATGGGAGCAATACAAGCACTTTATCTCGCGGTGAAAATTGTCTTAACCTGGATCCTCTGTTGTACAGCCGCTGCTGACGTTCCTGGGCCCGGAGCAAATTCTCGCGTGATAACTGTACTAGTGTGTGGAGTTTTGCTCTCAGGTCCAGGACGTACTGAACTTCGTTCTTACTTGGGCTCGGACCTTTCTCCCAGCTTTCCTTAACCAGGTCTAAAACCCTGCGTGGTTTTCTGCCAAACAGCAGCTCAAAGGGAGAAAATCCTGTGGAGGCCTGGGGTACCTCGCGCACTGCAAACAACAGAGGATGTAGCCATTTATCCCAATTACGACTATCTTTGTGCACAAACTTACGGATCATGGACTTCAAAGTCTTATTCAGGCGCTCAACAAGGCCGTCAGTTTGAGGATGGTAAATACTGGTTCGAATAGACTTGATGCCCTATAATCCGTACAGTTCTCTCAGTGTGCGTGACATAAATTGGGTGCCTTGGTCCGTCCGGGTTTCTTTAGGATCCCAACTCGGGAGATAACTTGAAACAGTGCCTGCGCCGCACTCTTTGCAGAGATGGTGCGCAGCGGCACTGTCTCTAGATATCGCGTTGCGTAATCCACAAGGACTAACACAAAGCGATATCCAAGTGCGCTCCGGTGAAATGGCCCGATGAGGTCCATCCCAATGCATTCAAATGGGACCTCGATCAGCGGTAATGGACGCAACGGCGCTCTCGGGATGGCCGGTTGGTTAACTAACTGGCATTCGGGACAAGACGCACACCAGTGGCGCACGTCTGCCCGAATGCCTGGCCAATAGAATCTAGCCATTATCCGGTTTAGTGTTTTATCATATCGTCAGCCTAATATCTGCCTAAATCATTTTTTCAGGCACATTTTTATATGGCATCAAAAATGCCCAAGTCAACTAGATGACTAAGGCAGATAGTGTTTTTTGACTTTGACTTTTTACAAGACTTCTGATTGGCTAAGGACATAGGCAATTATACAGGGTGGTGCAGCAGTTATAGGAGAGTTAAGCCAATATCTCAATTTAGCAAAAAAATGAGTTAGGCAGAAATGCTATTAGGCTGACGATATCCCATGTGTCCAGCAATCGGGTTATAATGAGCCGCCTGGTAAACTATTTCCCGACGGCTTTTTCGGGACCAACAATTGGGTTATTATGTCATCTGCTTGAGTGTCATGACTCACTCTATATAACCTGTCCCTGCGCAATGAAAAATGTGGATACGTTAGCGCTGCGTCAGGGCGCACCATGTGACCATCGATGTGTATCACTTGGTCAAATGCAAAGCGTAGAGTATCGTCGCGAGACTGCTCAAGTGGAAAATCTTCAATGGAGTCGATTACAGGAACCGGCGGCGCCTCCTGAGAAGGCACCGCTGGCTCCCCCTCCCCGTTTGCAGTGTCGGACAACCTCGCGTCACCGCTGAGCACAGCGCACATATCCCATGTCTCTGTCGGTCGTGAGTGCACCCCCACACACTGCCCCACTAACCTATCAATCCCAGGCCAATCTGTGCCCAAGATCAGAGGATGCGCAAGGCGGGAGCTAACCGCAGCCTTCACACCATGCTTTTTACCGTTGTAACGAATTTCCACTGGCACCACAGGATATCTGTGGATATCCCCATGCACACACCTGATATCCACCCACCCTGCCTCTAACAATGCCCGGGGTCGAATCAGGTTCTGGTGAACTATAGACTGCATGCAGCCCGAGTCCACCAGTGCCTGATGTGTACCCCCCTGAGTCGTTACAGGAATGCTGTACGTCTCTCCTGGACCGGGGGAGAGCGCCGACAACCCGGATCACCTGCCCGACCTCCATTAGTGGACACTCGCGGCGGAAGTGTCAGGGCTGCCCGCACCTCTAGCACTCCTGCCCTGCCGCCTGAGGGACCCTCTGTGGGCTAAGGGCAGCGCCCGTAGCGGCTGGACACTGTTGCAGAAGAGAAAGAGAAGGGATGTTAGTGCGAGGAGCAGGGGAGGGGCGAGCAGGTGTGTACTGCGGAGGACCGGGTATGTGCGTGGGTCTCCTGCGAGGTGCAGGGCTGGGACGGCCGGAGGACGCTGGCCGCTGGCCGCGCCTCTGATGCCTGGGCCCGGGAGTGGACGGCCAGATGGTCTTCCGCGAGGGCGACGGCAGCTGCCAGGTTGTCAGGGCGGTGACAACGCACCCACTCGAGGGTGCCAGCCAGCAGCCCCTCCACGAACTGTTCCAGCACGATTTTCTCCATCAGCTGTCTCTCGCCCGTGGTCTCCCCCGGTTGCAGCCATCTGTACGCCGCGTCCCTCAGCTGCTGGGCATAGGCGAACGGGCGGTCGGCGGGTCCCAGCTTGGTCCTCCGAAACCTCCGGCGGTGGTCCTCGGCCGAGTATCCCAGTCGATCCAGGACAGCCCTCTTCATGGCCTGGTACTGCCCCCGAGAGGAGGCAGGCAGGCCGAGCGCCGCAGACTGCGAGTCCCCGAATAACAGCGGAAGCAGTCGCACGGCCCACTCTGCCTCCGGCCAGCCGCACGTCGACGCTGTCGCCTCGAACATCTCTAGGTACGACTGCGCATCATCATTCCCCATCATCCTGTGCAGGGTCATGCCAGAGAGCGAGGGACTCTGTGACGTTGTCCCCGCCCGGACCAACATCGCCTCCAGCAGCTGCGTCTGCCTCTCCGTCTGCTGCTGCAGCGCCGCGAGCTGTTGCCTGCTGGCCACTGCCTGGTCCCGGCTCATCAGCGACCTCCGCCATCATTTGGGCCAGCGCCGTCATTGGCTGAATTTGCTGCGGCTCCGACATTGCCTCTGTGCTGAGCAGGATTGGGCACCAAAATGTGACAGTCTCACTGCCTCAGTGGGTTCTCTCAGCACAGAGTACACCGAGACCACAGCTTGTTTGTAAGTGAACCTTTATTTACTCAAAACTTAGACGCTCTGCAGCCGATCACAGGCGTCTCGCTGTTGTCTACTGTGCGTCTTCTTTCACGTCCGTCCTTATCCGTGCTTCTCTCTCTCTCGTCCAGCACGCTACTGTGTTGGGACAAAGGCGAGAGTGATTAGCCAGTTGGGAACCGGTGTGTCAATCACTCTCACCTGGCGCTGCTCTCCTGAGCCCTCCCCACACCTCTCTCCTGCAGCTGATGCACCACGCCCCCGTCCACAGTTATATACTAAAGCAACCAACACACACTGATGCTGCTTTAGTTCTTTTGATTAATACAGAAACTGTAAAGGTAAGATGAGGAACAACTAAATACATCTAGTAAGATATGAGCATGTACTGCTGAGGAAAATAAACATTATATAAAGACATTATTGATCTCAGTTTGCAAAACTAAATTTAATTTCAGCGGCTTTACTTGAACAGGACAGCCAGCCTCGTGTGACAGATTCTTCTTTTATGGCAGTTTTAATGTAAACCCAGCCTGAACTCAGTTCTATCACTGTCACTTTTTTGTGAATTGGCTTAAACACAAGGTGGGAAACGCTTCACTAAAAGCTGTTGTATCTCTTTCGTTACGGCTCACAGGCCAAGTTCAGACAACATCCGAGAACAACAACAATCAGAGCCGAGGTGCTGAATGGAACATTAAGTCGACAGAGATCTCTTGTGCTTAATAACTGTTGACCAGACCTTGGCACTAACTGCTCTTCTAGAAACATCAACAGTCTAAGCAAAGTCAAATGGAGCAATAATGTAGCTCACTTAATGTGAACAAAAATCATAACTTAACGCTCCCATGTGAAAAAGAATCTCTCACCATCTCTAGGAGGTTAGTGCACATAGATTTAGATTCCCTGTAAGTAATCACTTTGCTGTAGTGAAAGGCATATCACTTTACTCTACAAACACAGCAGGTTGATTACACTGACAGTTTGCAGTACACATCAGTGGGCTGAACGGAGGTAAATAAAATCATACTCACTCTCTCTTAGCAGGCTCTTGGAAGCAGTCAAAAATTATTTGCTCTGACAGTTAGTGTGAATGCCTGTTTGTCTTTTTGAGCTCATCTATGATGGTGGTATTTGACACAGTCAGTCTGCAGTAGAGACGTTAATAAGATGCAAAAAGAGGGCTGACATTCACTATAAACAGGCTAGAGTAAAATATCATCTTATATGATATACTATATATATAACACTCACACTGCAGAGCTGGGCCTGGAGACGTCCTGAGACACTGACCAAAAAAATAAAAGCGACTGTTGGGCTTGAATCAGTCGACTGAGGTTGTCTTCAACCTAAAATGCTACATCCATGTTCTATATGTTTTCCCATCCCTTTAAAAGTCTCCAGTACCTAATAACATCATCTGCCCTTCATATGGGTTGGTCTGATTCTTCTCTCTACTAAACACAACAATTATGAGTTCAGAGTATCGAAGAGATCTGAGTTTCTCAGAGTACTTTAATCATCAACACATTTACTTCATGTATATTTTTCCTCTGATCTCAACAGCAAAGCAATATTTCAGCCAGTATACAAAAGTCTATGGATATCTTCTATTTTCTGTGGGGACACCTTGTGTTAACATGAAAGCTGTGTATTCAGTGATGTGCTCAGTTACAGTCTTTAAAATCTGAGCTTTTTTGCAGCCTGCTTGCTCTCTGGATCTTTGTGACTCATGTCTCTCCTGATGCTTGGCAGTGTTGGCTGCTGTGGAGGTTTGACACTGAGCAGCTTGTAGCCAGCAGGGGGTCCTGGCACCTCAGCCCACCTGTTGGTAACTTAAAGCCCTGTCTGTGACAGCAGCCTTTAAAACACATCTGAACCCAGTAATCTCAGTGATGATCATATCTAATAAAGAAGTGCTAATTAAAGGTAATACTTCCTTAAACAGCCCAGCTGGGATAGGGTCTAAGAGACACGTGTCTGGTTGAGATAAAGAAATTGTTGAAGTTGCTTCAGGAAGGTCAGAAAAACTTTCTGAATATTTATCAGGTTTGACAAGGACTAAAGTCAGCATAAGAGTCCTCTGTTGTATTGGCCCGTAACATTGAATCACTTCCTTAAATTTAGCTGCAGCACTATCTGATCTAGTGAAGACATGTTTGCCTGAAGGCGTGTAGTCCAGTAATAGGAATTCAAAAGTTAATAAATAATGGTCTGATAAAAGAGGATTCTGTGGAAAGATGATTAAATGTTCAATTTCAATGCTCTACGCCAGAACAAGGTGGGGGTGTGTTTAAGGCAGTGAGTGGGTTTATTTCCACTCTGAGAGAAGCCAGTTGAGTGTAATAATGAGATAGATGCTAAGGCTATTATTAGCAATGTTAAAATCACCTACTCTACAGATATCTCAAGGAATGTGAGTATTAATATGACATATTGGAGGAGTGGATTCATTTCATATTCTTTATGACACAGCCAGGTTTCAGTAAGACAAAATAAATCAATATGATCAGATAATTAGATCTGTTATTGGATCATTTACTAACACAGCTTTAGAGTCCACATTTAATTCTCTTATTGCTTATATTGTTTTTTTTTATATTTTTTATGTATAATTCCTCTTTTGTTTACTTTAGATATATTTGATTAGTCATATAAAGTTAAACTCAGGTGAGTATATGTAACTGATATGTAATGTTTAAAAGGTTAAACATTACATATCAGTTTTTATATGTTTTGGGAGGGTGACTGCTGTAATGGAAAAACAGACAACATGCTAATGCAAAGTTCAACAGGCTATAGTTTGTATATATAGGTCATATATTATATTATATATATATTATTATATTTTATTTTACTTATTCTTATGTAATTATTATCTTAATTTCTTATTCTTATTTAATTATCTTATTCTTATTTAAATATGAATTATTATCTTAATTGTTGGTTGTTCTTTTCATTTCATTGTGTTGTATTTGTGTTATGCTGCTGTTACACTCTAATTTCCCAGTTTTTGGGATTAATAAAGTATATCTATCTATCTATCTATCTAGACACACCAGGAACACACACATCAAGCAAATTCACTCGTGTCATCTAATTTTGAAACTTGCAAGTAATTTACAATCTCAAAATGATATTATTCTAAAAGTATTCTTGTCTTACTATGTGATAGTATAATATTGTATTGTATAATCTATGTATAATACAGAGAGTTTGTAACTGCAAAGTCACATATGGTCATCACATATGTGACGTTTTAGGCTAATAGTGTAGAAGTGTTTGGTTTCTATAACACTGGCTCACCCCTTCAAGTCTAAATATTATTTTTCTGGTAGGCAGAAATGAGGAAATAGTGCTGAAGGTAGAGAATGTGGAGAATTTGAAAGGAAATGCTTTAGTACCTGTATCTGGTCCAGCAGGTTAAATATCATTCCTCTGAGTGAATTTAAAAGTGTTGGCTAACTGTAAGACTGATGAAAGTGACACTAAACACATCAATCAATTAATCAATCAAATTTTATTTATATAGCCCAAAATCACAAAATACATTTGTCTCAGAGGGCTTTATAATCTGTACAGGGAGTGACACCCTCTGTCCTTAGACCCTCGATTCGAGTGAGGAAAAACTTGTCCACCAAAAAACCTTTTAACAGGGAAAAAGGTGGAAGAAACCTCAGGAAGAGCCACAGAGGAGGGATCCCTCTCCAAGGACGGACAGACGTGCAATGATGTCACATGTACAGAACAAATCAACACACACATATTGTACACTCATAATGAATTATAATGATAGAATGAGAATGTTTACAATGAAATGATGAATTGTTATAGTAACAGTGAAACTTGTGATAAAGATACAGATGCACAGTAGCAAATCATTAACTAACTATAATCTTCAATGAGGACATGGCAACAATGATGACGGCGACAACACACGCAGAAGACGCCACGCAGGACCACAGCAGCAGGCACAGTCCGTAAAAACCTGCTGGACATGAGAGAGCACAGAAACTCCGGGGAAGAAGTTTAGTTAGTAACAAGTTAGATAGATAGATTAAATAGATGGATAGATGAGGAGAGAGAGAGAAGGGGAGAGTGTGTGAGTCCCCCAGCAGTCTAGTCCTATGGCAGCATAACTAAGGGATGACCTGAACCAGCCCTAATTATAAGCTTTATCATAAAGGAAAGTCTTAAGGCAACTCTTAAAGGTGTTTGTCGTGTCTGCCTCCTGAACACAGAGTGGTAGTTTATTCCACAGAAGAGGAGCTTGATAGCTGAAAGCTCTAGCTCCCAATCTACTTTTAGTCACTATAGGAACAACAAGGAACCCACCATCCTCGGAGCGCAATGTTCTAGTGGGGTGGTAAGGTACTATGAGCTCTTTTAAATATGATGGTGCCTGACCATGAAGAGCTTTATATGTTAGTAGAAGAATTTTAAATTCTATTCTAGATTTAACGGGTAGCCAGTGCAAGGAAGCCAAAATGGGAGAGATGTGATCTTTGATCTTGGTTCCTGTCAGAACACGTACAGCAGCATTCTGAATCAGCTGTAAACTCTTAAGAGAGTTATTTGAGCAGTCTCATAACAAAGAGTTACAATAGTCCAGCCTAGAAGTAACAAATGCATGGACTAGTTTTTCTGCATCCGCTTGAGTAATGATGCGTCTGATTTTGGCAATGTTGCGCAAGTGGAAGAATACAGTCCTCGAAAGTTGTTTTATATAGTCATTAAAGGACAAATCCTGATCAAAGACAACACGCTTTTTTTACGGTGGAGCTGGAGGCCAGGGTGATCCCGTCTAAAGCTAAATCTCTGCAATGATAGTTTCTAAAGTGTTTGGGTCCTATTACGAGAACTTCAGTTTTATCTGAATTTAGCATCAGAAAATTGTGGGTCATCCAATTTTTTATGTCCTTAATGCATGCTTGAAGTTTAGTTAAGTGATTGATTTCATCAGGCTTGATCGATAAATATAATTGGGTGTCGTCGGCATAACAGTGAAAGTGTTGAGTAGTCTAGTCTCTGGTGATGCAGTAAATTATTAATCACAGTGTGAGGTTACAAAATACAACTCTATGACCCTCATCATGTCTGTCACATTACCAACCCCCTTCAACAAAGAGATTCATGTGTACAAAATGTTGTCTATTAACACTGATGACTCACAGCTCTGTAAGAAATGGAAAAGGATTGAGAATCCAAACCATACATTGACACACGGATGCTTTATCCCAGAAAGCCTGTGTCCTTAAATGTTTTTGTTTACACCAGAAGCCACAGTTAGAGGCAGCAAAAAGCAACATAGCGGTTGTGTATACCTGCCTTTATTTCCCAGGTCTGTGTAAGACGAACAGATTACCAATTTGTTATCAAATAAAATCTGATCAGTGCATGAAGTCAAAGAAAAGTGTCTCTGAATTTAAAATGAGTGTCCAACTTCTCATTGTCTCCAGTCCTCTGATCCCTCTACAAAAATAAATGAAGACAAGAGAAAACAAATTCACAAAGTTACACTCATGCAGTTAAAGTCACGTAAAAATAAGATTAAAATGACAGTGATCAAACTTAAATTAAAATTACAAAAATACAGAAATTAAAAGTATATCCAAAAAGTAAAAAAAAAACACTTCAAACTTTATGCTGCACGTCACACTCCTGACTCTTCTCCTTATTCTGAAAGAAAAAAACAAAACAGAAAGACAATAAAGATCAGTGTTCAAAGTGTTCAAAAACCAGATCAAGACATAAATGTCATCAGATGAAATAGATAGATAGATAGATAGATAGATAGATAGATAGATAGATAGATAGATATACTTTATTAATCCCAAAAACTGGGAAATTAGAGTTTAACAGCAGCATAACACAAATACAACACAATGAAATAAAAAGAACAACCAACAATTAAGATAATAATTAATAATTAAATAAGAATAAGATAATTAAATAAGAATAAGAAATTAAGATAATAATTACATAAGAATAAGTAAAATATATTATAATAATATAATAATATATAATATATGACCGGATTTTAGCTATTATTATACACGCTGATGGCCTGTGGCAGGAAAGATTTCCTGTTCAGTCTGTGGTTTGGCAGCGGCGGAGCTGATGACGTCACAGGCTACCGCTGCATCAGCTGACGGAGGGATGTAAACAACTATCACGATGGTGGACGTGAACTCTCTCGGTAAATAAATATCATAAGTTTACTGTACGTGAATTTAAAATGACTGATCAAACTTATTATTGTCTCCAGTCCTCTGATCTCTCTACAAAACTATATGAAGATGAGAACAAACAGTGGTTAAACATGTTACAACAGTTGAAAGATTCATCATCACATGAATTAGGATGATAATGTCAAATCGTATTGATAAAGATCAAATTTTAAATTTCATATTTCCTCTCAAGATTTCTCCTCTTCTTTCATAAAAAGAAATAAATATTATATTGAAATAAAAAAGAGAAAAAGTTAAAATTTTAAAAGTTCATAGCCAAATACTTCAGTGGTTACTTGTCAGTCTGTCCTTAATATTAGCTTAAAGTTAAATATATTGTACACGTTGAAAAGAAAACAATTATCTTTGAATTTCAACTAGACTACATTGCAAATAAAATAAAAAACACCAGGCTACTTATAAATATAACAAATTATTATATGTATATATACATATATATATATATGTATGTATACATTTCACAACTCTCTTCACCTTTGGTTGCAAATCAAAGTATAACTTAAATTCAGAAATTTTCCTACATCAGAAAAATGTGAAACTTACTGTAAGTTTTTTTTTGTTTGCGTAGAGACACGTATGATCTTGTCATATTGTGTTCAGTCCAGTTTCTGGTTGAAATGTGTTTCTCTCACATAATGCTGTGTGTCTGTTCCTCTCCGAAAACTGAAAAGACAGAAGTTCTGTGTGCAAATGTTTTGTTATCTGTTATTACTTGGATTCTAGAACATCCTTACGATGCAACAAAAGAAATAAGTTTGGACTTTACAGTCCCAGTGAAATATATGATTCACACAATACACAGTCAAACCAGAAGATAAATGTTTATGAAGCATTCATTCAGCAATTCGTTCTTATTCATTGATTCATTATAATAAAATTATGAAAGAAAACTGTACAAGAGGAAACAAATTTACAAAGTTACACTCATGCAGTTAAAGTCGCATAAAAATAAGTGATCAAACTCTAATTAAAATTACAAAAATACAGAAATTAAACGTATATCCCAAAAAAAAGAAAACTGTTAGAATCATTATATGTTAGAATCATTATATGTTAGAATCATTATAATAAAGTTATCCCATATTTGCTTTTCCAGTTATATCCATTTGTTCTTGTTGTATTGTTTTGTCTTTTTGTTCAAGGTCCGCATGAAGCAGCTGCTGTGAGAAACGTGTTTGTGCTCAAAGTGTCTTTTTGTTCAAGGTCCGCATGACAGCAGCTGCTGTGAGAAACGTTAGGGAGTGACATTGGCCTGTACCGGAGCTGCAGTGAAGGCCATGAGAAGAGACTCCTTTTTAAGAATTGTATTAGTTGCGGGAAGATATGCTGTGTGCAAGAATGATATCATACACACACACACTAATATACAAGGTGGATTCTTCACCAAGTATCTAACTTGTCCTTGTGTTTTTCCCCTCCCCTTATGCACATTTGAATTCTATGTAACTAGGGACCTCCTAATTTTTAATAAAAGCAGGTTGGCGGAAGGTGTGCGTCAGAGCGAGTAGAAGATCTGTAACTGAGCACATCTCCCGTTCTCCTTGCAAGAAAAACTTATACTGTTGTCTTTGCCTCATTTTGTGTGTGTTTTCTTATGTCCTAGGTTGTTTGAACCTGACAAAAACACTGTTCAAACTTTATACTGCACGTCACACTCCTGACTCCTCTCATTATTCTGAAAGAAAAAAACTAAACGGACAAACAATAAAGATCAGTGTTCAAAAACCAGATCAAGACACAAATGTCATCAGATGAAATATGAGCATACGTTTACTGTACCTGAATTTAAAATGAGTGTCCAACTTCTCATTGTCTCCAGTCCTCTGACCTCTCTACAAAACTAAATGAAGACAAAAGGAAACAAATTCACAAAGTTACACTCATGCAGTTAAAGTCGTATAAAAATAAGATTAAAATGGCAGTGATCAAACTCTAATTAAAATTACAAAAATACAGAAATTAAAAGTATTTCCAAAAAGTAAAAAAAAAAAACAGTTCAAACTTTATACTGCACGCTACACTCCTGACTCCTCTCCTTATTCTGAAAGAAAAAAACAACAGAAAGACAATAAAGATCAGTGTTTTGTTATCAATTGAAGTCTAAACAGTGCATGAAGTCAAAGAAAAGTGTCTGAATTTAAAATTAGTGTCCAACTTCTCATTGTCTCCAGTCCTCTGTTGTCTCTACAAAACTAAAGGAAGACAAGAGAAAACAAATTCACAAAGTTACACTCATGCAGTTAAAGTCGTATAAAAATAAGATTAAAATGGCAGTGATCAAACTCTAATTAAAATTACAAAAATACAGAAATTAAAAGTATTTCCAAAAAGTAAAAAAAAAAACAGTTCAAACTTTATACTGCACGCTACACTTCTGACTCCTCTCCTTATTCTGAAAGAAAAAAACAACAGAAAGACAATAAAGATCAGTGTTTTGTTATCAATTGAAGTCTAAACAGTGCATGAAGTCAAAGAAAAGTGTCTGAATTTAAAATTAGTGTCCAACTTCCCATTGTCTCCAGTCCTCTGTTGTCTCTACAAAACTAAAGGAAGACAAGAGAAAACAAATTCACAAAGTTACACTCATGCAGTTAAAGTCGTATAAAAATAAGATTAAAATGACAGTGATCAAACTCTAATTAAAATTACAAAAATACAGAAATTAAAAGTATTTCCAAAAAGTACAAAAAAAACACTGTTCAAACGTTATATTGCACGTCACACTCCTGACTCCTCTCATTATTCTGAAAGAAAAAAAAACTAAACAGAAAGACAATAAAGATCAGTGTTCAAAAACCAGATCAAGACACAATTGTCATCAGATGAAATATGAGCATACGTTTACTGTACCTGAATTTAAAATGAGTGTCCAACTTCCCATTGTCTCCAGTCCTCTGTTGTCTCTACAAAACTAAAGGAAGACAAGAGAAAACAAATTCACAAAGTTACACTCATGCAGTTAAAGTCGTATAAAAATAAGATTAAAATGACAGTGATCAAACTCTAATTAAAATTACAAAAATACAGAAATTAAAAGTATTTCCAAAAAGTACAAAAAAAACACTGTTCAAACTTTATATTGCACGTCACACTCCTGACTCCTCTCATTATTCTGAAAGAAAAAAAACTAAACAGAAAGACAATAAAGATCAGTGTTCAAAAACCAGATCAAGACACAATTGTCATCAGATGAAATATGAGCATACGTTTACTGTACCTGAATTTAAAATGAGTGTCCAACTTCTCATTGTCTCCAGTCCTCTGTTGTCTCTACAAAACTAAAGGAAGAAAATGTCAAATCGTATTGATAAACATCAAATTTTTAATTTCATATTTCCTCTCAACATTTGTCCTCTTCTTTCATAAAAAGAAATAAATATTATATTGAAATAAAAAAGAGAAAAAGTTAAAATTTTAAAAGTTCATAGCCAAATACTTCAGTGGTTACTTGTCAGTCTGTCCTTAATATTGGCTTAAAGTTAAATATATTGTACACGTTGAAAAGAAAACAATTATCTTTGAATTTCAACTAGACTACATTGCAAATAAAATAAAAAACACCAGGCTACTTATAAATATAACAAATTATTATATGTATATATACGATTAAAATGACAGTGATCAAACTCTAATTAAAATTACAAAAATACAGAAATTTAAAGTATTTCCAAAAAGTACAAAAAAAAAGATGAAATATGAGCATACGTTTACTGTACCTGAATTTAAAATGAGTGTCCAACTTCTCATTGTCTCCAGTCCTCTGTTGTCTCTACAAAACTAAAGGAAGACAAGAGAAAACAATTTCACAAAGTTACACTCATGCAGTTAAAGTCGTATAAAAATAAGATTAAAATGGCAGTGATCAAACTCTAATTAAAATTACAAAAATACAGAAATTAAAAGTATTTCCAAAAAGTAAAAAAAAAAACAGTTCAAACTTTATACTGCACGCTACACTCCTGACTCCTCTCCTTATTCTGAAAGAAAAAAACAACAGAAAGACAATAAAGATCAGTGTTCAAAAACCAGATCAAGACACAATTGTCATCAGATGAAATATGAGCATACGTTTACTGTACCTGAATTTAAAATGAGTGTCCAACTTCTCATTGTCTCCAGTCCTCTGTTGTCTCTACAAAACTAAAGGAAGAAAATGTCAAATCGTATTGATAAACATCAAATTTTAAATTTCATATTTCCTCTCAACATTTCTCCTCTTCTTTCATAAAAAGAAATAAATATCATATTGAAATAAAAAAGAGAAAAAGTTAAAATTTTAAAAGTTCATAGCCAAATACTTCAGTGGTTACTTGTCAGTCTGTCCTTAATATTGGCTTAAAGTTAAATATATTGTACACGTTGAAAAGAAAACAATTATCTTTGAATTTCAACTAGACTACATTGCAAATAAAATAAAAAACACCAGGCTACTTATAAATATAACAAATTATTATATGTATATATAAGATTAAAATGACAGTGATCAAACTCTAATTAAAATTACAAAAATACAGAAATTTAAAGTATTTCCAAAAAGTACAAAAAAAAAGATGAAATATGAGCATACGTTTACTGTACCTGAATTTAAAATGAGTGTCCAACTTCTCATTGTCTCCAGTCCTCTGTTGTCTCTACAAAACTAAAGGAAGACAAGAGAAAACAATTTCACAAAGTTACACTCATGCAGTTAAAGTCGTATAAAAATAAGATTAAAATGGCAGTGATCAAACTCTAATTAAAATTACAAAAATACAGAAATTAAAAGTATTTCCAAAAAGTAAAAAAAAAAACAGTTCAAACTTTATACTGCACGCTACACTCCTGACTCCTCTCCTTATTCTGAAAGAAAAAAACAACAGAAAGACAACAAAGATCAGTGTTTTGTTATCAATTGAAGTCTGATCAGTGCATGAAGTCAAAAAAAGTGTCTAAATTTAAAATGAGTGTCCAACTTCCCATTGTCTCCAGTCCTCTGTTGTCTCTACAAAACTAAAGGAAGACAAGAGGAAACAAATTCACAAAGTTACACTCATGCAGTTGAAGTCGTATAAAAATAAGATTAAAATGACAGTGATCAAACTCTAATTAAAATTACAAAAATACAGAAATAAAAGTATTTCCAAAAAGTACAAAAAAAACACTGTTCAAACTTTATATTGCACGTCACACTCCTGACTCCTCTCATTGTTCTGAAAGAAAGAAAACTAAACAGAAAGACAATAAAGATCAGTGTTCAAAAACCAGATCAAGACACACAATTGTCATCAGATGAAATATGAGCATACGTTTACTGTACCTGAATTTAAAATGAGTGTCCAACTTCTCATTGTCTCCAGTCCTCTGTTGTCTCTACAAAACTAAAGGAAGAAAATGTCAAATCGTATTGATAAACATCAAATTTTAAATTTCATATTTCCTCTCAACATTTGTCCTCTTCTTTCATAAAAAGAAATAAATATTATATTGAAATAAAAAAGAGAAAAAGTTAAAATTTTAAAAGTTCATAGCCAAATACTTCAGTGGTTACTTGTCAGTCTGTCCTTAATATTGGCTTAAAGTTAAATATATTGTACACGTTGAAAAGAAAACAATTATCTTTGAATTTCAACTAGACTACATTGCAAATAAAATAAAAAACACCAGGCTACTTATAAATATAACAAATTATTATATGTATATATACGATTAAAATGACAGTGATCAAACTCTAATTAAAATTACAAAAATACAGAAATTTAAAGTATTTCCAAAAAGTACAAAAAAAAAGATGAAATATGAGCATACGTTTACTGTACCTGAATTTAAAATGAGTGTCCAACTTCTCATTGTCTCCAGTCCTCTGTTGTCTCTACAAAACTAAAGGAAGACAAGAGAAAACAATTTCACAAAGTTACACTCATGCAGTTAAAGTCGTATAAAAATAAGATTAAAATGGCAGTGATCAAACTCTAATTAAAATTACAAAAATACAGAAATTAAAAGTATTTCCAAAAAGTAAAAAAAAAAACAGTTCAAACTTTATACTGCACGCTACACTCCTGACTCCTCTCCTTATTCTGAAAGAAAAAAACAACAGAAAGACAATAAAGATCAGTGTTCAAAAACCAGATCAAGACACAATTGTCATCAGATGAAATATGAGCATACGTTTACTGTACCTGAATTTAAAATGAGTGTCCAACTTCTCATTGTCTCCAGTCCTCTGTTGTCTCTACAAAACTAAAGGAAGACAAGAGAAAACAATTTCACAAAGTTACACTCATGCAGTTAGTCGTATAAAAATAAGATTAAAATGGCAGTGATCAAGCTCTAATTAAAATTACAAAAATACAGAAATTAAAAGTATTTCCAAAAAGTAAAAAAAAAAACAGTTCAAACTTTATACTGCACGCTACACTCCTGACTCCTCTCCTTATTCTGAAAGAAAAAAACAACAGAAAGACAACAAAGATCAGTGTTTTGTTATCAATTGAAGTCTAAACAGTGCATGAAGTCAAAGAAAAGTGTCTGAATTTAAAATTAGTGTCCAACTTCTCATTGTCTCCAGTCCTCTGTTGTCTCTACAAAACTAAAGGAAGACAAGAGGAAACAAATTCACAAAGTTACACTCATGCAGTTAAAGTCGTATAAAAATAAGATTAAAATGACAGTGATCAAACTCTAATTAAAATTACAAAAATACAGAAATTAAAAGTATATCCAAAAAGTAAAAAGAAAACACTGTTCAAACTTTATACTGCACGTCACACTCCTGACTCCTCTCCTTATTCTGAAAGAAAAAAACAACAGAAAGACAATAAAGATCAGTGTTTTGTTATCAATTGAAGTCTGATCAGTGCATGAAGTCAAAAAAAAGTGTCTAAATTTAAAATGAGTGTCCAACTTCCCATTGTCTCCAGTCCTCTGTTGTCTCTACAAAACTAAAGGAAGACAAGAGAAAACAAATTCACAAAGTTACACTCATGCAGTTAAAGTCGTATAAAAATAAGATTAAAATGACAGTGATCAAACTCTAATTAAAATTACAAAAATACAGAAATTAAAAGTATTTCCAAAAAGTACAAAAAAAACACTGTTCAAACTTTATATTGCACGTCACACTCCTGACTCCTCTCATTATTCTGAAAGAAAAAAAAACTAAACAGAAAGACAATAAAGATCAGTGTTCAAAAACAAGATCAAGACACAATTGTCATCAGATGAAATATGAGCATACGTTTACTGTACCTGAATTTAAAATGAGTGTCCAACTTCCCATTGTCTCCAGTCCTCTGTTGTCTCTACAAAACTAAAGGAAGACAAGAGAAAACAAATTCACAAAGTTACACTCATGCAGTTAAAGTCGTATAAAACTAAGATTAAAATGACAGTGATCAAACTCTAATTAAAATTACAAAAATACAGAAATTAAAAGTATTTCCAAAAAGTACAAAAAAAACACTGTTCAAACTTTATATTGCACGTCACACTCCTGACTCCTCTCATTATTCTGAAAGAAAAAAAACTAAACAGAAAGACAATAAAGATCAGTGTTCAAAAACCAGATCAAGACACAATTGTCATCAGATGAAATATGAGCATACGTTTACTGTACCTGAATTTAAAATGAGTGTCCAACTTCTCATTGTCTCCAGTCCTCTGTTGTCTCTACAAAACTAAAGGAAGACAAGAGAAAACAAATTCACAAAGTTACACTCATGCAGTTAAAGTCGTATAAAACTAAGATTAAAATGACAGTGATCAAACTCTAATTAAAATTACAAAAATACAGAAATTAAAAGTATTTCCAAAAAGTACAAAAAAAACACTGTTCAAACTTTATATTGCACGTCACACTCCTGACTACTCTCATTATTCTGAAAGAAAAAAAACTAAACAGAAAGACAATAAAGATCAGTGTTCAAAAACCAGATCAAGACACAATTGTCATCAGATGAAATATGAGCATACGTTTACTGTACCTGAATTTAAAATGAGTGTCCAACTTCTCATTGTCTCCAGTCCTCTGTTGTCTCTACAAAACTAAAGGAAGACAAGAGAAAACAATTTCACAAAGTTACACTCATGCAGTTAAAGTCGTATAAAAATAAGATTAAAATGGCAGTGATCAAACTCTAATTAAAATTACAAAAATACAGAAATTAAAAGTATTTCCAAAAAGTACAAAAAAAACACTGTTCAAACTTTATATTGCACGTCACACTCCTGACTCCTCTCATTATTCTGAAAGAAAAAAAAACTAAACAGAAAGACAATAAAGATCAGTGTTCAAAAACCAGATCAAGACACAATTGTCATCAGATGAAATATGAGCATACGTTTACTGTACCTGAATTTAAAATGAGTGTCCAACTTCTCATTGTCTCCAGTCCTCTGTTGTCCCTACAAAACTAAAGGAAGACAAGAGGAAACAAATTCACAAAGTTACACTCATGCAGTTAAAGTCGTATAAAAATAAGATTAAAATGACAGTGATCAAACTCTAATTAAAATTACAAAAATACAGAAATTAAAAGTATATCCAAAAAGTAAAAAGAAAACACTGTTCAAACTTTATACTGCACGTCACACTCCTGACTCCTCTCCTTATTCTGAAAGAAAAAAACAACAGAAAGACAATAAAGATCATTGTTTTGTTATCAATTGAAGTCTGATCAGTGCATGAAGTCAAAAAAAAGTGTCTAAATTTAAAATGAGTGTCCAACTTCCCATTGTCTCCAGTCCTCTGTTGTCTCTACAAAACTAAAGGAAGAAAATGTCAAATCGTATTGATAAACATCAAATTTTTAATTTCATATTTCCTCTCAACATTTGTCCTCTTCTTTCATAAAAAGAAATAAATATTATATTGAAATAAAAAAGAGAAAAAGTTAAAATTTTAAAAGTTCATAGCCAAATACTTCAGTGGTTACTTGTCAGTCTGTCCTTAATATTGGCTTAAAGTTAAATATATTGTACACGTTGAAAAGAAAACAATTATCTTTGAATTTCAACTAGACTACATTGCAAATAAAATAAAAAACACCAGGCTACTTATAAATATAACAAATTATTATATGTATATATACGATTAAAATGACAGTGATCAAACTCTAATTAAAATTACAAAAATACAGAAATTTAAAGTATTTCCAAAAAGTACAAAAAAAAAGATGAAATATGAGCATACGTTTACTGTACCTGAATTTAAAATGAGTGTCCAACTTCTCATTGTCTCCAGTCCTCTGTTGTCTCTACAAAACTAAAGGAAGACAAGAGGAAATAAATTCACAAAGTTACACTCATGCAGTTAAAGTCGTATAAAAATAAGATTAAAATGGCAGTGATCAAACTCTAATTAAAATTACAAAAATACAGAAATTAAAAGTATTTCCAAAAAGTAAAAAAAAAAAACAGTTCAAACTTTATACTGCACGCTACACTCCTGAATCCTCTCCTTATTCTGAAAGAAAAAAACAACAGAAAGACAATAAAGATCAGTGTTCAAAAACCAGATCAAGACACAATTGTCATCAGATGAAATATGAGCATACGTTTACTGTACCTGAATTTAAAATGAGTGTCCAACTTCTCATTGTCTCCAGTCCTCTGTTGTCTCTACAAAACTAAAGGAAGACAAGAGAAAACAATTTCACAGTTACACTCATGCAGTTAAAGTCGTATAAAAATAAGATTAAAATGGCAGTGATCAAACTCTAATTAAAATTACAAAAATACAGAAATTAAAAGTATTTCCAAAAAGTAAAAAAAAAAAGCACTGTTCAAACTTTATACTGCATGTCACACTCCTGACTCCTCTCAATATTCTGAAAGAAAAAAAACTAAAAAGAAAGACAATAAAGATCAGTGTTCAAAAACCAGATCAAGACACAATTGTCATCAGATGAAATATGAGCATACGTTTACTGTACCTGAATTTAAAATGAGTGTCCAACTTCTCATTGTCTCCAGTCCTCTGTTGTCTCTACAAAACTAAAGGAAGACAAGAGAAAACAATTTCACAAAGTTACACTCATGCAGTTAAAGTCGCATAAAAATAAGATTAAAATGGCAGTGATCAAACTCTAATTAAAAATACAAAAATACAGAAATTAAAAGTATTTTAATCCAAAAAGTAAAAAAAAAACACTGTTCAAACTTTATACTGCACGTCACACTCCTGACTCCTCTCCTTATTCTGAAAGAAAAAAACAACAGAAAGACAATAAAGATCAGTGTTTTGTTATCAATTGAAGTCTGATCAGTGCATGAAGTCAAAAAAAAGTGTCTGAATTTAAAATTAGTGTCCAACTTCTCATTGTCTCCAGTCCTCTGTTGTCTCTACAAAACTAAAGGAAGACAAGAGAAAACAAATTCACAAAGTTACACTCATGCAGTTAAAGTCGTATAAAAATAAGATTGAAATGGCAGTGATCAAACTCTAATTAAAATTACAAAAATACAGAAATTAAAAGTATTTCCAAAAAGTAAAAAAAAAAACACTGTTCAAACTTTATACTGCACGTCACACTCCTGAATCCTCTCATTATTCTGAAAGAAAAAAAACTAAACAGAAAGACAATAAAGATCAGTGTTCAAAAACCAGATCAAGACACAATTGTCATCAGATGAAATATGAGCATACGTTTACTGTACCTGAATTTAAAATGAGTGTCCAACTTCTCATTGTCTCCAGTCCTCTGTTGTCTCTACAAAACTAAAGGAAGACAAGAGGAAACAAATTCACAAAGTTACACTCATGCAGTTAAAGTCGTATAAAAATAAGATTAAAATGACAGTGATCAAACTCTAATTAAAATTACAAAAATACAGAAATTAAAAGTATATCCAAAAAGTAAAAAAAAAAACCACTGTTCAAACTTTATACTGCACGTCACACTCCTGACTCCTCTCATTATTCTGAAAGAAAAAAAACTAAACAGAAAGACAATAAAGATCAGTGTTCAAAAACCAGATCAAGACACAATTGTCATCAGATGAAATATGAGCATACGTTTACTGTACCTGAATTTAAAATGAGTGTCCAACTTCTCATTGTCTCCAGTCCTCAGTTGTCTCTACAAAACTAAAGGAAGACAAGAGGAAACAAATTCAAAAAGTTACACTCATGCAGTTAAAGTCGTATAAAAATAAGATTAAAATGGCAGTGATCAAACTCTAATTAAAATTACAAAAATACAGAAATTAAAAGTATTTCCAAAAAGTAAAAAAAAAAACAGTTCAAACTTTATACTGCACGCTACACTCCTGACTCCTCTCCTTATTCTGAAAGAAAAAAACAACAGAAAGACAATAAAGATCAGTGTTTTGTTATCAATTGAAGTCTGATCAGTGCATGAAGTCAAAAAAAAGTGTCTGAATTTAAAATTTGTGTCCAACTTCTCATTGTCTCCAGTCCTCTGTTGTCTCTACAAAACTAAAGGAAGACAAGAGGAAACAAATTCACAAAGTTACACTCATGCAGTTAAAGTCGTATAAAAATAAGATTAAAATGACAGTGATCAAACTCTTATTAAAATTACAAAAATACAGAAATTAAAAGTATATCCAAAAAGTAAAAAAAAAAACACTGTTCAAACTTTATACTGCACGTCACACTCCTGACTCCTCTCATTATTCTGAAAGAAAAAAAACTAAACAGAAAGACAATAAAGATCAGTGTTCAAAAACCAGATCAAGACACAATTGTCATCAGATGAAATATGAGCATACGTTTACTGTACCTGAATTTAAAATGAGTGTCCAACTTCTCATTGTCTCCAGTCCTCTGTTGTCTCTACAAAACTAAAGGAAGACAAGAGAAAACAATTTCACAAAGTTACACTCATGCAGTTAAAGTCGTATAAAAATAAGATTAAAATGGCAGTGATCAAACTCTAATTAAAATTACAAAAATACAGAAATTAAAAGTATTTCCAAAAAGTAAAAAAAAAAACACTGTTCAAACTTTATACTGCACGTCACACTCCTGACTCCTCTCATTATTCTGAAAGAAAAAAAACTAAACAGAAAGACAATAAAGATCAGTGTTCAAAAACCAGATCAAGACACAATTGTCATCAGATGAAATATGAGCATACGTTTACTGTACCTGAATTTAAAATGAGTGTCCAACTTCTCATTGTCTCCAGTCCTCTGACCTCTCTACAAAACTAAATGAAGACAAAAGGAAACAAATTCACAGTTACACTCATGCAGTTAAAGTCATATAAAAATAAGATTAAAATGGCAGTGATCAAACTCTAATTAAAATTACAAAAATACAGAAATTAAAAGTATTTCCAAAAAGTAAAAAAAAAAACAGTTCAAACTTTATACTGCACGCTACACTCCTGACTCCTCTCCTTATTCTGAAAGAAAAAAACAACAGAAAGACAATAAAGATCAGTGTTTTGTTATCAATTGAAGTCTAAACAGTGCATGAAGTCAAAGAAAAGTGTCTGAATTTAAAATTAGTGTCCAACTTCTCATTGTCTCCAGTCCTCTGTTGTCTCTACAAAACTAAAGGAAGACAAGAGGAAACAAATTCACAAAGTTACACTCATGCAGTTAAAGTCGTATAAAAATAAGATTAAAATGGCAGTGATCAAACTCTTATTAAAATTACAAAAATACAGAAATTAAAAGTATATCCAAAAAGTAAAAAAAAAAAAACACTGTTCAAACTTTACACTGCACGTCACACTCCTGACTCCTCCCATTATTCTGAAAGAAAAAAAACTAAACAGAAAGACAATAAAGATCAGTGTTCAAAAACCAGATCAAGACACAATTGTCATCAGATGAAATATGAGCATACGTTTACTGTACCTGAATTAAAAATTAGTGTCCAACTTCTCATTGTCTCCAGTCCTCTGTTGTCTCTACAAAACTAAAGGAAGACAAGAGGAAACAAATTCACAAAGTTACACTCATGCAGTTAAAGTCGTATAAAAATAAGATTAAAATGGCAGTGATCAAACTCTAATTAAAATTACAAAAATACAGAAATTAAAAGTATTTCCAAAAAGTAAAAAAAAAAACAGTTCAAACTTTATACTGCACGCTACACTCCTGACTCCTCTCCTTATTCTGAAAGAAAAAAACAACAGAAAGACAACAAAGATCAGTGTTTTGTTATCAATTGAAGTCTAAACAGTGCATGAAGTCAAAGAAAAGTGTCTGAATTTAAAATTAGTGTCCAACTTCTCATTGTCTCCAGTCCTCTGTTGTCTCTACAAAACTAAAGGAAGACAAGAGGAAACAAATTCACAAAGTTACACTCATGCAGTTAAAGTCGTATAAAAATAAGATTAAAATGACAGTGATCAAACTCTAATTAAAATTACAAAAATACAGAAATTAAAAGTATATCCAAAAAGTAAAAAGAAAACACTGTTCAAACTTTATACTGCACGTCACACTCCTGACTCCTCTCCTTATTCTGAAAGAAAAAAACAACAGAAAGACAATAAAGATCAGTGTTTTGTTATCAATTGAAGTCTGATCAGTGCATGAAGTCAAAAAAAAGTGTCTAAATTTAAAATGAGTGTCCAACTTCCCATTGTCTCCAGTCCTCTGTTGTCTCTACAAAACTAAAGGAAGACAAGAGAAAACAAATTCACAAAGTTACACTCATGCAGTTAAAGTCGTATAAAAATAAGATTAAAATGACAGTGATCAAACTCTAATTAAAATTACAAAAATACAGAAATTAAAAGTATTTCCAAAAAGTACAAAAAAAACACTGTTCAAACTTTATATTGCACGTCACACTCCTGACTCCTCTCATTATTCTGAAAGAAAAAAAAACTAAACAGAAAGACAATAAAGATCAGTGTTCAAAAACAAGATCAAGACACAATTGTCATCAGATGAAATATGAGCATACGTTTACTGTACCTGAATTTAAAATGAGTGTCCAACTTCCCATTGTCTCCAGTCCTCTGTTGTCTCTACAAAACTAAAGGAAGACAAGAGAAAACAAATTCACAAAGTTACACTCATGCAGTTAAAGTCGTATAAAACTAAGATTAAAATGACAGTGATCAAACTCTAATTAAAATTACAAAAATACAGAAATTAAAAGTATTTCCAAAAAGTACAAAAAAAACACTGTTCAAACTTTATATTGCACGTCACACTCCTGACTCCTCTCATTATTCTGAAAGAAAAAAAACTAAACAGAAAGACAATAAAGATCAGTGTTCAAAAACCAGATCAAGACACAATTGTCATCAGATGAAATATGAGCATACGTTTACTGTACCTGAATTTAAAATGAGTGTCCAACTTCTCATTGTCTCCAGTCCTCTGTTGTCTCTACAAAACTAAAGGAAGACAAGAGAAAACAAATTCACAAAGTTACACTCATGCAGTTAAAGTCGTATAAAACTAAGATTAAAATGACAGTGATCAAACTCTAATTAAAATTACAAAAATACAGAAATTAAAAGTATTTCCAAAAAGTACAAAAAAAACACTGTTCAAACTTTATATTGCACGTCACACTCCTGACTCCTCTCATTATTCTGAAAGAAAAAAAACTAAACAGAAAGACAATAAAGATCAGTGTTCAAAAACCAGATCAAGACACAATTGTCATCAGATGAAATATGAGCATACGTTTACTGTACCTGAATTTAAAATGAGTGTCCAACTTCTCATTGTCTCCAGTCCTCTGTTGTCTCTACAAAACTAAAGGAAGACAAGAGAAAACAATTTCACAAAGTTACACTCATGCAGTTAAAGTCGTATAAAAATAAGATTAAAATGGCAGTGATCAAACTCTAATTAAAATTACAAAAATACAGAAATTAAAAGTATTTCCAAAAAGTACAAAAAAAACACTGTTCAAACTTTATATTGCACGTCACACTCCTGACTCCTCTCATTATTCTGAAAGAAAAAAAAACTAAACAGAAAGACAATAAAGATCAGTGTTCAAAAACCAGATCAAGACACAATTGTCATCAGATGAAATATGAGCATACGTTTACTGTACCTGAATTTAAAATGAGTGTCCAACTTCCCATTGTCTCCAGTCCTCTGTTGTCTCTACAAAACTAAAGGAAGACAAGAGAAAACAATTTCACAAAGTTACACTCATGCAGTTAAAGTCGTATAAAACTAAGATTAAAATGGCAGTGTTCAAACTCTAATTAAAATTACAAAAATACAGAAATTAAAAGTATTTCCAAAAAGTAAAAAAAAAAACAGTTCAAACTTTATACTGCACGCTACACTCCTGACTCCTCTCCTTATTCTGAAAGAAAAAAACAACAGAAAGACAATAAAGATCAGTGTTTTGTTATCAATTGAAGTCTAAACAGTGCATGAAGTCAAAGAAAAGTGTCTGAATTTAAAATGAGTGTCCAACTTCTCATTGTCTCCAGTCCTCTG
This sequence comes from Pampus argenteus, assembly GCA_036937835.1. Classification (NCBI taxonomy): domain Eukaryota; kingdom Metazoa; phylum Chordata; class Actinopteri; order Scombriformes; family Stromateidae; genus Pampus; species Pampus argenteus. The sequence goes on from CM072882.1 coordinate 18,315,894, forward strand.
TTGTCTCTACAAAACTAAAGGAAGACAAGAGGAAACAAATTCACAAAGTTACACTCATGCAGTTAAAGTCGTATAAAAATAAGATTAAAATGACAGTGATCAAACTCTAATTAAAATTACAAAAATACAGAAATTAAAAGTATTTCCAAAAAGTAAAAAAAAAAACAGTTCAAACTTTATACTGCACGCTACACTCCTGACTCCTCTCCTTATTCTGAAAGAAAAAAACAACAGAAAGACAACAAAGATCAGTGTTTTGTTATCAATTGAAGTCTAAACAGTGCATGAAGTCAAAGAAAAGTGTCTGAATTTAAAATTAGTGTCCAACTTCTCATTGTCTCCAGTCCTCTGTTGTCTCTACAAAACTAAAGGAAGACAAGAGGAAACAAATTCACAAAGTTACACTCATGCAGTTAAAGTCGTATAAAAATAAGATTAAAATGACAGTGATCAAACTCTAATTAAAATTACAAAAATACAGAAATTAAAAGTATATCCAAAAAGTAAAAAGAAAACACTGTTCAAACTTTATACTGCACGTCACACTCCTGACTCCTCTCCTTATTCTGAAAGAAAAAAACAACAGAAAGACAATAAAGATCAGTGTTTTGTTATCAATTGAAGTCTGATCAGTGCATGAAGTCAAAAAAAAGTGTCTAAATTTAAAATGAGTGTCCAACTTCCCATTGTCTCCAGTCCTCTGTTGTCTCTACAAAACTAAAGGAAGAAAATGTCAAATCGTATTGATAAACATCAAATTTTTAATTTCATATTTCCTCTCAACATTTGTCCTCTTCTTTCATAAAAAGAAATAAATATTATATTGAAATAAAAAAGAGAAAAAGTTAAAATTTTAAAAGTTCATAGCCAAATACTTCAGTGGTTACTTGTCAGTCTGTCCTTAATATTGGCTTAAAGTTAAATATATTGTACACGTTGAAAAGAAAACAATTATCTTTGAATTTCAACTAGACTACATTGCAAATAAAATAAAAAACACCAGGCTACTTATAAATATAACAAATTATTATATGTATATATACGATTAAAATGACAGTGATCAAACTCTAATTAAAATTACAAAAATACAGAAATTTAAAGTATTTCCAAAAAGTACAAAAAAAAAGATGAAATATGAGCATACGTTTACTGTACCTGAATTTAAAATGAGTGTCCAACTTCTCATTGTCTCCAGTCCTCTGTTGTCTCTACAAAACTAAAGGAAGACAAGAGGAAATAAATTCACAAAGTTACACTCATGCAGTTAAAGTCGTATAAAAATAAGATTAAAATGGCAGTGATCAAACTCTAATTAAAATTACAAAAATACAGAAATTAAAAGTATTTCCAAAAAGTAAAAAAAAAAAACAGTTCAAACTTTATACTGCACGCTACACTCCTGAATCCTCTCCTTATTCTGAAAGAAAAAAACAACAGAAAGACAATAAAGATCAGTGTTCAAAAACCAGATCAAGACACAATTGTCATCAGATGAAATATGAGCATACGTTTACTGTACCTGAATTTAAAATGAGTGTCCAACTTCTCATTGTCTCCAGTCCTCTGTTGTCTCTACAAAACTAAAGGAAGACAAGAGAAAACAATTTCACAGTTACACTCATGCAGTTAAAGTCGTATAAAAATAAGATTAAAATGGCAGTGATCAAACTCTAATTAAAATTACAAAAATACAGAAATTAAAAGTATTTCCAAAAAGTAAAAAAAAAAAGCACTGTTCAAACTTTATACTGCACGTCACACTCCTGACTCCTCTCAATATTCTGAAAGAAAAAAAACTAAAAAGAAAGACAATAAAGATCAGTGTTCAAAAACCAGATCAAGACACAATTGTCATCAGATGAAATATGAGCATACGTTTACTGTACCTGAATTTAAAATGAGTGTCCAACTTCTCATTGTCTCCAGTCCTCTGTTGTCTCTACAAAACTAAAGGAAGACAAGAGAAAACAATTTCACAAAGTTACACTCATGCAGTTAAAGTCGCATAAAAATAAGATTAAAATGGCAGTGATCAAACTCTAATTAAAAATACAAAAATACAGAAATTAAAAGTATTTTAATCCAAAAAGTAAAAAAAAAACACTGTTCAAACTTTATACTGCACGTCACACTCCTGACTCCTCTCCTTATTCTGAAAGAAAAAAACAACAGAAAGACAATAAAGATCAGTGTTTTGTTATCAATTGAAGTCTGATCAGTGCATGAAGTCAAAAAAAAGTGTCTGAATTTAAAATTATTGTCCAACTTCTCATTGTCTCCAGTCCTCTGTTGTCTCTACAAAACTAAAGGAAGACAAGAGAAAACAAATTCACAAAGTTACACTCATGCAGTTAAAGTCGTATAAAAATAAGATTAAAATGGCAGTGATCAAACTCTAATTAAAATTACAAAAATACAGAAATTAAAAGTATATCCAAAAAGTAAAAAAAAAAAAACACTGTTCAAACTTTATACTGCAAGTCACACTCCTGACTCCTCTCATTATTCTGAAAGAAAAAAAACTAAACAGAAAGACAATAAAGATCAGTGTTCAAAAACCAGATCAAGACACAATTGTCATCAGATGAAATATGAGCATACGTTTACTGTACCTGAATTTAAAATGAGTGTCCAACTTCTCATTGTCTCCAGTCCTCAGTTGTCTCTACAAAACTAAAGGAAGACAAGAGGAAACAAATTCAAAAAGTTACACTCATGCAGTTAAAGTCGTATAAAAATAAGATTAAAATGGCAGTGATCAAACTCTAATTAAAATTACAAAAATACAGAAATTAAAAGTATTTCCAAAAAGTAAAAAAAAAAACAGTTCAAACTTTATACTGCACGCTACACTCCTGACTCCTCTCCTTATTCTGAAAGAAAAAAACAACAGAAAGACAATAAAGATCAGTGTTTTGTTATCAATTGAAGTCTGATCAGTGCATGAAGTCAAAAAAAAGTGTCTGAATTTAAAATTAGTGTCCAACTTCTCATTGTCTCCAGTCCTCTGTTGTCTCTACAAAACTAAAGGAAGACAAGAGGAAACAAATTCACAAAGTTACACTCATGCAGTTAAAGTCGTATAAAAATAAGATTAAAATGACAGTGATCAAACTCTTATTAAAATTACAAAAATACAGAAATTAAAAGTATATCCAAAAAGTAAAAAAAAAAACACTGTTCAAACTTTATACTGCACGTCACACTCCTGACTCCTCTCATTATTCTGAAAGAAAAAAAACTAAACAGAAAGACAATAAAGATCAGTGTTCAAAAACCAGATCAAGACACAATTGTCATCAGATGAAATATGAGCATACGTTTACTGTACCTGAATTTAAAATGAGTGTCCAACTTCTCATTGTCTCCAGTCCTCTGACCTCTCTACAAAACTAAATGAAGACAAAAGGAAACAAATTCACAGTTACACTCATCCAGTTAAAGTCATATAAAAATAAGATTAAAATGGCAGTGATCAAACTCTAATTAAAATTACAAAAATACAGAAATTAAAAGTATTTCCAAAAAGTAAAAAAAAAAACAGTTCAAACTTTATACTGCACGCTACACTCCTGACTCCTCTCCTTATTCTGAAAGAAAAAAACAACAGAAAGACAATAAAGATCAGTGTTTTGTTATCAATTGAAGTCTAAACAGTGCATGAAGTCAAAGAAAAGTGTCTGAATTTAAAATTAGTGTCCAACTTCTCATTGTCTCCAGTCCTCTGTTGTCTCTACAAAACTAAAGGAAGACAAGAGGAAACAAATTCACAAAGTTACACTCATGCAGTTAAAGTCGTATAAAAATAAGATTAAAATGGCAGTGATCAAACTCTTATTAAAATTACAAAAATACAGAAATTAAAAGTATATCCAAAAAGTAAAAAAAAAAAAACACTGTTCAAACTTTACACTGCACGTCACACTCCTGACTCCTCTCATTATTCTGAAAGAAAAAAAACTAAACAGAAAGACAATAAAGATCAGTGTTCAAAAACCAGATCAAGACACAATTGTCATCAGATGAAATATGAGCATACGTTTACTGTACCTGAATTAAAAATGAGTGTCCAACTTCTCATTGTCTCCAGTCCTCTGTTGTCTCTACAAAACTAAAGGAAGACAAGAGAAAACAATTTCACAAAGTTACACTCATGCAGTTAAAGTCGTATAAAAATAAGATTAAAATGGCAGTGATCAAACTCTAATTAAAAATACAAAAATACAGAAATTAAAAGTATTTCCAAAAAGTAAAAAAAAAAACAGTTCAAACTTTATACTGCACGCTACACTCCTGACTTCTCTCCTTATTCTGAAAGAAAAAAACAACAGAAAGACAATAAAGATCAGTGTTTTGTTATCAATTGAAGTCTAAACAGTGCATGAAGTCAAAGAAAAGTGTCTGAATTTAAAATTAGTGTCCAACTTCTCATTGTCTCCAGTCCTCTGTTGTCTCTATAAAACTAAAGGAAGACAAGAGGAAATAAATTCACAAAGTTACACTCATGCAGTCAAAGTCGTATAAAAATAAGATTAAAATGGCAGTGATCAAACTCTAATTAAAATTACAAAAATACAGAAATTAAACGTATATCCCAAAAAAAAAAAAAACACAGTTCAAACTTTATACTGCACGCTACACTCCTGACTCCTCTCCTTATTCTGAAAGAAAAAAAACAACAGAAAGACAATAAAGATTAGTGTTTTGTTATCAATTGAAGTCTAAACAGTGCATGAAGTCAAAGAAAAGTGTCTGAATTTAAAATGAGTGTCCAACTTCTCATTGTCTCCAGTCCTCTGACCTCTCTACAAAACTAAATGAAGACAAAAGGAAACAAATTCACAGTTACACTCATGCAGTTAAAGTCGTATAAAAATAAGATTAAAATGGCAGTGATCAAACTCTAATTAAAATTACAAAAATACAGAAATTAAAAGTATTTCCAAAAAGTAAAAAAAAAACCAGTTCAAACTTTATACTCCACGCTACACTCCTGACTCCTCTCCTTATTCTGAAAGAAAAAAACAACAGAAAGACAATAAAGATCAGTGTTTTGTTATCAATTGAAGTCTGATCAGTGCATGAAGTCAAAAAAAAGTGTCTGAATTCAAAATGAGTGTCCAACTTCTCATTGTCTCCAGTCCTCTGTTGTCTCTACAAAACTAAAGGAAGACAAGAGGAAACAAATTCACAAAGTTACACTCATGCAGTTAAAGTCGTATGAAAATAAGATTAAAATGGCAGTGATTAAACTCTAATTAAAATTACAAAAATACAGAATTTAAAAGTATTTCCAAAAAAGTAAAAAAATAACACTGTTCAAACTTTATACTGCACGTCACACTCCTGACTCCTCTCATTATTCTGAAAGAAAAAAAATAAACAGAAAGACAATAAAGATCAGTGTTCAAAGTGTTCAAAAACCAGATCAAGACACAAATGTCATCAGATGAAATATGAGCATATCATAAGTTTACTGTACCTGAATTTAAAATGAGTGTCCAACTTTTCATTGTCTCCAGTCCTCTGATCTCTCTACAAAACTAAATGAAGACAAGAGAAAACAAATTCACAAAGTTACACTCATGCAGTTAAAGTCGTATAAAAATAAGATTAAAATGGCAATGATCAAACTCTAAATAAAATTACAAAAATACAGAAATTAAAAGTATTTCCAAAAAGTAAAAAAAAAAAACTGTTCAAACTTTATACTGCGAACAGATGACCAATTTGTTATCAAATGAAATCTGATCAGTGCATGAAGTCAAAGAAAAGTGTCTCTGAATTTAAAATGAGTGTCCAACTTCTCATTGTCTCCAGTCCTCTGACCTCTCTACAAAACTAAATGAAGACAAAAGGAAACAAATTCACATTTACACTCATGCAATTAAAGTCGCGAAAAAATAAGATTAAAATGACAGTGATTAAACTCTAATTAAAATTACAAAAATACAGAAATTAAAAGTATTTCCAAAAAAGTAAAAAAAAAAAACATTCAAACTTTATACTGCACGTCACACTCCTGACTCCTCTCATTATTCTGAGAGAAAAAAAACTAAACAGAAAGACAATAAAGATCAGTGTTCAAAAACCAGATCAAGACACAATTGTCATCAGATGAAATATGAGCATACGTTTACTGTACCTGAATTTAAAATGAGTGTCCAACATCTCATTTGTCTCTGTCCTCTGTTGTCTCTACAAAACTAAAGGAAGACAAGAGGAAACAAATTCACAAAGTTACACTCATGCAGTTAAAGTCGTATAAAAATAAGATTAAAACGGCAGTGATCAAACTCTAATTAAAATTACAAAAATACAGAAATTAAAAGTATTTCCAAAAAGTAAAAAAAAAAACACTGTTCAACCTTTATACTGCGAACAGATGACCAATTTGTTATCAAATGAAATCTGATCAGTGCATGAAGTCAAAGAAAAGTGTCTCTGAATCTAAAATGAGTGTCCAACTTCTCATTGTCTCCAGTCCTCTGACCTCTCTACAAAACTAAATGAAGACAAAAGGAAACAAATTCACAGTTACACTCATGCAGTTAAAGTCGCGAAAAAATAAGATTAAAATGACAGAGATTAAACTCTAATTAAAATTACAAAAATACAGAAATTAAAAGTATTTCCAAAAAAGTAAAAAAAAAAAAACATTATTCAAACTTTATACTGCACGTCACACTCCTGACTGCTCTCATTATTCTGAAAGAAAACAAATAAACAGAAAGACAATAAAGATCAGTGTTCAAAAACCAGATCAAGACACAATTGTCATCAGATGAAATATGAGCATACGTTTACTGTACCTGAATTTAAAATGAGTGTCCAACATCTCATTTTTCTCTGTCCTCTGTTGTCTCTACAAAACTAAAGGAAGACAAGAGGAAACAAATTCACAAAGTTACACTCATGCAGTTAAAGTCGTATAAAAATAAGATTAAAACGGCAGTGATCAAACTCTAATTAAAATTACAAAAATACAGAAATTAAAAGTATTTCCAAAAAGTTAAAAAATAACACTGTTCAAACTTTATACTGCACGTCACACTAATGACTCTTCTCCTTATTCTGAAAGAAAAAAACAACAGAAAGACAATAAAGATCAGTGTTCAAAGTGTTCAAAAACCAGATCAAGACATAAATGTCATCAGATGAAATATGAGCATATCATAAGTTTACTGTACGTGAATTTAAAATGACTGATCAAATTTATTATTGTCTCCAGTCCTCTGATCTCTCTACAAAACTATATGAAGATGAGAACAAACAGTGGTTAAACATGTTACAACAGTTGAAAGATTCATCATCACATGAATTAGGATGAAAATGTCAAATCGTATTGATAAACATCAAATTTTAAATTTCATATTTCCTCTCAACATTTCTCCTCTTCTTTCATAAAAAGAAATAAATATTATATTGAAATAAAAAAGAGAAAAAGTTAAAATTTTAAAAGTTCATAGGCAAATACTTCAGTGGTTACTTGTCAGTCTGTCCTTAATATTGGCTTAAAGTTAAATATATTGTACACGTTGAAAAGAAAACAATTATCTTTGAATTTCAACTAGACTACATTGCAAATAAAATAAAAAACACCAGGCTACTTATAAATATAACAAATTATTATATGTATATATATATATATATATATATATATATGTATGTATACATTTCACAACTCTCTTCACCTTTGGTTGCAAATCAAAGTATAACTTAAATTCAGAAATTTTCCTACATCAGAAAAATGTGAAACTTACTGTAAGTTTTTTTTTTGTTTGCGTAGAGACACGTTTGATCTTGTCATATTGTGTTCAGTCCAGTTTCTGGTTGAAATGTGTTTCTCTCACATCATGCTGTGTGTCTGTTCCTCTCCAAACACTGAAAAGACAGGAGTTCTGTGTGCAAATGTTCTGTTATCTGTTATTACTTGGATTCTAGAACATCCTTACGATGCAACAAAAGAAATAAGTTTGGACTTTACAGTCCCAGTGAAATATATGATTCACACAATACACAGTCAAACCAGAAGATAAATGTTTATGAAGCATTCACTCAGCAATTTGTTCTTATTCATTGATTCATTATAATAAAATTATGAAAGAAAACTGTAGAGGAAAAGAGGAAACAAATTTACAAAGTTACACTCATGCAGTTAAAGTCGCATAAAAATAAGTGATCAAACTCTAATTAAAATTACAAAAATACAGAAATTAAACGTATTTCCAAAAAGTAAAAAAAAAAACAGTGTTCAAACTTTATACTGCACGTCACACTCCTGACTCCTCTCCTTATTCTGAAAGAAAAAAACAACAGAAAGACAATAAAGATCAGTGTTTTGTTATCAATTGAAGTCTAAACAGTGCATGAAGTCAAAGAAAAGTGTCTGAATTTAAAATTAGTGTCCAACTTCTCATTGTCTCCAGTCCTCTGTTGTCTCTACAAAACTAAAGGAAGACAAGAGGAAACAAATTCACAAAGTTACACTCATGCAGTTAAAGTCGTATAAAAATAAGATTAAAATGACAGTGATCAAACTCTAATTAAAATTACAAAAATACAGAAATTAAACGTATATCCCAAAAAAAAAACACTGTTCAAACTTTATACTGCACGTCACACTCCTGACTCCTCTCCTTATTCTGAAAGAAAAAAACAACAGAAAGACAATAAAGATCAGTGTTTTGTTATCAATTGAAGTCTAAACAGTGCATAAAGTCAAAGAAAAGTGTCTGAATTTAAAATTAGTGTCCAAATTCTCATTGTCTCCAGTCCTCTGTTGTCTCTACAAAACTAAAGGAAGACAAGAGGAAACAAATTCACAAAGTTACACTCATGCAGTTAAAGTTGTATAAAAATAAGATTAAAATGACAGTGATCAAACTCTAATTAAAATTACAAAAATACAGAAATTAAAAGTATTTCCAAAAAGTAAAAAAAAAAACAGTTCAAACTTTATACTGCACGCTACACTCCTGACTCCTCTCCTTATTCTGAAAGAAAAAAACAACAGAAAGACAATAAAGATCAGTGTTTTGTTATCAATTGAAGTCTAAACAGTGCATGAAGTCAAAGAAAAGTGTCTGAATTTAAAATTACTGTCCAACTTCTCATTGTCTCCAGTCCTCTGTTGTCTCTACAAAACTAAAGGAAGACAAGAGGAAACAAATTCACAAAGTTACTCTCATGCAGTTAAAGTCGTATAAAAATAAGATTAAAATGACAGTGATCAAACTCTAATTAAAATTACAAAAATACAGAAATTAAAAGTATATCCAAAAAGTAAAAAAAAAAACACTGTTCAAACTTTATACTGCACGTCACACTCCTGACTCCTCTCATTATTCTGAGAGAAAAAAAACTAAACAGAAAGACAATAAAGATCAGTGTTCAAAAACCAGATCAAGACACAATTGTCATCAGATGAAATATGAGCATACGTTTACTGTACCTGAATTTAAAATGAGTGTCCAACTTCTCATTGTCTCCAGTCCTCTGTTGTCTCTACAAAACTAAAGGAAGACAAGAGGAAACAAATTCACAAAGTTACACTCATGCAGTTAAAGTCGTATAAAAATAAGATTAAAATGGCAGTGATCAAACTCTAATTAAAATTACAAAAATACAGAAATTAAAAGTATTTCCAAAAAGTAAAAAAAAAAAACAGTTCAAACTTCATACTGCACGCTACACTCCTGACTCCTCTCCTTATTCTGAAAGAAAAAAACAACAGAAAGACAATAAAGATCAGTGTTTTGTTATCAAATGAAGTCTAAACAGTGCATGAAGTCAAAGAAAAGTGTCTGAATTTAAAATTAGTGTCCAACTTCTCATTGTCTCCAGTCCTCTGTTGTCTCTACAAAACTAAAGGAAGACAAGAGGAAACAAATTCACAAAGTTACACTCATGCAGTTAAAGTCGTATAAAAATAAGATTAAAATGACAGTGATCAAACTCTAATTAAAATTACAAAAATACAGAAATTAAACGTATATCCCAAAAAAAAAAACACTGTTCAAACTTTATACTGCACGTCACACTCCTGACTCCTCTCCTTATTCTGAAAGAAAAAAACTAAACAGAAAGACAATAAAGATCAGTGTTCAAAAACCAGATCAAGACACAATTGTCATCAGATGAAATATGAGCATACGTTTACTGTACCTGAATTTAAAATGAGTGTCCAACTTCTCATTGTCTCCAGTCCTCTGTTGTCTCTACAAAACTAAAGGAAGACAAGAGGAAACAAATTCACAAAGATACACTCATGCAGTTAAAGTCGTATAAAAATAAGATTAAAATGGCAGTGATCAACCTCTAATTAAAATTACAAAAATACAGAAATTAAAAGTATTTCCAAAAATTAAAAAAAAAACACTGTTCAAACTTTATACTGCGAACAGATGACCAATTTGTTATCAAATGAAATCTGATCAGTGCATGAAGTCAAAGAAAAGTGTCTCTGAATCTAAAATGAGTGTCGAACTTCTCATTGTCTCCAGTCCTCTGACCTCTCTACAAAACTAAATGAAGACAAAAGGAAACAAATTCACAGTTACACTCATGCAGTTAAAGTCGCGAAAAAATAAGATTAAAATGACAGAGATTAAACTCTAATTAAAATTACAAAAATACAGAAATTAAAAGTATTTCCAAAAAAGTAAAAAAAAAAAAAACATTATTCAAACTTTATACTGCACGTCACACTCCTGACTCCTCTCATTATTCTGAAAGAAAACAAATAAACAGAAAGACAATAAAGATCAGTGTTCAAAAACCAGATCAAGACACAATTGTCATCAGATGAAATATGAGCATACGTTTACTGTACCTGAATTTAAAATGAGTGTCCAACATCTCATTTGTCTCTGTCCTCTGTTGTCTCTACAAAACTAAAGGAAGACAAGAGGAAACAAATTCACAAAGTTACACTCATGCAGTTAAAGTCGTATAAAAATAAGATTAAAACGGCAGTGATCAAACTCTAATTAAAATTACAAAAATACAGAAATTAAAAGTATTTCCAAAAAGTTAAAAAATAACACTGTTCAAACTTTATACTGCACGTCACACTAATGACTCTTCTCCTTATTCTGAAAGAAAAAAACAACAGAAAGACAATAAAGATCAGTGTTCAAAGTGTTCAAAAACCAGATCAAGGCATAAATGTCATCAGATGAAATATGAGCATATCATAAGTTTACTGTACGTGAATTTAAAATGACTGATCAAAGTTATTATTGTCTCCAGTCCTCTGATCTCTCTACAAAACTATATGAAGATGAGAACAAACAGTGGTTAAACATGTTACAACAGTTGAAAGATTCATCATCACATGAATTAGGATGATAATGTCAAATCGTATTGATAAACATCAAATTTAAAATTTCATATTTCCTCTCAACATTTCTCCTCTTCTTTCATAAAAAGAAATAAATATTATATTGAAATAAAAAAGGGAAAAAGTTAAAATTTTAAAAGTTCATAGCCAAATACTTCAGTGGTTACTTGTCAGTCTGTCCTTAATATTGGCTTAAAGTTAAATATATTGTACACGTTGAAAAGAAAACAATTATCTTTGAATTTCAACTAGACTACATTGCAAATAAAATAAAAAACACCAGGCTACTTATAAATATAACAAATTATTATATGTATATATACATATATATATATGTATGTATACATTTCACAACTCTCTTCACCTTTGGTTGCAAATCAAAGTATAACTTAAATTCAGAAATTTTCCTACATCAGAAAAAGGTGAAACTTACTGTAAGTTTTTTTTTTGTTTGCGTAGAGACACGTATGATCTGGTCATATTGTGTTCAGTCCAGTTTCTGGTTGAAATGTGTTTCTCTCACATCATGCTGTGTGTCTGTTCCTCTCCGAACACTGAAAAGACAGGAGTTCTGTGTGCAAATGTTCTGTTATCTGTTATTACTTGGATTCTAGAACATCCTTACGATGCAACAAAAGAAATAAGTTTGGACTTTACAGTCCCAGTGAAATATATGATTCACACAATACACAGTCAAACCAGAAGATAAATGTTTATGAAGCATTCACTCAGCAATTCGTTCTTATTCATTGATTCATTATAATAAAATTATGAAAGAAAACTGTACAAGAGGAAACAAATTTACAAAGTTACACTCATGCAGTTAAAGTCGCATAAAAATAAGTGATCAAACTCTAATTAAAATTACAAAAATACAGAAATTAAAAGTATTTCCAAAAAGTAAAAAAAAAAACAGTTCAAACTTTATACTGCACGCTACACTCCTGACTCCTCTCCTTATTCTGAAAGAAAAAAACAACAGAAAGACAATAAAGATCAGTGTTTTGTTATCAATTGAAGTCTAAACAGTGCATGAAGTCAAAGAAAAGTGTCTGAATTTAAAATTAGTGTCCAACTTCTCATTGTCTCCAGTCCTCTGTTGTCTCTACAAAACTAAAGGAAGACAAGAGGAAACAAATTCACAAAGTTACACTCATGCAGTTAAAGTCGTATAAAAATAAGATTAAAATGACAGTGATCAAACTCTAATTAAAATTACAAAAATACAGAAATTAAAAGTATTTCCAAAAAAGTAAAAAAAAAAAAACATTATTCAAACTTTATACTGCAAGTCACACTCCTGACTCCTCTCATTATTCTGAAAGAAAAGAAACTAAACAGAAAGACAATAAAGATCAGTGTTCAAAAACCAGATCAAGACACAATTGTCATCAGATGAAATATGAGCATATGTTTACTGTACCTGAATTTAAAATGAGTGTCCAACTTCTCATTGTCTCCAGTCCTCTGATCTCGCTACAAAACTAAATGAAGACAAGAGAAAACAAATTCACAAAGTTACACTCATGCAGTTAAAGTCGTATAAAAATAAGATTAAAATGGCAATGATCAAACTCTAATTAAAATTACAAAAATACAGAAATTAAAAGTATTTCCAAAAAGTAAAAAAAAAAACACTGTTCAAACTTTATACTGCGAACAGATGACCAATTTGTTATCAAATGAAATCTGATCAGTGCATGAAGTCAAAGAAAAGTGTCTCTGAATCTAAAATGAGTGTCCAACTTCTCATTGTCTCCAGTCCTCTGACCTCTCTACAAAACTAAATGAAGACAAAAGGAAACAAATTCACAGTTACACTCATGCAGTTAAAGTCGCGAAAAAATAAGATTAAAATGACAGAGATTAAACTCTAATTAAAATTACCAAAATACATAAATTAAAAGTATTTCCAAAAAGTTAAAAAATAACACTGTTCAAACTTTATACTGCACGTCACACTAATGACTCTTCTCCTTATTCTGAAAGAAAAAAACAACAGAAAGACAATAAAGATCAGTGTTCAAAGTGTTCAAAAACCAGATCAAGGCATAAATGTCATCAGATGAAATATGAGCATATCATAAGTTTACTGTACGTGAATTTAAAATGACTGATCAAAGTTATTATTGTCTCCAGTCCTCTGATCTCTCTACAAAACTATATGAAGATGAGAACAAACAGTGGTTAAACATGTTACAACAGTTGAAAGATTCACCATCACATGAATTAGGATGATAATGTCAAATCGTATTGATAAACATCAAATTTAAAATTTCATATTTCCTCTCAACATTTCTCCTCTTCTGTCATAAAAAGAAATAAATATTATATTGAAATAAAAAAGGGAAAAGGTTAAAATTTTAAAAGTTCATAGCCAAATACTTCAGTGGTTACATGTCAGTCTGTCCTTAATATTGGCTTAAAGTTAAATATATTGTACACGTTGAAAAGAAAACAATTATCTTTGAATTTCAACTAGACTACATTGCAAATAAAATAAAAAACACCAGGCTACTTATAAATATAACAAATTATTATATGTATATATACATATATATATATGTATGTATACATTTCACAACTCTCTTCACCTTTGGTTGCAAATCAAAGTATAACTTAAATTCAGAAATTTTCCTACATCAGAAAAAGGTGAAACTTACTGTAAGTTTTTTTTTTGTTTGCGTAGAGACACGTATGATCTGGTCATATTGTGTTCAGTCCAGTTTCTGGTTGAAATGTGTTTCTCTCACATCATGCTGTGTGTCTGTTCCTCTCCGAACACTGAAAAGACAGGAGTTCTGTGTGCAAATGTTCTGTTATCTGTTATTACTTGGATTCTAGAACATCCTTACGATGCAACAAAAGAAATAAGTTTGGACTTTACAGTCCCAGTGAAATATATGATTCACACAATACACAGTCAAACCAGAAGATAAATGTTTATGAAGCATTCACTCAGCAATTCGTTCTTATTCATTGATTCATTATAATAAAATTATGAAAGAAAACTGTACAAGAGGAAACAAATTTACAAAGTTACACTCATGCAGTTAAAGTCGCATAAAAATAAGTGATCAAACTCCAATTAAAATTACAAAAATACAGAAATTAAAAGTATTTCCAAAAAGTAAAAAAAAAAACAGTTCAAACTTTATACTGCACGCTACACTCCTGACTGCTCTCCTTATTCTGAAAGAAAAAAACAACAGAAAGACAATAAAGATCAGTGTTTTGTTATCAATTGAAGTCTAAACAGTGCATGAAGTCAAAGAAAAGTGTATGAATTTAAAATTAGTGTCCAACTTCTCATTGTCTCCAGTCCTCTGATCTCTCTACAAAACTAAATGAAGACAAGAGAAAACAAATTCACAAAGTTACACTCATGCAGTTAAAGTCGTATAAAAATAAGATTAAAATGGCAATGATCAAACTCTAATTAAAATTACAAAAATACAGAAATTAAAAGTATTTCCAAAAAGTAAAAAAAAACCACTGTTCAAACTTTATACTGCGAACAGATGACCAATTTGTTATCAAATGAAATCTGATCAGTGCATGAAGTCAAAGAAAAGTGTCTCTGAATCTAAAATGAGTGTCCAACTTCTCATTGTCTCCAGTCCTCTGACCTCTCTACAAAACTAAATGAAGACAAAAGGAAACAAATTCACAGTTACACTCATGCAGTTAAAGTCGCGAAAAAATAAGATTAAAATGACAGAGATTAAACTCTAATTAAAATTACAAAAATACAGAAATTAAAAGTATTTCCAAAAAAGTAAAAAAAAAAAACATTATTCAAACTTTATACTGCACGTCACACTCCTGACTCCTCTCATTATTCTGAAAGAAAACAAATAAACAGAAAGACAATAAAGATCAGTGTTCAAAAACCAGATCAAGACACAATTGTCATCAGATGAAATATGAGCATACGTTTACTGTACCTGAATTTAAAATGAGTGTCCAACATCTCATTTGTCTCTGTCCTCTGTTGTCTCTACAAAACTAAAGGAAGACAAGAGGAAACAAATTCACAAAGTTACACTCATGCAGTTAAAGTCGTATAAAAATAAGATTAAAACGGCAGTGATCAAACTCTAATTAAAATTACAAAAATACAGAAATTAAAAGTATTTCCAAAAAGTTAAAAAATAACACTGTTCAAACTTTATACTGCACGTCACACTAATGACTCTTCTCCTTATTCTGAAAGAAAAAAACAACAGAAAGACAATAAAGATCAGTGTTCAAAGTGTTCAAAAACCAGATCAAGGCATAAATGTCATCAGATGAAATATGAGCATATCATAAGTTTACTGTACGTGAATTTAAAATGACTGATCAAAGTTATTATTGTCTCCAGTCCTCTGATCTCTCTACAAAACTATATGAAGATGAGAACAAACAGTGGTTAAACATGTTACAACAGTTGAAAGATTCATCATCACATGAATTAGGATGATAATGTCAAATCGTATTGATAAACATCAAATTTAAAATTTCATATTTCCTCTCAACATTTCTCCTCTTCTTTCATAAAAAGAAATAAATATTATATTGAAATAAAAAAGGGAAAAAGTTAAAATTTTAAAAGTTCATAGCCAAATACTTCAGTGGTTACTTGTCAGTCTGTCCTTAATATTGGGTTAAAGTTAAATATATTGTACACGTTGAAAAGAAAACAATTATCTTTGAATTTCAACTAGACTACATTGCAAATAAAATAAAAAACACCAGGCTACTTATAAATATAACAAATTATTATATGTATATATACATATATATATATGTATGTATACATTTCACAACTCTCTTCACCTTTGGTTGCAAATCAAAGTATAACTTAAATTCAGAAATTTTCCTACATCAGAAAAAGGTGAAACTTACTGTAAGTTTTTTGTTTGTTTGCGTAGAGACACGTATGATCTGGTCATATTGTGTTCAGTCCAGTTTCTGGTTGAAATGTGTTTCTCTCACATCATGCTGTGTGTCTGTTCCTCTCCGAACACTGAAAAGACAGGAGTTCTGTGTGCAAATGTTCTGTTATCTGTTATTACTTGGATTCTAGAACATCCTTACGATGCAACAAAAGAAATAAGTTTGGACTTTACAGTCCCAGTGAAATATATGATTCACACAATACACAGTCAAACCAGAAGATAAATGTTTATGAAGCATTCACTCAGCAATTCGTTCTTATTCATTGATTCATTATAATAAAATTATGAAAGAAAACTGTACAAGAGGAAACAAATTTACAAAGTTACACTCATGCAGTTAAAGTCGCATAAAAATAAGTGATCAAACTCTAATTAAAATTACAAAAATACAGAAATTAAAAGTATTTCCAAAAAGTAAAAAAAAAAACAGTTCAAACTTTATACTGCACGCTACACTCCTGACTCCTCTCCTTATTCTGAAAGAAAAAAACAACAGAAAGACAATAAAGATCAGTGTTTTGTTATCAATTGAAGTCTAAACAGTGCATGAAGTCAAAGAAAAGTGTCTGAATTTAAAATGAGTGTCCAACTTCTCATTGTCTCCAGTCCTCTGACCTCTCTACAAAACTAAATGAAGACAAAAGGAAACAAATTCACAGTTACACTCATGCAGTTAAAGTCGTATAAAAATAAGATTAAAATGGCAGTGATCAAACTCTAATTAAAATTACAAAAATACAGAAATTAAAAGTATTTCCAAAAAGTAAAAAAAAAAACAGTTCAAACTTTATACTCCACGCTACACTCCTGACTCCTCTCCTTATTCTGAAAGAAAAAAACAACAGAAAGACAATAAAGATCAGTGTTTTGTTATCAATTGAAGTCTGATCAGTGCATGAAGTCAAAAAAAAGTGTCTGTATTCAAAATGAGTGTCCAACTTCTCATTGTCTCCAGTCCTCTGTTGTCTCTACAAAACTAAAGGAAGACAAGAGGAAACAAATTCACAAAGTTACACTCATGCAGTTAAAGTCGTATGAAAATAAGATTAAAATGGCAGTGATTAAACTCTAATTAAAATTACAAAAATACAGAATTTAAAAGTATTTCCAAAAAAGTAAAAAAATAACACTGTTCAAACTTTATACTGCACGTCACACTCCTGACTCCTCTCATTATTCTGAAAGAAAAAAAATAAACAGAAAGACAATAAAGATCAGTGTTCAAAGTGTTCAAAAACCAGATCAAGACACAAATGTCATCAGATGAAATATGAGCATATCATAAGTTTACTGTACCTGAATTTAAAATGAGTGTCCAACTTTTCATTGTCTCCAGTCCTCTGATCTCTCTACAAAACTAAATGAAGACAAGAGAAAACAAATTCACAAAGTTACACTCATGCAGTTAAAGTCGTATAAAAATAAGATTAAAATGGCAATGATCAAACTCTAAATAAAATTACAAAAATACAGAAATTAAAAGTATTTCCAAAAAGTAAAAAAAAAAAACTGTTCAAACTTTATACTGCGAACAGATGACCAATTTGTTATCAAATGAAATCTGATCAGTGCATGAAGTCAAAGAAAAGTGTCTCTGAATTTAAAATGAGTGTCCAACTTCTCATTGTCTCCAGTCCTCTGACCTCTCTACAAAACTAAATGAAGACAAAAGGAAACAAATTCACATTTACACTCATGCAGTTAAAGTCGCGAAAAAATAAGATTAAAATGACAGTGATTAAACTCTAATTAAAATTACAAAAATACAGAAATTAAAAGTATTTCCAAAAAAGTAAAAAAAAAAAAACATTATTCAAACTTTATACTGCACGTCACACTCCTGACTCCTCTCATTATTCTGAAAGAAAACAAATAAACAGAAAGACAATAAAGATCAGTGTTCAAAAACCAGATCAAGACACAATTGTCATCAGATGAAATATGAGCATACGTTTACTGTACCTGAATTTAAAATGAGTGTCCAACATCTCATTTGTCTCTGTCCTCTGTTGTCTCTACAAAACTAAAGGAAGACAAGAGGAAACAAATTCACAAAGTTACACTCATGCAGTTAAAGTCGTATAAAAATAAGATTAAAACGGCAGTGATCAAACTCTAATTAAAATTACAAAAATACAGAAATTAAAAGTATTTCCAAAAAGTTAAAAAATAACACTGTTCAAACTTTATACTGCACGTCACACTAATGACTCCTCTCCTTATTCTGAAAGAAAAAAACAACAGAAAGACAATAAAGATCAGTGTTCAAAGTGTTCAAAAACCAGATCAAGACATAAATGTCATCAGATGAAATATGAGCATATCATAAGTTTACTGTACGTGAATTTAAAATGACTGATCAAATTTATTATTGTCTCCAGTCCTCTGATCTCTCTACAAAACTATATGAAGATGAGAACAAACAGTGGTTAAACATGTTACAACAGTTGAAAGATTCATCATCACATGAATTAGGATGAAAATGTCAAATCGTATTGATAAACATCAAATTTTAAATTTCATATTTCCTCTCAACATTTCTCCTCTTCTTTCATAAAAAGAAATAAATATTATATTGAAATAAAAAAGAGAAAAAGTTAAAATTTTAAAAGTTCATAGGCAAATACTTCAGTGGTTACTTGTCAGTCTGTCCTTAATATTGGCTTAAAGTTAAATATATTGTACACGTTGAAAAGAAAACAATTATCTTTGAATTTCAACTAGACTACATTGCAAATAAAATAAAAAACACCAGGCTACTTATAAATATAACAAATTATTATATGTATATATATATATATATATATATGTATGTATACATTTCACAACTCTCTTCACCTTTGGTTGCAAATCAAAGTATAACTTAAATTCAGAAATTTTCCTACATCAGAAAAATGTGAAACTTACTGTAAGTTTTTTTTTTGTTTGCGTAGAGACACGTATGCTCTTGTCATATTGTGTTCAGTCCAGTTTCTGGTTGAAATGTGTTTCTCTCACATCATGCTGTGTGTCTGTTCCTCTCCAAACACTGAAAAGACAGGAGTTCTGTGTGCAAATGTTCTGTTATCTGTTATTACTTGGATTCTAGAACATCCTTACGATTGCAACAAAAGAAATAAGTTTGGACTTTACAGTCCCAGTGAAATATATGATTCACACAATACACAGTCAAACCAGAAGATAAATGTTTATGAAGCATTCACTCAGCAATTTGTTCTTATTCATTGATTCATTATAATAAAATTATGAAAGAAAACTGTACAAGAGGAAACAAATTTACAAAGTTACACTCATGCAGTTAAAGTCGCATACAAATAAGTGATCAAACTCTAATTAAAATTACAAAAATACAGAAATTAAACGTATATCCCAATAAAAAAAAAAAACAGTTCAAACTTTATACTGCACGCTACACTCCTGACTCCTCTCCTTATTCTGAAAGAAAAAAACAACAGAAAGACAATAAAGATCAGTGTTTTGTTATCAATTGAAGTCTAAACAGTGCATGAAGTCAAAGAAAAGTGTCTGAATTTAAAATTAGTGTCCAACTTCTCATTGTCTCCAGTCCTCTGTTGTCTCTACAAAACTAAAGGAAGACAAGAGGAAACAAATTCACAAAGTTACACTCATGCAGTTAAAGTCGCATAAAAATAAGTGATCAAACTCTAAAATTACAAAAATACAGAAATTAAACGTATATCCCAATAAAAAAAAAACACTGTTCAAACTTTATACTACACGTCACACTCCTGACTCCTCTCCTTATTCTGAAAGAAAAAAACAACAGAAAGACAATAAAGATCAGTGTTTTGTTATCAATTGAAGTCTGATCAGAGCATGAAGTCAAAAAAAAGTGTCTGAATTTAAAATTAGTGTCCAACTTCTCATTGTCTCCAGTCCTCTGTTGTCTCTACAAAACTAAAGGAAGACAAGAGAAAACAAATTCACAAAGTTACACTCATGCAGTTAAATTCGTATAAAAATAAGATTAAAATGGCAGTGATCAAACTCTAATTAAAATTACAAAAATACAGAAATTAAAAGTATTTCCAAAAAAAAAAAAAAAAACAGTTCAAACTTTATACTGCACGCTACACTCCTGACTCCTCTCCTTATTCTGAAAGAAAAAAACAACAGAAAGACAATAAAGATCAGTGTTTTGTTATCAATTGAAGTCTGATCAGTGCATGAAGTCAAAAAAAAGTGTCTGTATTCAAAATGAGTGTCCAACTTCTCATTGTCTCCAGTCCTCTGTTGTCTCTACAAAACTAAAGGAAGACAAGAGGAAACAAATTCACAAAGTTACACTCATGCAGTTAAAGTCGTATGAAAATAAGATTAAAATGGCAGTGATTAAACTCTAATTAAAATTACAAAAATACAGAATTTAAAAGTATTTCCAAAAAAGTAAAAAAATAACACTGTTCAAACTTTATACTGCACGTCACACTCCTGACTCCTCTCATTATTCTGAAAGAAAAAAAATAAACAGAAAGACAATAAAGATCAGTGTTCAAAGTGTTCAAAAACCAGATCAAGACACAAATGTCATCAGATGAAATATGAGCATATCATAAGTTTACTGTACCTGAATTTAAAATGAGTGTCCAACTTTTCATTGTCTCCAGTCCTCTGATCTCTCTACAAAACTAAATGAAGACAAGAGAAAACAAATTCACAAAGTTACACTCATGCAGTTAAAGTCGTATAAAAATAAGATTAAAATGGCAATGATCAAACTCTAAATAAAATTACAAAAATACAGAAATTAAAAGTATTTCCAAAAAGTAAAAAAAAAAAACTGTTCAAACTTTATACTGCGAACAGATGACCAATTTGTTATCAAATGAAATCTGATCAGTGCATGAAGTCAAAGAAAAGTGTCTCTGAATTTAAAATGAGTGTCCAACTTCTCATTGTCTCCAGTCCTCTGACCTCTCTACAAAACTAAATGAAGACAAAAGGAAACAAATTCACATTTACACTCATGCAGTTAAAGTCGCGAAAAAATAAGATTAAAATGACAGTGATTAAACTCTAATTAAAATTACAAAAATACAGAAATTAAAAGTATTTCCAAAAAAGTAAAAAAAAAAAAACATTATTCAAACTTTATACTGCACGTCACACTCCTGACTCCTCTCATTATTCTGAAAGAAAACAAATAAACAGAAAGACAATAAAGATCAGTGTTCAAAAACCAGATCAAGACACAATTGTCATCAGATGAAATATGAGCATACGTTTACTGTACCTGAATTTAAAATGAGTGTCCAACATCTCATTTGTCTCTGTCCTCTGTTGTCTCTACAAAACTAAAGGAAGACAAGAGGAAACAAATTCACAAAGTTACACTCATGCAGTTAAAGTCGTATAAAAATAAGATTAAAACGGCAGTGATCAAACTCTAATTAAAATTACAAAAATACAGAAATTAAAAGTATTTCCAAAAAGTTAAAAAATAACACTGTTCAAACTTTATACTGCACGTCACACTAATGACTCCTCTCCTTATTCTGAAAGAAAAAAACAACAGAAAGACAATAAAGATCAGTGTTCAAAGTGTTCAAAAACCAGATCAAGACATAAATGTCATCAGATGAAATATGAGCATATCATAAGTTTACTGTACGTGAATTTAAAATGACTGATCAAATTTATTATTGTCTCCAGTCCTCTGATCTCTCTACAAAACTATATGAAGATGAGAACAAACAGTGGTTAAACATGTTACAACAGTTGAAAGATTCATCATCACATGAATTAGGATGAAAATGTCAAATCGTATTGATAAACATCAAATTTTAAATTTCATATTTCCTCTCAACATTTCTCCTCTTCTTTCATAAAAAGAAATAAATATTATATTGAAATAAAAAAGAGAAAAAGTTAAAATTTTAAAAGTTCATAGGCAAATACTTCAGTGGTTACTTGTCAGTCTGTCCTTAATATTGGCTTAAAGTTAAATATATTGTACACGTTGAAAAGAAAACAATTATCTTTGAATTTCAACTAGACTACATTGCAAATAAAATAAAAAACACCAGGCTACTTATAAATATAACAAATTATTATATGTATATATATATATATATATATATGTATGTATACATTTCACAACTCTCTTCACCTTTGGTTGCAAATCAAAGTATAACTTAAATTCAGAAATTTTCCTACATCAGAAAAATGTGAAACTTACTGTAAGTTTTTTTTTTGTTTGCGTAGAGACACGTATGCTCTTGTCATATTGTGTTCAGTCCAGTTTCTGGTTGAAATGTGTTTCTCTCACATCATGCTGTGTGTCTGTTCCTCTCCAAACACTGAAAAGACAGGAGTTCTGTGTGCAAATGTTCTGTTATCTGTTATTACTTGGATTCTAGAACATCCTTACGATTGCAACAAAAGAAATAAGTTTGGACTTTACAGTCCCAGTGAAATATATGATTCACACAATACACAGTCAAACCAGAAGATAAATGTTTATGAAGCATTCACTCAGCAATTTGTTCTTATTCATTGATTCATTATAATAAAATTATGAAAGAAAACTGTAGAGGAAAAGAGGAAACAAATTTACAAAGTTACACTCATGCAGTTAAAGTCGCATACAAATAAGTGATCAAACTCTAATTAAAATTACAAAAATACAGAAATTAAACGTATATCCCAATAAAAAAAAAAAACAGTTCAAACTTTATACTGCACGCTACACTCCTGACTCCTCTCCTTATTCTGAAAGAAAAAAACAACAGAAAGACAATAAAGATCAGTGTTTTGTTATCAATTGAAGTCTAAACAGTGCATGAAGTCAAAGAAAAGTGTCTGAATTTAAAATTAGTGTCCAACTTCTCATTGTCTCCAGTCCTCTGTTGTCTCTACAAAACTAAAGGAAGACAAGAGGAAACAAATTCACAAAGTTACACTCATGCAGTTAAAGTCGCATAAAAATAAGTGATCAAACTCTAAAATTACAAAAATACAGAAATTAAACGTATATCCCAATAAAAAAAAAACACTGTTCAAACTTTATACTACACGTCACACTCCTGACTCCTCTCCTTATTCTGAAAGAAAAAAACAACAGAAAGACAATAAAGATCAGTGTTTTGTTATCAATTGAAGTCTAAACAGTGCATGAAGTCAAAGAAAAGTGTCTGAATTTAAAATTAGTGTCCAACTTCTCATTGTCTCCAGTCCTCTGTTGTCTCTACAAAACTAAAGGAAGACAAGAGAAAACAAATTCACAAAGTTACACTCATGCAGTTAAAGTCGTATAAAAATAAGATTAAAATGGCAGTGATCAAACTCTAATTAAAATTACAAAAATACAGAAATTAAAAGTATTTCCAAAAAGTAAAAAAATAAACAGTTCAAACTTTATACTGCACGCTACACTCCTGACTCCTCTCCTTATTCTGAAAGAAAAAAACAACAGAAAGACAATAAAGATCAGTGTTTTGTTATCAATTGAAGTCTAAACAGTGCATGAAGTCAAAGAAAAGTGTCTGAATTTAAAATTAGTGTCCAACTTCTCATTGTCTCCAGTCCTCTGTTGTCTCTACAAAACTAAAGGAAGACAAGAGAAAACAAATTCACAAAGTTACACTCATGCAGTTAAAGTCGTATAAAAATAAGATTAAAATGGCAGTGATCAAACTCTAATTAAAATTACAAAAATACAGAAATTAAAAGTATTTCCAAAAAGTAAAAAAATAAACAGTTCAAACTTTATACTGCACGCTACACTCCTGACTCCTCTCCTTATTCTGAAAGAAAAAAACAACAGAAAGACAATAAAGATCAGTGTTTTGTTATCAATTGAAGTCTAAACAGTGCATGAAGTCAAAGAAAAGTGTCTGAATTTAAAATTAGTGTCCAACTTCTCATTGTCTCCAGTCCTCTGTTGTCTCTACAAAACTAAAGGAAGACAAGAGGAAACAAATTCACAAAGTTACACTCATGCAGTTAAAGTCGTATAAAAATAAGATTAAAATGACAGTGATCAAACTCTAATTAAAATTACAAAAATACAGAAATTAAACGTATATCCCAAAAAAAAAAACACTGTTCAAACTTTATACTGCACGTCACACTCCTGACTCCTCTCCTTATTCTGAAAGAAAAAAACAACAGAAAGACAATAAAGATCAGTGGTTTGTTATCAATTGAAGTCTGATCAGAGCATGAAGTCAAAAAAAAGTGTCTGAATTTAAAATGAGTGTCCAACTTCTCATTGTCTCCAGTCCTCTGTTGTCTCTACAAAACTAAAGGAAGACAAGAGGAAACAAATTCACAAAGTTACACTCATGCAGTTAAAGTCGTATAAAAATAAGATTAAAATGGCAGTGATGAAACTCTAATTAAAATTACAAAAATACAGAAATTAAAAGTATTTCCAAAAAGTAAAAAAAAAAACAGTTCAAACTTTATACTGCACGCTACACTCCTGACTCCTCTCCTTATTCTGAGAGAAAAAAACAACAGAAAGACAATAAAGATCAGTGTTTTGTTATCAATTGAAGTCTAAACAGTGCATGAAGTCAAAGAAAAGTGTCTGAATTTAAAATTAGTGTCCAACTTCTCATTGTCTCCAGTCCTCTGTTGTCTCTACAAAACTAAAGGAAGACAAGAGGAAACAAATTCACAAAGTTACACTCATGCAGTTAAAGTCGTATAAAAATAAGATTAAAATGGCAGTGATCAAACTCTAATTAAAATTACAAAAATACAGAAATTAAAAGTATATCCAAAAAGTAAAAAAAAAAAACACTGTTCAAACTTTATACTGCACGTCACACTCCTGACTCCTCTCATTATTCTGAGAGAAAAAAAACTAAACAGAAAGACAATAAAGATCAGTGTTCAAAAACCAGATCAAGACACAATTGTCATCAGATGAAATATGAGCATACGTTTACTGTACCTGAATTTAAAATGAGTGTCCAACTTCTCATTGTCTCCAGTCCTCTGTTGTCTCTACAAAACTAAAGGAAGACAAGAGGAAACAAATTCACAAAGTTACACTCATGCAGTTAAAGTCGTATAAAAATAAGATTAAAATGGCAGTGATCAAACTCTAATTAAAATTACAAAAATACAGAAATTAAAAGTATATCCAAAAAGTAAAAAAAAAAAACACTGTTCAAACTTTATACTGCACGTCACACTCCTGACTCCTCTCATTATTCTGAGAGAAAAAAAACTAAACAGAAAGACAATAAAGATCAGTGTTCAAAAACCAGATCAAGACACAATTGTCATCAGATGAAATATGAGCATACGTTTACTGTACCTGAATTTAAAATGAGTGTCCAACTTCTCATTGTCTCCAGTCCTCTGTTGTCTCTACAAAACTAAAGGAAGACAAGAGGAAACAAATTCACAAAGTTACACTCATGCAGTTAAAGTCGTATAAAAATAAGATTAAAATGGCAGTGATCAAACTCTAATTAAAATTACAAAAATACAGAAATTAAAAGTATATCCAAAAAGTAAAAAAAAAAAACACTGTTCAAACTTTATACTGCACGTCACACTCCTGACTCCTCTCATTATTCTGAGAGAAAAAAAACTAAACAGAAAGACAATAAAGATCAGTGTTCAAAAACCAGATCAAGACACAATTGTCATCAGATGAAATATGAGCATACGTTTACTGTACCTGAATTTAAAATGAGTGTCCAACTTCTCATTGTCTCCAGTCCTCTGTTGTTTCTACAAAACTAAAGGAAGACAAGAGGAAACAAATTCACAAAGTTACACTCATGCAGTTAAAGTCGTATAAAAATAAGATTAAAATGGCAGTGATCAAACTCTAATTAAAATTACAAAAATACAGAAATTAAAAGTATTTCCAAAAATTAAAAAAAAAAAAAGTTCAAACTTTATACTGCGAACAGATGACCAATTTGTTATCAAATGAAATCTGATCAGTGCATGAAGTCAAAGAAAAGTGTTTCTGAATCTAAAATGAGTGTCCAGCTTCTCATTGTCTCCAGTCCTCTGACCTCTCTACAAAACTAAATGAAGACAAAAGGAAACAAATTCACAGTTACACTCATGCAGTTAAAGTCGTATAAAAATAAGATTAAAACGGCAGTGATCAAACTCTAATTAAAATTACAAAAATACAGAAATTAAAAGTATTTCCAAAAAGTTAAAAAATAACACTGTTCAAACTTTATACTGCACGTCACACTAATGACTCCTCTCCTTATTCTGAAAGAAAAAAACAACAGAAAGACAATAAAGATCAGTGTTCAAAGTGTTCAAAAACCAGATCAAGACATAAATGTCATCAGATGAAATATGAGCATATCATAAGTTTACTGTACGTGAATTTAAAATGACTGATCAAAGTTATTATTGTCTCCAGTCCTCTGATCTCTCTACAAAACTATATGAAGATTAGAACAAACAGTGGTTAAACATGTTACAACAGTTGAAAGATTCATCATCACATGAATTAGGATGAAAATGTCAAATCGTATTGATAAACATCAAATTTTAAATTTCATATTTCCTCTCAACATTTCTCCTCTTCTTTCATAAAAAGAAATAAATATTATATTGAAATAAAAAAGAGGAAAAGTTAAAATTTTAAAAGTTCATAGGCAAATACTTCAGTGGTTACTTGTCAGTCTGTCCTTAATATTGGCTTAAAGTTAAATATATTGTACACGTTGAAAAGAAAACAATTATCTTTGAATTTCAACTAGACTACATTGCAAATAAAATAAAAAACACCAGGCTACTTATAAATATAACAAATTATTATATGTATATATATATATATATATATATATGTATGTATACATTTCACAACTCTCTTCACCTTTGGTTGCAAATCAAAGTATAACTTAAATTCAGAAATTTTCCTACATCAGAAAAAGGTGAAACTTACTGTAAGTTTTTTTTTTGTTTGCGTAGAGACACGTATGATCTTGTCATATTGTGTTCAGTCCAGTTTCTGGTTGAAATGTGTTTCTCTCACATCATGCTGTGTGTCTGTTCCTCTCCAAACACTGAAAAGACAGGAGTTCTGTGTGCAAATGTTCTGTTATCTGTTATTACTTGGATTCTAGAACATCCTTACGATGCAACAAAAGAAATAAGTTTGGACTTTACAGTCCCAGTGAAATATATGATTCACACAATACACAGTCAAACCAGAAGATAAATGTTTATGAAGCATTCACTCAGCAATTTGTTCTTATTCATTGATTCATTATAATAAAATTATGAAAGAAAACTGTAGAGGAAAAGAGGAAACAAATTTACAAAGTTACACTCATGCAGTTAAAGTCGCATAAAAATAAGATTAAAATGGCAATGATCAAACTCTAATTAAAATTACAAAAATACAGAAATTAAAAGTATTTCCAAAAAGTAAAAAAAAACCACTGTTCAAACTTTATACTGCGAACAGATGACCAATTTGTTATCAAATGAAATCTGATCAGTGCATGAAGTCAAAGAAAAGTGTCTCTGAATCTAAAATGAGTGTCCAACTTCTCATTGTCTCCAGTCCTCTGACCTCTCTACAAAACTAAATGAAGACAAAAGGAAACAAATTCACAGTTACACTCATGCAGTTAAAGTCGCGAAAAAATAAGATTAAAATGACAGAGATTAAACTCTAATTAAAATTACAAAAATACAGAAATTAAAAGTATTTCCAAAAAAGTAAAAAAAAAAAACATTATTCAAACTTTATACTGCACGTCACACTCCTGACTCCTCTCATTATTCTGAAAGAAAACAAATAAACAGAAAGACAATAAAGATCAGTGTTCAAAAACCAGATCAAGACACAATTGTCATCAGATGAAATATGAGCATACGTTTACTGTACCTGAATTTAAAATGAGTGTCCAACATCTCATTTGTCTCTGTCCTCTGTTGTCTCTACAAAACTAAAGGAAGACAAGAGGAAACAAATTCACAAAGTTACACTCATGCAGTTAAAGTCGTATAAAAATAAGATTAAAACGGCAGTGATCAAACTCTAATTAAAATTACAAAAATACAGAAATTAAAAGTATTTCCAAAAAGTTAAAAAATAACACTGTTCAAACTTTATACTGCACGTCACACTAATGACTCTTCTCCTTATTCTGAAAGAAAAAAACAACAGAAAGACAATAAAGATCAGTGTTCAAAGTGTTCAAAAACCAGATCAAGGCATAAATGTCATCAGATGAAATATGAGCATATCATAAGTTTACTGTACGTGAATTTAAAATGACTGATCAAAGTTATTATTGTCTCCAGTCCTCTGATCTCTCTACAAAACTATATGAAGATGAGAACAAACAGTGGTTAAACATGTTACAACAGTTGAAAGATTCATCATCACATGAATTAGGATGATAATGTCAAATCGTATTGATAAACATCAAATTTAAAATTTCATATTTCCTCTCAACATTTCTCCTCTTCTTTCATAAAAAGAAATAAATATTATATTGAAATAAAAAAGGGAAAAAGTTAAAATTTTAAAAGTTCATAGCCAAATACTTCAGTG
Organism: Pampus argenteus; assembly: GCA_036937835.1. Lineage (NCBI taxonomy): Eukaryota > Metazoa > Chordata > Actinopteri > Scombriformes > Stromateidae > Pampus > Pampus argenteus. The sequence goes on from CM072882.1 coordinate 18,344,707, forward strand.
GTTACTTGTCAGTCTGTCCTTAATATTGGGTTAAAGTTAAATATATTGTACACGTTGAAAAGAAAACAATTATCTTTGAATTTCAACTAGACTACATTGCAAATAAAATAAAAAACACCAGGCTACTTATAAATATAACAAATTATTATATGTATATATACATATATATATATGTATGTATACATTTCACAACTCTCTTCACCTTTGGTTGCAAATCAAAGTATAACTTAAATTCAGAAATTTTCCTACATCAGAAAAAGGTGAAACTTACTGTAAGTTTTTTGTTTGTTTGCGTAGAGACACGTATGATCTGGTCATATTGTGTTCAGTCCAGTTTCTGGTTGAAATGTGTTTCTCTCACATCATGCTGTGTGTCTGTTCCTCTCCGAACACTGAAAAGACAGGAGTTCTGTGTGCAAATGTTCTGTTATCTGTTATTACTTGGATTCTAGAACATCCTTACGATGCAACAAAAGAAATAAGTTTGGACTTTACAGTCCCAGTGAAATATATGATTCACACAATACACAGTCAAACCAGAAGATAAATGTTTATGAAGCATTCACTCAGCAATTCGTTCTTATTCATTGATTCATTATAATAAAATTATGAAAGAAAACTGTACAAGAGGAAACAAATTTACAAAGTTACACTCATGCAGTTAAAGTCGCATAAAAATAAGTGATCAAACTCTAATTAAAATTACAAAAATACAGAAATTAAAAGTATTTCCAAAAAGTAAAAAAAAAAACAGTTCAAACTTTATACTGCACGCTACACTCCTGACTCCTCTCCTTATTCTGAAAGAAAAAAACAACAGAAAGACAATAAAGATCAGTGTTTTGTTATCAATTGAAGTCTAAACAGTGCATGAAGTCAAAGAAAAGTGTCTGAATTTAAAATGAGTGTCCAACTTCTCATTGTCTCCAGTCCTCTGACCTCTCTACAAAACTAAATGAAGACAAAAGGAAACAAATTCACAGTTACACTCATGCAGTTAAAGTCGTATAAAAATAAGATTAAAATGGCAGTGATCAAACTCTAATTAAAATTACAAAAATACAGAAATTAAAAGTATTTCCAAAAAGTAAAAAAAAAAACAGTTCAAACTTTATACTCCACGCTACACTCCTGACTCCTCTCCTTATTCTGAAAGAAAAAAACAACAGAAAGACAATAAAGATCAGTGTTTTGTTATCAATTGAAGTCTGATCAGTGCATGAAGTCAAAAAAAAGTGTCTGTATTCAAAATGAGTGTCCAACTTCTCATTGTCTCCAGTCCTCTGTTGTCTCTACAAAACTAAAGGAAGACAAGAGGAAACAAATTCACAAAGTTACACTCATGCAGTTAAAGTCGTATGAAAATAAGATTAAAATGGCAGTGATTAAACTCTAATTAAAATTACAAAAATACAGAATTTAAAAGTATTTCCAAAAAAGTAAAAAAATAACACTGTTCAAACTTTATACTGCACGTCACACTCCTGACTCCTCTCATTATTCTGAAAGAAAAAAAATAAACAGAAAGACAATAAAGATCAGTGTTCAAAGTGTTCAAAAACCAGATCAAGACACAAATGTCATCAGATGAAATATGAGCATATCATAAGTTTACTGTACCTGAATTTAAAATGAGTGTCCAACTTTTCATTGTCTCCAGTCCTCTGATCTCTCTACAAAACTAAATGAAGACAAGAGAAAACAAATTCACAAAGTTACACTCATGCAGTTAAAGTCGTATAAAAATAAGATTAAAATGGCAATGATCAAACTCTAAATAAAATTACAAAAATACAGAAATTAAAAGTATTTCCAAAAAGTAAAAAAAAAAAACTGTTCAAACTTTATACTGCGAACAGATGACCAATTTGTTATCAAATGAAATCTGATCAGTGCATGAAGTCAAAGAAAAGTGTCTCTGAATTTAAAATGAGTGTCCAACTTCTCATTGTCTCCAGTCCTCTGACCTCTCTACAAAACTAAATGAAGACAAAAGGAAACAAATTCACATTTACACTCATGCAGTTAAAGTCGCGAAAAAATAAGATTAAAATGACAGTGATTAAACTCTAATTAAAATTACAAAAATACAGAAATTAAAAGTATTTCCAAAAAAGTAAAAAAAAAAAAACATTATTCAAACTTTATACTGCACGTCACACTCCTGACTCCTCTCATTATTCTGAAAGAAAACAAATAAACAGAAAGACAATAAAGATCAGTGTTCAAAAACCAGATCAAGACACAATTGTCATCAGATGAAATATGAGCATACGTTTACTGTACCTGAATTTAAAATGAGTGTCCAACATCTCATTTGTCTCTGTCCTCTGTTGTCTCTACAAAACTAAAGGAAGACAAGAGGAAACAAATTCACAAAGTTACACTCATGCAGTTAAAGTCGTATAAAAATAAGATTAAAACGGCAGTGATCAAACTCTAATTAAAATTACAAAAATACAGAAATTAAAAGTATTTCCAAAAAGTTAAAAAATAACACTGTTCAAACTTTATACTGCACGTCACACTAATGACTCCTCTCCTTATTCTGAAAGAAAAAAACAACAGAAAGACAATAAAGATCAGTGTTCAAAGTGTTCAAAAACCAGATCAAGACATAAATGTCATCAGATGAAATATGAGCATATCATAAGTTTACTGTACGTGAATTTAAAATGACTGATCAAATTTATTATTGTCTCCAGTCCTCTGATCTCTCTACAAAACTATATGAAGATGAGAACAAACAGTGGTTAAACATGTTACAACAGTTGAAAGATTCATCATCACATGAATTAGGATGAAAATGTCAAATCGTATTGATAAACATCAAATTTTAAATTTCATATTTCCTCTCAACATTTCTCCTCTTCTTTCATAAAAAGAAATAAATATTATATTGAAATAAAAAAGAGAAAAAGTTAAAATTTTAAAAGTTCATAGGCAAATACTTCAGTGGTTACTTGTCAGTCTGTCCTTAATATTGGCTTAAAGTTAAATATATTGTACACGTTGAAAAGAAAACAATTATCTTTGAATTTCAACTAGACTACATTGCAAATAAAATAAAAAACACCAGGCTACTTATAAATATAACAAATTATTATATGTATATATATATATATATATATATATGTATGTATACATTTCACAACTCTCTTCACCTTTGGTTGCAAATCAAAGTATAACTTAAATTCAGAAATTTTCCTACATCAGAAAAATGTGAAACTTACTGTAAGTTTTTTTTTTGTTTGCGTAGAGACACGTATGCTCTTGTCATATTGTGTTCAGTCCAGTTTCTGGTTGAAATGTGTTTCTCTCACATCATGCTGTGTGTCTGTTCCTCTCCAAACACTGAAAAGACAGGAGTTCTGTGTGCAAATGTTCTGTTATCTGTTATTACTTGGATTCTAGAACATCCTTACGATTGCAACAAAAGAAATAAGTTTGGACTTTACAGTCCCAGTGAAATATATGATTCACACAATACACAGTCAAACCAGAAGATAAATGTTTATGAAGCATTCACTCAGCAATTTGTTCTTATTCATTGATTCATTATAATAAAATTATGAAAGAAAACTGTACAAGAGGAAACAAATTTACAAAGTTACACTCATGCAGTTAAAGTCGCATACAAATAAGTGATCAAACTCTAATTAAAATTACAAAAATACAGAAATTAAACGTATATCCCAATAAAAAAAAAAAACAGTTCAAACTTTATACTGCACGCTACACTCCTGACTCCTCTCCTTATTCTGAAAGAAAAAAACAACAGAAAGACAATAAAGATCAGTGTTTTGTTATCAATTGAAGTCTAAACAGTGCATGAAGTCAAAGAAAAGTGTCTGAATTTAAAATTAGTGTCCAACTTCTCATTGTCTCCAGTCCTCTGTTGTCTCTACAAAACTAAAGGAAGACAAGAGGAAACAAATTCACAAAGTTACACTCATGCAGTTAAAGTCGCATAAAAATAAGTGATCAAACTCTAAAATTACAAAAATACAGAAATTAAACGTATATCCCAATAAAAAAAAAACACTGTTCAAACTTTATACTACACGTCACACTCCTGACTCCTCTCCTTATTCTGAAAGAAAAAAACAACAGAAAGACAATAAAGATCAGTGTTTTGTTATCAATTGAAGTCTGATCAGAGCATGAAGTCAAAAAAAAGTGTCTGAATTTAAAATTAGTGTCCAACTTCTCATTGTCTCCAGTCCTCTGTTGTCTCTACAAAACTAAAGGAAGACAAGAGAAAACAAATTCACAAAGTTACACTCATGCAGTTAAATTCGTATAAAAATAAGATTAAAATGGCAGTGATCAAACTCTAATTAAAATTACAAAAATACAGAAATTAAAAGTATTTCCAAAAAAAAAAAAAAAAACAGTTCAAACTTTATACTGCACGCTACACTCCTGACTCCTCTCCTTATTCTGAAAGAAAAAAACAACAGAAAGACAATAAAGATCAGTGTTTTGTTATCAATTGAAGTCTGATCAGTGCATGAAGTCAAAAAAAAGTGTCTGTATTCAAAATGAGTGTCCAACTTCTCATTGTCTCCAGTCCTCTGTTGTCTCTACAAAACTAAAGGAAGACAAGAGGAAACAAATTCACAAAGTTACACTCATGCAGTTAAAGTCGTATGAAAATAAGATTAAAATGGCAGTGATTAAACTCTAATTAAAATTACAAAAATACAGAATTTAAAAGTATTTCCAAAAAAGTAAAAAAATAACACTGTTCAAACTTTATACTGCACGTCACACTCCTGACTCCTCTCATTATTCTGAAAGAAAAAAAATAAACAGAAAGACAATAAAGATCAGTGTTCAAAGTGTTCAAAAACCAGATCAAGACACAAATGTCATCAGATGAAATATGAGCATATCATAAGTTTACTGTACCTGAATTTAAAATGAGTGTCCAACTTTTCATTGTCTCCAGTCCTCTGATCTCTCTACAAAACTAAATGAAGACAAGAGAAAACAAATTCACAAAGTTACACTCATGCAGTTAAAGTCGTATAAAAATAAGATTAAAATGGCAATGATCAAACTCTAAATAAAATTACAAAAATACAGAAATTAAAAGTATTTCCAAAAAGTAAAAAAAAAAAACTGTTCAAACTTTATACTGCGAACAGATGACCAATTTGTTATCAAATGAAATCTGATCAGTGCATGAAGTCAAAGAAAAGTGTCTCTGAATTTAAAATGAGTGTCCAACTTCTCATTGTCTCCAGTCCTCTGACCTCTCTACAAAACTAAATGAAGACAAAAGGAAACAAATTCACATTTACACTCATGCAGTTAAAGTCGCGAAAAAATAAGATTAAAATGACAGTGATTAAACTCTAATTAAAATTACAAAAATACAGAAATTAAAAGTATTTCCAAAAAAGTAAAAAAAAAAAAACATTATTCAAACTTTATACTGCACGTCACACTCCTGACTCCTCTCATTATTCTGAAAGAAAACAAATAAACAGAAAGACAATAAAGATCAGTGTTCAAAAACCAGATCAAGACACAATTGTCATCAGATGAAATATGAGCATACGTTTACTGTACCTGAATTTAAAATGAGTGTCCAACATCTCATTTGTCTCTGTCCTCTGTTGTCTCTACAAAACTAAAGGAAGACAAGAGGAAACAAATTCACAAAGTTACACTCATGCAGTTAAAGTCGTATAAAAATAAGATTAAAACGGCAGTGATCAAACTCTAATTAAAATTACAAAAATACAGAAATTAAAAGTATTTCCAAAAAGTTAAAAAATAACACTGTTCAAACTTTATACTGCACGTCACACTAATGACTCCTCTCCTTATTCTGAAAGAAAAAAACAACAGAAAGACAATAAAGATCAGTGTTCAAAGTGTTCAAAAACCAGATCAAGACATAAATGTCATCAGATGAAATATGAGCATATCATAAGTTTACTGTACGTGAATTTAAAATGACTGATCAAATTTATTATTGTCTCCAGTCCTCTGATCTCTCTACAAAACTATATGAAGATGAGAACAAACAGTGGTTAAACATGTTACAACAGTTGAAAGATTCATCATCACATGAATTAGGATGAAAATGTCAAATCGTATTGATAAACATCAAATTTTAAATTTCATATTTCCTCTCAACATTTCTCCTCTTCTTTCATAAAAAGAAATAAATATTATATTGAAATAAAAAAGAGAAAAAGTTAAAATTTTAAAAGTTCATAGGCAAATACTTCAGTGGTTACTTGTCAGTCTGTCCTTAATATTGGCTTAAAGTTAAATATATTGTACACGTTGAAAAGAAAACAATTATCTTTGAATTTCAACTAGACTACATTGCAAATAAAATAAAAAACACCAGGCTACTTATAAATATAACAAATTATTATATGTATATATATATATATATATATATATGTATGTATACATTTCACAACTCTCTTCACCTTTGGTTGCAAATCAAAGTATAACTTAAATTCAGAAATTTTCCTACATCAGAAAAATGTGAAACTTACTGTAAGTTTTTTTTTTGTTTGCGTAGAGACACGTATGCTCTTGTCATATTGTGTTCAGTCCAGTTTCTGGTTGAAATGTGTTTCTCTCACATCATGCTGTGTGTCTGTTCCTCTCCAAACACTGAAAAGACAGGAGTTCTGTGTGCAAATGTTCTGTTATCTGTTATTACTTGGATTCTAGAACATCCTTACGATTGCAACAAAAGAAATAAGTTTGGACTTTACAGTCCCAGTGAAATATATGATTCACACAATACACAGTCAAACCAGAAGATAAATGTTTATGAAGCATTCACTCAGCAATTTGTTCTTATTCATTGATTCATTATAATAAAATTATGAAAGAAAACTGTACAAGAGGAAACAAATTTACAAAGTTACACTCATGCAGTTAAAGTCGCATACAAATAAGTGATCAAACTCTAATTAAAATTACAAAAATACAGAAATTAAACGTATATCCCAATAAAAAAAAAAAACAGTTCAAACTTTATACTGCACGCTACACTCCTGACTCCTCTCCTTATTCTGAAAGAAAAAAACAACAGAAAGACAATAAAGATCAGTGTTTTGTTATCAATTGAAGTCTAAACAGTGCATGAAGTCAAAGAAAAGTGTCTGAATTTAAAATTAGTGTCCAACTTCTCATTGTCTCCAGTCCTCTGTTGTCTCTACAAAACTAAAGGAAGACAAGAGGAAACAAATTCACAAAGTTACACTCATGCAGTTAAAGTCGCATAAAAATAAGTGATCAAACTCTAAAATTACAAAAATACAGAAATTAAACGTATATCCCAATAAAAAAAAAACACTGTTCAAACTTTATACTACACGTCACACTCCTGACTCCTCTCCTTATTCTGAAAGAAAAAAACAACAGAAAGACAATAAAGATCAGTGTTTTGTTATCAATTGAAGTCTAAACAGTGCATGAAGTCAAAGAAAAGTGTCTGAATTTAAAATTAGTGTCCAACTTCTCATTGTCTCCAGTCCTCTGTTGTCTCTACAAAACTAAAGGAAGACAAGAGAAAACAAATTCACAAAGTTACACTCATGCAGTTAAAGTCGTATAAAAATAAGATTAAAATGGCAGTGATCAAACTCTAATTAAAATTACAAAAATACAGAAATTAAAAGTATTTCCAAAAAGTAAAAAAATAAACAGTTCAAACTTTATACTGCACGCTACACTCCTGACTCCTCTCCTTATTCTGAAAGAAAAAAACAACAGAAAGACAATAAAGATCAGTGTTTTGTTATCAATTGAAGTCTAAACAGTGCATGAAGTCAAAGAAAAGTGTCTGAATTTAAAATTAGTGTCCAACTTCTCATTGTCTCCAGTCCTCTGTTGTCTCTACAAAACTAAAGGAAGACAAGAGAAAACAAATTCACAAAGTTACACTCATGCAGTTAAAGTCGTATAAAAATAAGATTAAAATGGCAGTGATCAAACTCTAATTAAAATTACAAAAATACAGAAATTAAAAGTATTTCCAAAAAGTAAAAAAATAAACAGTTCAAACTTTATACTGCACGCTACACTCCTGACTCCTCTCCTTATTCTGAAAGAAAAAAACAACAGAAAGACAATAAAGATCAGTGTTTTGTTATCAATTGAAGTCTAAACAGTGCATGAAGTCAAAGAAAAGTGTCTGAATTTAAAATTAGTGTCCAACTTCTCATTGTCTCCAGTCCTCTGTTGTCTCTACAAAACTAAAGGAAGACAAGAGGAAACAAATTCACAAAGTTACACTCATGCAGTTAAAGTCGTATAAAAATAAGATTAAAATGACAGTGATCAAACTCTAATTAAAATTACAAAAATACAGAAATTAAACGTATATCCCAAAAAAAAAAACACTGTTCAAACTTTATACTGCACGTCACACTCCTGACTCCTCTCCTTATTCTGAAAGAAAAAAACAACAGAAAGACAATAAAGATCAGTGGTTTGTTATCAATTGAAGTCTGATCAGAGCATGAAGTCAAAAAAAAGTGTCTGAATTTAAAATTAGTGTCCAACTTCTCATTGTCTCCAGTCCTCTGTTGTCTCTACAAAACTAAAGGAAGACAAGAGAAAACAAATTCACAAAGTTACACTCATGCAGTTAAAGTCGTATAAAAATAAGATTAAAATGGCAGTGATCAAACTCTAATTAAAATTACAAAAATACAGAAATTAAAAGTATATCCAAAAAGTAAAAAAAAAAAACACTGTTCAAACTTTATACTGCACGTCACACTCCTGACTCCTCTCATTATTCTGAGAGAAAAAAAACTAAACAGAAAGACAATAAAGATCAGTGTTCAAAAACCAGATCAAGACACAATTGTCATCAGATGAAATATGAGCATACGTTTACTGTACCTGAATTTAAAATGAGTGTCCAACTTCTCATTGTCTCCAGTCCTCTGTTGTCTCTACAAAACTAAAGGAAGACAAGAGGAAACAAATTCACAAAGTTACACTCATGCAGTTAAAGTCGTATAAAAATAAGATTAAAATGGCAGTGATGAAACTCTAATTAAAATTACAAAAATACAGAAATTAAAAGTATTTCCAAAAAGTAAAAAAAAAAACAGTTCAAACTTTATACTGCACGCTACACTCCTGACTCCTCTCCTTATTCTGAGAGAAAAAAACAACAGAAAGACAATAAAGATCAGTGTTTTGTTATCAATTGAAGTCTAAACAGTGCATGAAGTCAAAGAAAAGTGTCTGAATTTAAAATTAGTGTCCAACTTCTCATTGTCTCCAGTCCTCTGTTGTCTCTACAAAACTAAAGGAAGACAAGAGGAAACAAATTCACAAAGTTACACTCATGCAGTTAAAGTCGTATAAAAATAAGATTAAAATGGCAGTGATCAAACTCTAATTAAAATTACAAAAATACAGAAATTAAAAGTATATCCAAAAAGTAAAAAAAAAAAACACTGTTCAAACTTTATACTGCACGTCACACTCCTGACTCCTCTCATTATTCTGAGAGAAAAAAAACTAAACAGAAAGACAATAAAGATCAGTGTTCAAAAACCAGATCAAGACACAATTGTCATCAGATGAAATATGAGCATACGTTTACTGTACCTGAATTTAAAATGAGTGTCCAACTTCTCATTGTCTCCAGTCCTCTGTTGTCTCTACAAAACTAAAGGAAGACAAGAGGAAACAAATTCACAAAGTTACACTCATGCAGTTAAAGTCGTATAAAAATAAGATTAAAATGGCAGTGATCAAACTCTAATTAAAATTACAAAAATACAGAAATTAAAAGTATATCCAAAAAGTAAAAAAAAAAAACACTGTTCAAACTTTATACTGCACGTCACACTCCTGACTCCTCTCATTATTCTGAGAGAAAAAAAACTAAACAGAAAGACAATAAAGATCAGTGTTCAAAAACCAGATCAAGACACAATTGTCATCAGATGAAATATGAGCATACGTTTACTGTACCTGAATTTAAAATGAGTGTCCAACTTCTCATTGTCTCCAGTCCTCTGTTGTCTCTACAAAACTAAAGGAAGACAAGAGGAAACAAATTCACAAAGTTACACTCATGCAGTTAAAGTCGTATAAAAATAAGATTAAAATGGCAGTGATCAAACTCTAATTAAAATTACAAAAATACAGAAATTAAAAGTATATCCAAAAAGTAAAAAAAAAAAACACTGTTCAAACTTTATACTGCACGTCACACTCCTGACTCCTCTCATTATTCTGAGAGAAAAAAAACTAAACAGAAAGACAATAAAGATCAGTGTTCAAAAACCAGATCAAGACACAATTGTCATCAGATGAAATATGAGCATACGTTTACTGTACCTGAATTTAAAATGAGTGTCCAACTTCTCATTGTCTCCAGTCCTCTGTTGTTTCTACAAAACTAAAGGAAGACAAGAGGAAACAAATTCACAAAGTTACACTCATGCAGTTAAAGTCGTATAAAAATAAGATTAAAATGGCAGTGATCAAACTCTAATTAAAATTACAAAAATACAGAAATTAAAAGTATTTCCAAAAATTAAAAAAAAAAAAAGTTCAAACTTTATACTGCGAACAGATGACCAATTTGTTATCAAATGAAATCTGATCAGTGCATGAAGTCAAAGAAAAGTGTTTCTGAATCTAAAATGAGTGTCCAGCTTCTCATTGTCTCCAGTCCTCTGACCTCTCTACAAAACTAAATGAAGACAAAAGGAAACAAATTCACAGTTACACTCATGCAGTTAAAGTCGTATAAAAATAAGATTAAAACGGCAGTGATCAAACTCTAATTAAAATTACAAAAATACAGAAATTAAAAGTATTTCCAAAAAGTTAAAAAATAACACTGTTCAAACTTTATACTGCACGTCACACTAATGACTCCTCTCCTTATTCTGAAAGAAAAAAACAACAGAAAGACAATAAAGATCAGTGTTCAAAGTGTTCAAAAACCAGATCAAGACATAAATGTCATCAGATGAAATATGAGCATATCATAAGTTTACTGTACGTGAATTTAAAATGACTGATCAAAGTTATTATTGTCTCCAGTCCTCTGATCTCTCTACAAAACTATATGAAGATTAGAACAAACAGTGGTTAAACATGTTACAACAGTTGAAAGATTCATCATCACATGAATTAGGATGAAAATGTCAAATCGTATTGATAAACATCAAATTTTAAATTTCATATTTCCTCTCAACATTTCTCCTCTTCTTTCATAAAAAGAAATAAATATTATATTGAAATAAAAAAGAGGAAAAGTTAAAATTTTAAAAGTTCATAGGCAAATACTTCAGTGGTTACTTGTCAGTCTGTCCTTAATATTGGCTTAAAGTTAAATATATTGTACACGTTGAAAAGAAAACAATTATCTTTGAATTTCAACTAGACTACATTGCAAATAAAATAAAAAACACCAGGCTACTTATAAATATAACAAATTATTATATGTATATATATATATATATATATATATGTATGTATACATTTCACAACTCTCTTCACCTTTGGTTGCAAATCAAAGTATAACTTAAATTCAGAAATTTTCCTACATCAGAAAAAGGTGAAACTTACTGTAAGTTTTTTTTTTGTTTGCGTAGAGACACGTATGATCTTGTCATATTGTGTTCAGTCCAGTTTCTGGTTGAAATGTGTTTCTCTCACATCATGCTGTGTGTCTGTTCCTCTCCAAACACTGAAAAGACAGGAGTTCTGTGTGCAAATGTTCTGTTATCTGTTATTACTTGGATTCTAGAACATCCTTACGATGCAACAAAAGAAATAAGTTTGGACTTTACAGTCCCAGTGAAATATATGATTCACACAATACACAGTCAAACCAGAAGATAAATGTTTATGAAGCATTCACTCAGCAATTTGTTCTTATTCATTGATTCATTATAATAAAATTATGAAAGAAAACTGTAGAGGAAAAGAGGAAACAAATTTACAAAGTTACACTCATGCAGTTAAAGTCGCATAAAAATAAGTGATCAAACTCTAATTAAAATTACAAAAATACAGAAATTAAACGTATATCCCAATAAAAAAAAAAACACTGTTCAAACTTTATACTGCACGTCACACTCCTGACTCCTCTCCTTATTCTGAAAGAAAAAAACAACAGAAAGACAATAAAGATCAGTGTTTTGTTATCAATTGAAGTCTGATCAGAGCATGAAGTCAAAAAAAAGTGTCTGAATTTAAAATTAGTGTCCAACTTCTCATTGTCTCCAGTCCTCTGTTGTCTCTACAAAACTAAAGTAAGACAAGAGGAAACAAATTCACAAAGTTACACTCATACAGTTAAAGTCGTATAAAAATAAGATTAAAATGGCAGTGATCAAACTCTAATTAAAATTACAAAAATACAGAAATTAAAAGTATTTCCAAAAAGTAAAAAAAAAAACAGTTCAAACTTTATACTGCACGCTACACTCCTGACTCCTCTCCTTATTCTGAAAGAAAAAAACAACAGAAAGACAATAAAGATCAGTGTTTTGTTATCAATTGAAGTCTAAACAGTGCATGAAGTCAAAGAAAAGTGTCTGAATTTAAAATTAGTGTCCAACTTCTCATTGTCTCCAGTCCTCTTTTGTCTCTACAAAACTAAAGGAAGACAAGAGGAAACAAATTCACAAAGTTACACTCATGCAGTTAAAGTCGTATAAAAATAAGATTAAAATGGCAGTGATCAAACTCTAATTAAAATTACAAAAATACAGAAATTAAAAGTATTTCCAAAAAGTAAAAAAAAAAACAGTTCAAACTTTATACTGCACGCTACACTCCTGACTCCTCTCCTTATTCTGAAAGAAAAAAACAACAGAAAGACAATAAAGATCAGTGTTTTGTTATCAAATGAAGTCTAAACAGTGCATGAAGTCAAAGAAAAGTGTCTGAATTTAAAATTAGTGTCCAACTTCTCATTGTCTCCAGTCCTCTGTTGTCTCTACAAAACTAAAGGAAGACAAGAGGAAACAAATTCACAAAGTTACACTCATGCAGTTAAAGTCGTATAAAAATAAGATTAAAATGACAGTGATCAAACTCTAATTAAAATTACAAAAATACAGAAATTAAACGTATATCCCAAAAAAAAAAACACTGTTCAAACTTTATACTGCACGTCACACTCCTGACTCCTCTCCTTATTCTGAAAGAAAAAAACTAAACAGAAAGACAATAAAGATCAGTGTTCAAAAACCAGATCAAGACACAATTGTCATCAGATGAAATATGAGCATACGTTTACTGTACCTGAATTTAAAATGAGTGTCCAACTTCTCATTGTCTCCAGTCCTCTGTTGTCTCTACAAAACTAAAGGAAGACAAGAGGAAACAAATTCACAAAGATACACTCATGCAGTTAAAGTCGTATAAAAATAAGATTAAAATGGCAGTGATCAAACTCTAATTAAAATTACAAAAATACAGAAATTAAAAGTATTTCCAAAAAAGTAAAAAAAAAAAAACATTATTCAAACTTTATACTGCACGTCACACTCCTGACTCCTCTCATTATTCTGAAAGAAAAAAAACTAAACAGAAAGACAATAAAGATCAGTGTTCAAAAACCAGATCAAGACACAATTGTCATAAGATGAAATATGAGCATATGTTTACTGTACCTGAATTTAAAATGAGTGTCCAACTTCTCATTGTCTCCAGTCCTCTGATCTCTCTACAAAACTAAATGAAGACAAGAGAAAACAAATTCACAAAGTTACACTCATGCAGTTAAAGTCGTATAAAAATAAGATTAAAATGGCAATGATCAAACTCTAATTAAAATTACAAAAATACAGAAATTAAAAGTATTTCCAAAAAGTAAAAAAAAAACACTGTTCAAACTTTATACTGCGAACAGATGACCAATTTGTTATCAAATGAAATCTGATCAGTGCATGAAGTCAAAGAAAAGTGTCTCTGAATCTAAAATGAGTGTCCAACTTCTCATTGTCTCCAGTCCTCTGACCTCTCTACAAAACTAAATGAAGACAAAAGGAAACAAATTCACAGTTACACTCATGCAGTTAAAGTCGCGAAAAAATAAGATTAAAATGACAGAGATTAAACTCTAATTAAAATTACAAAAATACAGAAATTAAAAGTATTTCCAAAAAAGTAAAAAAAAAAAACATTATTCAAACTTTATACTGCACGTCACACTCCTGACTCCTCTCATTATTCTGAAAGAAAACAAATAAACAGAAAGACAATAAAGATCAGTGTTCAAAAACCAGATCAAGACACAATTGTCATCAGATGAAATATGAGCATACGTTTACTGTACCTGAATTTAAAATGAGTGTCCAACATCTCATTTGTCTCTGTCCTCTGTTGTCTCTACAAAACTAAAGGAAGACAAGAGGAAACAAATTCACAAAGTTACACTCATGCAGTTAAAGTCGTATAAAAATAAGATTAAAACGGCAGTGATCAAACTCTAATTAAAATTACAAAAATACAGAAATTAAAAGTATTTCCAAAAAGTTAAAAAATAACACTGTTCAAACTTTATACTGCACGTCACACTAATGACTCTTCTCCTTATTCTGAAAGAAAAAAACAACAGAAAGACAATAAAGATCAGTGTTCAAAGTGTTCAAAAACCAGATCAAGGCATAAATGTCATCAGATGAAATATGAGCATATCATAAGTTTACTGTACGTGAATTTAAAATGACTGATCAAAGTTATTATTGTCTCCAGTCCTCTGATCTCTCTACAAAACTATATGAAGATGAGAACAAACAGTGGTTATGTAACGGGTGTAATTAGAACCCAAATGCAGCACACGCAGGAATCAGTCTCTCTGGGCACAGGGAAAGTCTGGGGCCTTAGGCTGGGAACACCAGTCCAGCAAGCAGGTAGGCAGGAGTTGAGGCAGACGTACCAGGAGCTAGCCACCAGTAGCTGGGCCGACACCAGCTGGCAGAATCCAGAGAGATCAGAAGCTCGTGGTCGAAGACAGAAGGCAGGGTCGGTTACCGGGAGTACAGCAAACAGGTTGGTCCAAGGCAGGCAAAGTCGGCAGCGGGAGATCAATCCGAAGAAGAGTGCTGGAAAGTCTTGCAGGAGCATGTAGAACAATCTGACAGAGAGTGAGTGAGCAGGGAGAGCTTAAATCCTAGCTTGATTGGTGATGGGAAGCAGGTGAGGGGAGTAGGTCTGATGAGGGGGGCGTGGCTGGCAGGTGAGTGGAGAGGGAATGGAAAATTACTTAGAGGTAGGTGAAAGGGGGGCAGACTGTGACAGAACCTCCCCCTCAAGGGACGGCTCCTGACGTCCTTAAAGATGAATTGCTGAGTCGGGAGGGTGGCGAGGGCCCGGAGGAGGTTAATATTCCTCTGAAAGCACCATGTCCTCCTCCTCCCCTGCTTCAGAAGGTGCCTCCTCCTCCGAAGGGGTTTCCTCATACTCAGAGTTGTGGTCAGAGACCTCGGGTGAACAGGGAGGCGGACTGGTAGTACTCCTAGAGGGTCTCGAGGACCTAGCCGGTTGATCTGGGTGACATCGATGAAACTCCCTGATGAGGGAAGCATCCAAAATATGCCGTGCAGGGACCCAGGACCTTTCCTCAGGACCATACCCCTCCCAATCCACCAGGTACTGGAGACCCCTTCCCCGGCGACGGGAACGAAGGAGACGACGGACGGTGTAGGCGGGACCCCCATCGATCATGCGGGGTGGGGGCGGGGGAGCAGCAGCGGGGACCAGGGGGCTCTCACGGACGGGTTTGACCTTGGACACATGGAAAGTGGGGTGGACCCGCATGGACCTGGGTAGCTTGAGCCTCACTGCCGCAGGGTTGATGACCTTTTGAACCTCAAAAGGTCCAATAAATCTGGGAGCCAACTTCTTCGATTCTACGCGTAAGGGTAGATCCCGGGTAGACAACCACACCTTCTGGCCAACTTGAAAAGTCGGAGCTTTAGATCGACGGCGGTTGGCCGTGGTGGAGTAGCGGTCGGTGGAGCGAAGAAGGGTGGTTCGGGCCTGAGTCCAGGTCCTGCGGCAGCGACGGATGAAGGCTTGCACTGATGGGCAGGAAACCTCCTTCTCCAGGGCGGGAAAGAGTGGGGGTTGGAACCCGTAGGCACACTGAAATGGAGAGAGTCCAGTTGCAGAGCTGGTCAGGGTGTTATGGGCGTATTCCACCCACAGAAGCCGCTGGGACCAGGATGAGGGGTTTTGAGAGACCATGCAGCGTAAAGCAGTCTCCATCTCCTGATTCATCCTCTCAGACTGGCCGTTGGACTGGGGGTGGAACCCGGATGACAAACTGACGGTGGCCCCTACCAGCGTGCAGAACTCCCTCCAGAAAACGGAGGTGAATTGGGGCCCCCGGTCGGAGACCACGTCAGTAGGGAAACCATGCAGTCGGAACACATGTAGCAGAACCAGTTCAGCTGTCTCCTTGGCTGAGGGAAGCTTGGGCAGGGGCACGAAATGTGCCATCTTGCTGAACCGATCTACCACTGTGAGAATAGTGGTGTGGCCGTTGGACAGTGGCAGACCGGTAACAAAGTCTAGGGAGATGTGGGACCAGGGCCGGTGGGGCACTGGCAACGGATGCAGGAATCCAGCAGGGGCCTTGTGTGAGGGTTTGTGCTGGTTGCATACTGGGCAGGCGTTCACAAACTCCCGGGTGTCTTCGGCCAGAGTCGCCCACCAAAATCTTTGCTGCACCACCTCTTTGGTCCGCTGGATCCCAGGGTGACAGGTGAGCAGGGAGTTGTGGGCCCACTGGAGGACGTCGGACCGTAGGGGAGCGGGGACGAACAGGCGGTTAGGAGGACATGAGCTAGGCCCAGGCTGATCTTCTAAAGCTGCCTTAATTCTTTCCTCCACCTCCCAGCTGAGTGATGCTATCAGACTAGAGGAGGGGAGAATGGTGTCGGAACTGGCAGCCGAGTCCTCCTCTCTCAAAAACTGCCGGGACAGGGCATCAGGCTTCACGTTGCGGGACCCCGGCCGGTAGGAGAGGGAAAAGTTAAATCTGGTCAGAAACAGAGCCCATCTGGCCTGTCGGGAGTTCAGCCTCTTGGCTGACCGAATGTATTCCAGATTCTTGTGGTCAGTCCAGACCAAAAACGGCATTGCAGTTCCTTCCAGCCAGTGACGCCACTCCTCCAGAGCCAGTTTGACTGCCAGAAGCTCTCGATTGCCGATGTCGTAATTCCTCTCAGCTGGGATCAGTCGTCGGGAGAAGAAGGCGCATGGATGGAGCTTCTGGTCTTTGGCTGACCGCTGGGAGAGCACCCCTCCTACTCCCACGTCAGAGGCGTCCACCTCCACCACAAATTGCCTTTCTGGGTCAGGCATTTGGAGGATAGGGGCTGACGTGAACCTGGCTTTGAGGGACCGGAAGGCCTCATCGGCTGCGGATGACCACTGGAAGGGCACCTTGGAGGAAGTCAGAGCCGTGAGAGGAGCGGCTACCATGCTGTAACCCCTGATGAACCTCCGGTAAAAGTTGGCGAAGCCCAGGAACCGTTGCAGTTGTTTGCGAGAGTCAGGAGTGGGCCAATCTGAAACAGCTGACACCTTGGCAGGGTCCATCTGGATGCTCCCAGGACCCACGATGAAACCCAAGAAGGACACAGACGAGGAGTGAAACTCGCACTTCTCGGCTTTGACAAAGAGAGAGTTCTCAAGGAGCCGCTGGAGAACTGCCTGGACGTGGTGGACGTGTTCCTCCTTGGTCTTGGAAAAGATCAGTATGTCATCCAGGTAAACAAACACGTACTTATTCAACATGTCCCGGAGCACGTCATTAACCAGGGCCTGGAAGACAGCAGGGGCGTTGGTGAGGCCGAAGGGCATGACTAGATACTCGTAGTGTCCAGTGGGGGTGATGAAGGCTGTCTTCCACTCATCCCCCTCCCGGATGCGGACCAAATGGTAGGCGTTGCGAAGGTCCAATTTGGAAAATATGGTGGCCCCCTCCAGGAGCTCAAAGGCAGAGGAGATGAGAGGGAGGGGGTAGCGGTTCTTTACAGTTATGTCATTCAGGCCTCGATAATCAATACAGGGCCGAAGAGATTTATCTTTCTTCTGGACAAAGAAGAAGCCAGCACTAACAGGGGACGAGGAGGGACGGATAATGCCTGCTGCCAAAGAGTCATTAATGTAGGTCTCCATGGCCTCCCTCTCCGGAGCTGACAGTGAGTACAGGCGCCCCCTAGGAGGAGTAGAGCCGGGGTGCAGGTCGATGGCACAGTCATATGGCCGGTGTGGGGGCAATGAGGTTGCCTTAACCTTGCTGAAGACCTCCCTGAAGTCATGGTATTCCACCGGCACCCCTGACAGGTCAAGCAGAGGACTGGGACATCGGGACAGCTGGGGAGCAGCTGCTTGTTGGAGACACACTTGATGACAAGATGACCCCCACCCCAGGATTGACCCCGTCGCCCAGTCGACATGAGGGTTATGGCGACGGAGCCACGGGAATCCCAGGATGAGAGGGATTCGGGGAGACTGCAGAATGTGAAACTGGATTGTCTCATGGTGGTTACCGGACATAAGCATGCGGATGGGTGTGGTCTGGTGAGTCACTTTCCCCAGGAGATGACCATCGAGGGCATTGACAGGAACCGGGGCAGGCAGTGGTATGCAGTTGATGCCTAGTTGCTGGGCCAGGTCCTTATCGATGAGGCTGACATCAGAACCAGAGTCAATGAAGGTGGCGAGGGTTTGGGAACCCTCCGCCAGTAACAGCTGAACATGGCATAAGGATCGTTTTCGGAGGAATAGCTCAGAGGGACGACTCACCAGTACTTCCCCCTCTACTTTTGCTGGACACTGTGAGATGAAGTGACCTGCTTGACCACAGTAGAGGCAGAGTTTCCCCTGGCGACGGCGCTCCCGCTCCGTAGGAGTGAGACTGGTGCGGCCCACCTGCATGGGTACGGCCTCTCTTCCCTGACCACTAGAGGTACCCAAAGTCTCTGGAGGAACACGTGGTCGGCCCAGCAGGCGCTGGTTTGCCTGTCCTTGCCGCCTCTCTTGGCGTCTTGCCTGCACGCGGCGATCAATCCGGGATGTAAGTTCAATAAGTTCATCCAGAGAAGAGGGAAGGTTGTGAGAGACCAACTCGTCTTTAATGTAGTCCTCCAGACCCCGCAGATAAGCATCGCAAATGGCAGCCTCGTTCCAGTAACTCTGACGGGCCCTGATGCGGAACTCAATGGCGTAGTTAGCGACAGTTTGTTCACCTTGGCTCAAGTCCATCAGACCCCCTGTGACGTCTGGACCGATGGATGCTATGCCAAACACCTTACGAAGCTCCATGGTGAAGGCTTGGAAGGAGGAGCAGGCAGTGGTCTGGCGTTCCCACTCTGCTGTTCCCCACAGGCGGGCTCGACCTGTCAGGTGGTTGATGGCAAACGCCACTTTGGCCTCCTCTGAAGCGAAGGTCTGGGGCTGCAGAGCAAAGAGGATGGAGCAGTTGGTGATGAAGGGGTTACAGCCTTCCGGATCTCCAGCGTATCGTTCTGGAGGTCCCACCCGGGGCTCCGGCAGTAGACCCGAAGGAATGGGAACAGCAGCAGGCGGGGGTGGTGCTGGTGGAGCAGCAGCCGAAGCAGCTGCAGATTGGGTAAAGGCTGCTGCCAGCTGCTGGACCTGGTTAGCTAGCATAGCTAACCCTTGTGTCTGGTTCCCCGTAGCCTGTTGGATGTCAGCTGTAATGGAGGCGAATCTTTCCTCGTGTTGCTGAAGTGCGTCTTCGATCCTCTTGAGCCGGGACTGCGGCGAAGAAGGGTGCGCTGGGTCCATTTCTGGTCAGATTGTACTGTAACGGGTGTAATTAGAACCCAAATGCAGCACACGCAGGAATCAGTCTCTCTGGGCACAGGGAAAGTCTGGGGCCTTAGGCTGGGAACACCAGTCCAGCAAGCAGGTAGGCAGGAGTTGAGGCAGACGTACCAGGAGCTAGCCACCAGTAGCTGGGCCGACACCAGCTGGCAGAATCCAGAGAGATCAGAAGCTCGTGGTCGAAGACAGAAGGCAGGGTCGGTTACCGGGAGTACAGCAAACAGGTTGGTCCAAGGCAGGCAAAGTCGGCAGCGGGAGATCAATCCGAAGAAGAGTGCTGGAAAGTCTTGCAGGAGCATGTAGAACAATCTGACAGAGAGTGAGTGAGCAGGGAGAGCTTAAATCCTAGCTTGATTGGTGATGGGAAGCAGGTGAGGGGAGTAGGTCTGATGAGGGGGGCGTGGCTGGCAGGTGAGTGGAGAGGGAATGGAAAATTACTTAGAGGTAGGTGAAAGGGGGGCAGACTGTGACAGGTTAAACATGTTACAACAGTTGAAAGATTCATCATCAAATGAATTAGGATGATAATGTCAAATCGTATTGATAAACATCAAATTTAAAATTTCATATTTCCTCTCAACATTTCTCCTCTTCTTTCATAAAAAGAAATAAATATTATATTGAAATAAAAAAGGGAAAAAGTTAAAATTTTAAAAGTTCATAGCCAAATACTTCAGTGGTTACTTGTCAGTCTGTCCTTAATATTGGCTTAAAGTTAAATATATTGTACACGTTGAAAAGAAAACAATTATCTTTGAATTTCAACTAGACTACATTGCAAATAAAATAAAAAACACCAGGCTACTTATAAATATAACAAATTATTATATGTATATATACATATATATATATGTATGTATACATTTCACAACTCTCTTCACCTTTGGTTGCAAATCAAAGTATAACTTAAATTCAGAAATTTTCCTACATCAGAAAAAGGTGAAACTTACTGTAAGTTTTTTGTTTGTTTGCGTAGAGACACGTATGATCTGGTCATATTGTGTTCAGTCCAGTTTCTGGTTGAAATGTGTTTCTCTCACATCATGCTGTGTGTCTGTTCCTCTCCGAACACTGAAAAGACAGGAGTTCTGTGTGCAAATGTTCTGTTATCTGTTATTACTTGGATTCTAGAACATCCTTACGATGCAACAAAAGAAATAAGTTTGGACTTTACAGTCCCAGTGAAATATATGATTCACACAATACACAGTCAAACCAGAAGATAAATGTTTATGAAGCATTCACTCAGCAATTCGTTCTTATTCATTGATTCATTATAATAAAATTATGAAAGAAAACTGTACAAGAGGAAACAAATTTACAAAGTTACACTCATGCAGTTAAAGTCGCATAAAAATAAGTGATCAAACTCCAATTAAAATTACAAAAATACAGAAATTAAAAGTATTTCCAAAAAGTAAAAAAAAAAACAGTACAAACTTTATACTGCACGCTACACTCCTGACTCCTCTCCTTATTCTGAAAGAAAAAAACAACAGAAAGACAATAAAGATCAGTGTTTTGTTATCAATTGAAGTCTAAACAGTGCATGAAGTCAAAGAAAAGTGTCTGAATTTAAAATGAGTGTCCAACTTCTCATTGTCTCCAGTCCTCTGTTGTCTCTACAAAACTAAAGGAAGACAAGAGAAAACAATTTCACAAAGTTACACTCATGCAGTTAAAGTCGAATAAAAATAAGATTAAAATGGCAGTGATCAAACTCTAATTAAAATTACAAAAATACAGAAATTAAAAGTATTTCCAAAAAGTAAAAAAAAAAAACAGTTCAAACTTTATACTGCACGCTACACTCCTGACTCCTCTCCTTATTCTGAAAGAAAAAAACAACAGAAAGACAATAAAGATCAGTGTTTTGTTATCAATTGAAGTCTAAACAGTGCATGAAGTCAAAGAAAAGTGTCTGAATTTAAAATTAGTGTCCAACTTCTCATTGTCTCCAGTCCTCTGTTGTCTCTACAAAACTAAAGGAAGACAAGAGGAAACAAATTCACAAAGTTACACTCATGCAGTTAAAGTCGTATAAAAATAAGATTAAAATGACAGTGATCAAACTCTAATTAAAATTACAAAAATACAGAAATTAAAAGTATATCCAAAAAGTAAAAAAAAAAAACACTGTTCAAACTTTATACTGCACGTCACACTCCTGACTCCTCTCATTATTCTGAAAGAAAAAAAACTAAACAGAAAGACAATAAAGATCAGTGTTCAAAAACCAGATCAAGACACAATTGTCATCAGATGAAATATGAGCATACGTTTACTGTACCTGAATTTAAAATGAGTGTCCAACTTCTCATTGTCTCCAGTCCTCTGTTGTCTCTACAAAACTAAAGGAAGACAAGAGAAAACAATTTCACAAAGTTACACTCATGCAGTTAAAGTCGAATAAAAATAAGATTAAAATGGCAGTGATCAAACTCTAATTAAAATTACAAAAATACAGAAATTAAAAGTATTTCCAAAAAGTAAAAAAAAAAAACAGTTCAAACTTTATACTGCACGCTACACTCCTGACTCCTCTCCTTATTCTGAAAGAAAAAAACAACAGAAAGACAATAAAGATCAGTGTTTTGTTATCAATTGAAGTCTAAACAGTGCATGAAGTCAAAGAAAAGTGTCTGAATTTAAAATTACTGTCCAACTTCTCATTGTCTCCAGTCCTCTGTTGTCTCTACAAAACTAAAGGAAGACAAGAGGAAACAAATTCACAAAGTTACACTCATGCAGTTAAAGTCGTATAAAAATAAGATTAAAATGACAGTGATCAAACTCTAATTAAAATTACAAAAATACAGAAATTAAAAGTATATCCAAAAAGTAAAAAAAAAACACTGTTCAAACTTTATACTGCACGTCACACTCCTGACTCCTCTCCTTATTCTGAAAGAAAAAAACAACAGAAAGACAATAAAGATCAGTGTTTTGTTATCAATTGAAGTCTGATCAGTGCATGAAGTCAAAAAAAAGTGTCTGAATTTAAAATGAGTGTCCAACTTCTCATTGTCTCCAGTCCTCTGTTGTCTCTACAAAACTAAAGGAAGACAAGAGAAAACAATTTCACAAAGTTACACTCATGCAGTTAAAGTCGTATAAAAATAAGATTAAAATGGCAGTGATCAAACTCTAATTAAAATTACAAAAATACAGAAATTAAAAGTATTTCCAAAAAGTAAAAAAAAAAACAGTTCAAACTTTATACTGCACGCTACACTCCTGACTCCTCTCCTTATTCTGAAAGAAAAAAACAACAGAAAGACAATAAAGATCAGTGTTTTGTTATCAATTGAAGTCTAATCAGTGCATGAAGTCAAAGAAAAGTGTCTGAATTTAAAATTAGTGTCCAACTTCTCATTGTCTCCAGTCCTCTGTTGTCTCTACAAAACTAAAGGAAGACAAGAGGAAACAAATTCACAAAGTTACACTCATGCAGTTAAAGTCGTATAAAAATAAGATTAAAACGGCAGTGATCAAACTCTAATTAAAATTACAAAAATACAGAAATTAAAAGTATTTCCAAAAAGTTAAAAAATAACACTGTTCAAACTTTATACTGCACGTCACACTAATGACTCCTCTCCTTATTCTGAAAGAAAAAAACAACAGAAAGACAATAAAGATCAGTGTTCAAAGTGTTCAAAAACCAGATCAAGACATAAATGTCATCAGATGAAATATGAGCATATCATAAGTTTACTGTACGTGAATTTAAAATGACTGATCAAATTTATTATTGTCTCCAGTCCTCTGATCTCTCTACAAAACTATATGAAGATGAGAACAAACAGTGGTTAAACATGTTACAACAGTTGAAAGATTCATCATCACATGAATTAGGATGAAAATGTCAAATCGTATTGATAAACATCAAATTTTAAATTTCATATTTCCTCTCAACATTTCTCCTCTTCTTTCATAAAAAGAAATAAATATTATATTGAAATAAAAAAGAGAAAAAGTTAAAATTTTAAAAGTTCATAGGCAAATACTTCAGTGGTTACTTGTCAGTCTGTCCTTAATATTGGCTTAAAGTTAAATATATTGTACACGTTGAAAAGAAAACAATTATCTTTGAATTTCAACTAGACTACATTGCAAATAAAATAAAAAACACCAGGCTACTTATAAATATAACAAATTATTATATGTATATATATATATATATATATATGTATGTATACATTTCACAACTCTCTTCACCTTTGGTTGCAAATCAAAGTATAACTTAAATTCAGAAATTTTCCTACATCAGAAAAATGTGAAACTTACTGTAAGTTTTTTTTTTGTTTGCGTAGAGACACGTATGCTCTTGTCATATTGTGTTCAGTCCAGTTTCTGGTTGAAATGTGTTTCTCTCACATCATGCTGTGTGTCTGTTCCTCTCCAAACACTGAAAAGACAGGAGTTCTGTGTGCAAATGTTCTGTTATCTGTTATTACTTGGATTCTAGAACATCCTTACGATTGCAACAAAAGAAATAAGTTTGGACTTTACAGTCCCAGTGAAATATATGATTCACACAATACACAGTCAAACCAGAAGATAAATGTTTATGAAGCATTCACTCAGCAATTTGTTCTTATTCATTGATTCATTATAATAAAATTATGAAAGAAAACTGTACAAGAGGAAACAAATTTACAAAGTTACACTCATGCAGTTAAAGTCGCATACAAATAAGTGATCAAACTCTAATTAAAATTACAAAAATACAGAAATTAAACGTATATCCCAATGAAAAAAAAAAACAGTTCAAACTTTATACTGCACGCTACACTCCTGACTCCTCTCCTTATTCTGAAAGAAAAAAACAACAGAAAGACAATAAAGATCAGTGTTTTGTTATCAATTGAAGTCTAAACAGTGCATGAAGTCAAAGAAAAGTGTCTGAATTTAAAATTACTGTCCAACTTCTCATTGTCTCCAGTCCTCTGTTGTCTCTACAAAACTAAAGGAAGACAAGAGGAAACAAATTCACAAAGTTACACTCATGCAGTTAAAGTCGTATAAAAATAAGATTAAAATGACAGTGATCAAACTCTAATTAAAATTACAAAAATACAGAAATTAAACGTATATCCCAAAAAAAAAAACACTGTTCAAACTTTATACTGCACGTCACACTCCTGACTCCTCTCCTTATTCTGAAAGAAAAAAACAACAGAAAGACAATAAAGATCAGTGTTTTGTTATCAATTGAAGTCTAAACAGTGCATGAAGTCAAAGAAAAGTGTCTGAATTTAAAATTAGTGTCCAACTTCTCATTGTCTCCAGTCCTCTGTTGTCTCTACAAAACTAAAGGAAGACAAGAGGAAACAAATTCACAAAGTTACACTCATGCAGTTAAAGTCGCATAAAAATAAGTGATCAAACTCTAAAATTACAAAAATACAGAAATTAAACGTATATCCCAATAAAAAAAAAAACACTGTTCAAACTTTATACTGCACGTCACACTCCTGACTCCTCTCCTTATTCTGAAAGAAAAAAACAACAGAAAGACAATAAAGATCAGTGTTTTGTTATCAATTGAAGTCTGATCAGAGCATGAAGTCAAAAAAAAGTGTCTGAATTTAAAATTAGTGTCCAACTTCTCATTGTCTCCAGTCCTCTGTTGTCTCTACAAAACTAAAGGAAGACAAGAGAAAACAAATTCACAAAGTTACACTCATGCAGTTAAATTCGTATAAAAATAAGATTAAAATGGCAGTGATCAAACTCTAATTAAAATTACAAAAATACAGAAATTAAAAGTATTTCCAAAAAAAAAAAAAAAAACAGTTCAAACTTTATACTGCACGCTACACTCCTGACTCCTCTCCTTATTCTGAAAGAAAAAAACAACAGAAAGACAATAAAGATCAGTGTTTTGTTATCAATTGAAGTCTAAACAGTGCATGAAGTCAAAGAAAAGTGTCTGAATTTAAAATTACTGTCCAACTTCTCATTGTCTCCAGTCCTCTGTTGTCTCTACAAAACTAAAGGAAGACAAGAGGAAACAAATTCACAAAGTTACACTCATGCAGTTAAAGTCGTATAAAAATAAGATTAAAATGACAGTGATCAAACTCTAATTAAAATTACAAAAATACAGAAATTAAAAGTATATCCAAAAAGTAAAAAAAAAAAACACTGTTCAAACTTTATACTGCACGTCACACTCCTGACTCCTCTCATTATTCTGAGAGAAAAAAAACTAAACAGAAAGACAATAAAGATCAGTGTTCAAAAACCAGATCAAGACACAATTGTCATCAGATGAAATATGAGCATACATTTACTGTACCTGAATTTAAAATGAGTGTCCAACTTCTCATTGTCTCCAGTCCTCTGTTGTCTCTACAAAACTAAAGGAAGACAAGAGGAAACAAATTCACAAAGTTACACTCATGCAGTTAAAGTCGTATAAAAATAAGATTAAAATGGCAGTGATCAAACTCTAATTAAAATTACAAAAATACAGAAATTAAAAGTATTTCCAAAAAGTAAAAAAAAAAACAGTTCAAACTTTATACTGCACGCTACACTCCTGACTCCTCTCCTTATTCTGAAAGAAAAAAACAACAGAAAGACAATAAAGATCAGTGTTTTGTTATCAATTGAAGTCTAAACAGTGCATGAAGTCAAAGAAAAGTGTCTGAATTTAAAATTAGTGTCCAACTTCTCATTGTCTCCAGTCCTCTGTTGTCTCTACAAAACTAAAGGAAGACAAGAGAAAACAAATTCACAAAGTTACACTCATGCAGTTAAATTCGTATAAAAATAAGATTAAAATGGCAGTGATCAAACTCTAATTAAAATTACAAAAATACAGAAATTAAAAGTATTTCCAAAAAAAAAAAAAAAAACAGTTCAAACTTTATACTGCACGCTACACTCCTGACTCCTCTCCTTATTCTGAAAGAAAAAAACAACAGAAAGACAATAAAGATCAGTGTTTTGTTATCAATTGAAGTCTAAACAGTGCATGAAGTCAAAGAAAAGTGTCTGAATTTAAAATTACTGTCCAACTTCTCATTGTCTCCAGTCCTCTGTTGTCTCTACAAAACTAAAGGAAGACAAGAGGAAACAAATTCACAAAGTTACACTCATGCAGTTAAAGTCGTATAAAAATAAGATTAAAATGACAGTGATCAAACTCTAATTAAAATTACAAAAATACAGAAATTAAAAGTATATCCAAAAAGTAAAAAAAAAAAACACTGTTCAAACTTTATACTGCACGTCACACTCCTGACTCCTCTCATTATTCTGAGAGAAAAAAAACTAAACAGAAAGACAATAAAGATCAGTGTTCAAAAACCAGATCAAGACACAATTGTCATCAGATGAAATATGAGCATACATTTACTGTACCTGAATTTAAAATGAGTGTCCAACTTCTCATTGTCTCCAGTCCTCTGTTGTCTCTACAAAACTAAAGGAAGACAAGAGGAAACAAATTCACAAAGTTACACTCATGCAGTTAAAGTCGTATAAAAATAAGATTAAAATGGCAGTGATCAAACTCTAATTAAAATTACAAAAATACAGAAATTAAAAGTATTTCCAAAAAGTAAAAAAAAAAACAGTTCAAACTTTATACTGCACGCTACACTCCTGACTCCTCTCCTTATTCTGAAAGAAAAAAACAACAGAAAGACAATAAAGATCAGTGTTTTGTTATCAATTGAAGTCTAAACAGTGCATGAAGTCAAAGAAAAGTGTCTGAATTTAAAATTAGTGTCCAACTTCTCATTGTCTCCAGTCCTCTGTTGTCTCTACAAAACTAAAGGAAGACAAGAGGAAACAAATTCACAAAGTTACACTCATGCAGTTAAAGTCGTATAAAAATAAGATTAAAATGACAGTGATCAAACTCTAATTAAAATTACAAAAATACAGAAATTAAACGTATATCCCAAAAAAAAAAACACTGTTCAAACTTTATACTGCACGTCACACTCCTGACTCCTCTCCTTATTCTGAAAGAAAAAAACAACAGAAAGACAATAAAGATCAGTGTTTTGTTATCAATTGAAGTCTAAACAGTGCATGAAGTCAAAGAAAAGTGTCTGAATTTAAAATTAGTGTCCAAATTCTCATTGTCTCCAGTCCTCTGTTGTCTCTACAAAACTAAAGGAAGACAAGAGGAAACAAATTCACAAAGTTACACTCATGCAGTTAAAGTCGTATAAAAATAAGATTAAAATGACAGTGATCAAACTCTAATTAAAATTACAAAAATACAGAAATTAAAAGTATTTCCAAAAAGTAAAAAAAAAAACAGTTCAAACTTTATACTGCACGCTACACTCCTGACTCCTCTCCTTATTCTGAAAGAAAAAAACAACAGAAAGACAATAAAGATCAGTGGTTTGTTATCAATTGAAGTCTGATCAGAGCATGAAGTCAAAAAAAAGTGTCTGAATTTAAAATTAGTGTCCAACTTCTCATTGTCTCCAGTCCTCTGTTGTCTCTGCAAAACTAAAGGAAGACAAGAGAAAACAAATTCACAAAGTTACACTCATGCAGTTAAAGTCGTATAAAAATAAGATTAAAATGGCAGTGATCAAACTCTAATTAAAATTACAAAAATACAGAAATTAAAAGTATATCCAAAAAGTAAAAAAAAAAAACACTGTTCAAACTTTATACTGCACGTTACACTCCTGACTCCTCTCATTATTCTGAGAGAAAAAAAACTAAACAGAAAGACAATAAAGATCAGTGTTCAAAAACCAGATCAAGACACAATTGTCATCAGATGAAATATGAGCATACGTTTACTGTACCTGAATTTAAAATGAGTGTCCAACTTCTCATTGTCTCCAGTCCTCTGTTGTCTCTACAAAACTAAAGGAAGACAAGAGGAAACAAATTCACAAAGTTACACTCATGCAGTTAAAGTCGTATAAAAATAAGATTAAAATGGCAGTGATGAAACTCTAATTAAAATTACAAAAATACAGAAATTAAAAGTATTTCCAAAAAGTAAAAAAAAAAACAGTTCAAACTTTATACTGCACGCTACACTCCTGACTCCTCTCCTTATTCTGAAAGAAAAAAACAACAGAAAGACAATAAAGATCAGTGTTCAAAAACCAGATCAAGACACAATTGTCATCAGATGAAATATGAGCATACGTTTACTGTACCTGAATTTAAAATGAGTGTCCAACTTCTCATTGTCTCCAGTCCTCTGTTGTCTCTACAAAACTAAAGGAAGACAAGAGGAAACAAATTCACAAAGTTACACTCATGCAGTTAAAGTCGTATAAAAATAAGATTAAAATGGCAGTGATCAAACTCTAATTAAAATTACAAAAATACAGAAATTAAAAGTATTTCCAAAAATTAAAAAAAAAAAAAGTTCAAACTTTATACTGCGAACAGATGACCAATTTGTTATCAAATGAAATCTGATCAGTGCATGAAGTCAAAGAAAAGTGTTTCTGAATCTAAAATGAGTGTCCAGCTTCTCATTGTCTCCAGTCCTCTGACCTCTCTACAAAACTAAATGAAGACAAAAGGAAACAAATTCACAGTTACACTCATGCAGTTAAAGTCGTATAAAAATAAGATTAAAACGGCAGTGATCAAACTCTAATTAAAATTACAAAAATACAGAAATTAAAAGTATTTCCAAAAAGTAAAAAAAAAAACAGTTCAAACTTTATACTGCACGCTACACTCCTGACTCCTCTCCTTATTCTGAAAGAAAAAAACAACAGAAAGACAATAAAGATCAGTGTTTTGTTATCAATTGAAGTCTAATCAGTGCATGAAGTCAAAGAAAAGTGTCTGAATTTAAAATTAGTGTCCAACTTCTCATTGTCTCCAGTCCTCTGTTGTCTCTACAAAACTAAAGGAAGACAAGAGGAAACAAATTCACAAAGTTACACTCATGCAGTTAAAGTCGTATAAAAATAAGATTAAAACGGCAGTGATCAAACTCTAATTAAAATTACAAAAATACAGAAATTAAAAGTATTTCCAAAAAGTTAAAAAATAACACTGTTCAAACTTTATACTGCACGTCACACTAATGACTCCTCTCCTTATTCTGAAAGAAAAAAACAACAGAAAGACAATAAAGATCAGTGTTCAAAGTGTTCAAAAACCAGATCAAGACATAAATGTCATCAGATGAAATATGAGCATATCATAAGTTTACTGTACGTGAATTTAAAATGACTGATCAAATTTATTATTGTCTCCAGTCCTCTGATCTCTCTACAAAACTATATGAAGATGAGAACAAACAGTGGTTAAACATGTTACAACAGTTGAAAGATTCATCATCACATGAATTAGGATGAAAATGTCAAATCGTATTGATAAACATCAAATTTTAAATTTCATATTTCCTCTCAACATTTCTCCTCTTCTTTCATAAAAAGAAATAAATATTATATTGAAATAAAAAAGAGAAAAAGTTAAAATTTTAAAAGTTCATAGGCAAATACTTCAGTGGTTACTTGTCAGTCTGTCCTTAATATTGGCTTAAAGTTAAATATATTGTACACGTTGAAAAGAAAACAATTATCTTTGAATTTCAACTAGACTACATTGCAAATAAAATAAAAAACACCAGGCTACTTATAAATATAACAAATTATTATATGTATATATATATATATATATATGTATGTATACATTTCACAACTCTCTTCACCTTTGGTTGCAAATCAAAGTATAACTTAAATTCAGAAATTTTCCTACATCAGAAAAATGTGAAACTTACTGTAAGTTTTTTTTTTTGTTTGCGTAGAGACACGTATGCTCTTGTCATATTGTGTTCAGTCCAGTTTCTGGTTGAAATGTGTTTCTCTCACATCATGCTGTGTGTCTGTTCCTCTCCAAACACTGAAAAGACAGGAGTTCTGTGTGCAAATGTTCTGTTATCTGTTATTACTTGGATTCTAGAACATCCTTACGATTGCAACAAAAGAAATAAGTTTGGACTTTACAGTCCCAGTGAAATATATGATTCACACAATACACAGTCAAACCAGAAGATAAATGTTTATGAAGCATTCACTCAGCAATTTGTTCTTATTCATTGATTCATTATAATAAAATTATGAAAGAAAACTGTACAAGAGGAAACAAATTTACAAAGTTACACTCATGCAGTTAAAGTCGCATACAAATAAGTGATCAAACTCTAATTAAAATTACAAAAATACAGAAATTAAACGTATATCCCAATAAAAAAAAAAAACAGTTCAAACTTTATACTGCACGCTACACTCCTGACTCCTCTCCTTATTCTGAAAGTAAAAAACAACAGAAAGACAATAAAGATCAGTGTTTTGTTATCAATTGAAGTCTAAACAGTGCATGAAGTCAAAGAAAAGTGTCTGAATTTAAAATTACTGTCCAACTTCTCATTGTCTCCAGTCCTCTGTTGTCTCTACAAAACTAAAGGAAGACAAGAGGAAACAAATTCACAAAGTTACACTCATGCAGTTAAAGTCGTATAAAAATAAGATTAAAATGACAGTGATCAAACTCTAATTAAAATTACAAAAATACAGAAATTAAACGTATATCCCAAAAAAAAAAACACTGTTCAAACTTTATACTGCACGTCACACTCCTGACTCCTCTCCTTATTCTGAAAGAAAAAAACAACAGAAAGACAATAAAGATCAGTGTTTTGTTATCAATTGAAGTCTAAACAGTGCATGAAGTCAAAGAAAAGTGTCTGAATTTAAAATTAGTGTCCAACTTCTCATTGTCTCCAGTCCTCTGTTGTCTCTACAAAACTAAAGGAAGACAAGAGGAAACAAATTCACAAAGTTACACTCATGCAGTTAAAGTCGCATAAAAATAAGTGATCAAACTCTAAAATTACAAAAATACAGAAATTAAACGTATATCCCAATAAAAAAAAAAACACTGTTCAAACTTTATACTGCACGTCACACTCCTGACTCCTCTCCTTATTCTGAAAGAAAAAAACAACAGAAAGACAATAAAGATCAGTGTTTTGTTATCAATTGAAGTCTGATCAGAGCATGAAGTCAAAAAAAAGTGTCTGAATTTAAAATTAGTGTCCAACTTCTCATTGTCTCCAGTCCTCTGTTGTCTCTACAAAACTAAAGGAAGACAAGAGAAAACAAATTCACAAAGTTACACTCATGCAGTTAAATTCGTATAAAAATAAGATTAAAATGGCAGTGATCAAACTCTAATTAAAATTACAAAAATACAGAAATTAAAAGTATTTCCAAAAAAAAAAAAAAAAACAGTTCAAACTTTATACTGCACGCTACACTCCTGACTCCTCTCCTTATTCTGAGAGAAAAAAAACTAAACAGAAAGACAATAAAGATCAGTGTTCAAAAACCAGATCAAGACACAATTGTCATCAGATGAAATATGAGCATACATTTACTGTACCTGAATTTAAAATGAGTGTCCAACTTCTCATTGTCTCCAGTCCTCTGTTGTCTCTACAAAACTAAAGGAAGACAAGAGGAAACAAATTCACAAAGTTACACTCATGCAGTTAAAGTCGTATAAAAATAAGATTAAAATGGCAGTGATCAAACTCTAATTAAAATTACAAAAATACAGAAATTAAAAGTATTTCCAAAAAGTAAAAAAAAAAACAGTTCAAACTTTATACTGCACGCTACACTCCTGACTCCTCTCCTTATTCTGAAAGAAAAAAACAACAGAAAGACAATAAAGATCAGTGTTTTGTTATCAATTGAAGTCTAAACAGTGCATGAAGTCAAAGAAAAGTGTCTGAATTTAAAATTAGTGTCCAACTTCTCATTGTCTCCAGTCCTCTGTTGTCTCTACAAAACTAAAGGAAGACAAGAGGAAACAAATTCACAAAGTTACACTCATGCAGTTAAAGTCGTATAAAAATAAGATTAAAATGACAGTGATCAAACTCTAATTAAAATTACAAAAATACAGAAATTAAACGTATATCCCAAAAAAAAAAACACTGTTCAAACTTTATACTGCACGTCACACTCCTGACTCCTCTCCTTATTCTGAAAGAAAAAAACAACAGAAAGACAATAAAGATCAGTGTTTTGTTATCAATTGAAGTCTAAACAGTGCATGAAGTCAAAGAAAAGTGTCTGAATTTAAAATTAGTGTCCAAATTCTCATTGTCTCCAGTCCTCTGTTGTCTCTACAAAACTAAAGGAAGACAAGAGGAAACAAATTCACAAAGTTACACTCATGCAGTTAAAGTCGTATAAAAATAAGATTAAATGACAGTGATCAAACTCTAATTAAAATTACAAAAATACAGAAATTAAAAGTATTTCCAAAAAGTAAAAAAAAAAACAGTTCAAACTTTATACTGCACGCTACACTCCTGACTCCTCTCCTTATTCTGAAAGAAAAAAACAACAGAAAGACAATAAAGATCAGTGGTTTGTTATCAATTGAAGTCTGATCAGAGCATGAAGTCAAAAAAAAGTGTCTGAATTTAAAATTAGTGTCCAACTTCTCATTGTCTCCAGTCCTCTGTTGTCTCTGCAAAACTAAAGGAAGACAAGAGAAAACAAATTCACAAAGTTACACTCATGCAGTTAAAGTCGTATAAAAATAAGATTAAAATGGCAGTGATCAAACTCTAATTAAAATTACAAAAATACAGAAATTAAAAGTATATCCAAAAAGTTAAAAAAAAAAACACTGTTCAAACTTTATACTGCACGTTACACTCCTGACTCCTCTCATTATTCTGAGAGAAAAAAAACTAAACAGAAAGACAATAAAGATCAGTGTTCAAAAACCAGATCAAGACACAATTGTCATCAGATGAAATATGAGCATACGTTTACTGTACCTGAATTTAAAATGAGTGTCCAACTTCTCATTGTCTCCAGTCCTCTGTTGTCTCTACAAAACTAAAGGAAGACAAGAGGAAACAAATTCACAAAGTTACACTCATGCAGTTAAAGTCGTATAAAAATAAGATTAAAATGGCAGTGATGAAACTCTAATTAAAATTACAAAAATACAGAAATTAAAAGTATTTCCAAAAAGTAAAAAAAAAAACAGTTCAAACTTTATACTGCACGCTACACTCCTGACTCCTCTCCTTATTCTGAAAGAAAAAAACAACAGAAAGACAATAAAGATCAGTGTTCAAAAACCAGATCAAGACACAATTGTCATCAGATGAAATATGAGCATACGTTTACTGTACCTGAATTTAAAATGAGTGTCCAACTTCTCATTGTCTCCAGTCCTCTGTTGTCTCTACAAAACTAAAGGAAGACAAGAGGAAACAAATTCACAAAGTTACACTCATGCAGTTAAAGTCGTATAAAAATAAGATTAAAATGGCAGTGATCAAACTCTAATTAAAATTACAAAAATACAGAAATTAAAAGTATTTCCAAAAATTAAAAAAAAAAAAAGTTCAAACTTTATACTGCGAACAGATGACCAATTTGTTATCAAATGAAATCTGATCAGTGCATGAAGTCAAAGAAAAGTGTTTCTGAATCTAAAATGAGTGTCCAGCTTCTCATTGTCTCCAGTCCTCTGACCTCTCTACAAAACTAAATGAAGACAAAAGGAAACAAATTCACAGTTACACTCATGCAGTTAAAGTCGTATAAAAATAAGATTAAAACGGCAGTGATCAAACTCTAATTAAAATTACAAAAATACAGAAATTAAAAGTATTTCCAAAAAGTTAAAAAATAACACTGTTCAAACTTTATACTGCACGTCACACTAATGACTCCTCTCCTTATTCTGAAAGAAAAAAACAACAGAAAGACAATAAAGATCAGTGTTCAAAGTGTTCAAAAACCAGATCAAGACATAAATGTCATCAGATGAAATATGAGCATATCATAAGTTTACTGTACGTGAATTTAAAATGACTGATCAAAGTTATTATTGTCTCCAGTCCTCTGATCTCTCTACAAAACTATATGAAGATTAGAACAAACAGTGGTTAAACATGTTACAACAGTTGAAAGATTCATCATCACATGAATTAGGATGAAAATGTCAAATCGTATTGATAAACATCAAATTTTAAATTTCATATTTCCTCTCAACATTTCTCCTCTTCTTTCATAAAAAGAAATAAATATTATATTGAAATAAAAAAGAGGAAAAGTTAAAATTTTAAAAGTTCATAGGCAAATACTTCAGTGGTTACTTGTCAGTCTGTCCTTAATATTGGCTTAAAGTTAAATATATTGTACACGTTGAAAAGAAAACAATTATCTTTGAATTTCAACTAGACTACATTGCAAATAAAATAAAAAACACCAGGCTACTTATAAATATAACAAATTATTATATGTATATATATATATATATATATATATGTATGTATACATTTCACAACTCTCTTCACCTTTGGTTGCAAATCAAAGTATAACTTAAATTCAGAAATTTTCCTACATCAGAAAAAGGTGAAACTTACTGTAAGTTTTTTTTTTGTTTGCGTAGAGACACGTATGATCTTGTCATATTGTGTTCAGTCCAGTTTCTGGTTGAAATGTGTTTCTCTCACATCATGCTGTGTGTCTGTTCCTCTCCAAACACTGAAAAGACAGGAGTTCTGTGTGCAAATGTTCTGTTATCTGTTATTACTTGGATTCTAGAACATCCTTACGATGCAACAAAAGAAATAAGTTTGGACTTTACAGTCCCAGTGAAATATATGATTCACACAATACACAGTCAAACCAGAAGATAAATGTTTATGAAGCATTCACTCAGCAATTTGTTCTTATTCATTGATTCATTATAATAAAATTATGAAAGAAAACTGTAGAGGAAAAGAGGAAACAAATTTACAAAGTTACACTCATGCAGTTAAAGTCGCATAAAAATAAGTGATCAAACTCTAATTAAAATTACAAAAATACAGAAATTAAACGTATATCCCAATAAAAAAAAAAACACTGTTCAAACTTTATACTGCACGTCACACTCCTGACTCCTCTCCTTATTCTGAAAGAAAAAAACAACAGAAAGACAATAAAGATCAGTGTTTTGTTATCAATTGAAGTCTGATCAGAGCATGAAGTCAAAAAAAAGTGTCTGAATTTAAAATTAGTGTCCAACTTCTCATTGTCTCCAGTCCTCTGTTGTCTCTACAAAACTAAAGGAAGACAAGAGGAAACAAATTCACAAAGTTACACTCATACAGTTAAAGTCGTATAAAAATAAGATTAAAATGGCAGTGATCAAACTCTAATTAAAATTACAAAAATACAGAAATTAAAAGTATTTCCAAAAAGTAAAAAAAAAAACAGTTCAAACTTTATACTGCACGCTACACTCCTGACTCCTCTCCTTATTCTGAAAGAAAAAAACAACAGAAAGACAATAAAGATCAGTGT
Source organism: Pampus argenteus (assembly GCA_036937835.1). Classification (NCBI taxonomy): domain Eukaryota; kingdom Metazoa; phylum Chordata; class Actinopteri; order Scombriformes; family Stromateidae; genus Pampus; species Pampus argenteus. The sequence continues at coordinate 18,380,910 of CM072882.1, forward strand.
TTTGTTATCAATTGAAGTCTAAACAGTGCATGAAGTCAAAGAAAAGTGTCTGAATTTAAAATTAGTGTCCAACTTCTCATTGTCTCCAGTCCTCTTTTGTCTCTACAAAACTAAAGGAAGACAAGAGGAAACAAATTCACAAAGTTACACTCATGCAGTTAAAGTCGTATAAAAATAAGATTAAAATGGCAGTGATCAAACTCTAATTAAAATTACAAAAATACAGAAATTAAAAGTATTTCCAAAAAGTAAAAAAAAAAAACAGTTCAAACTTTATACTGCACGCTACACTCCTGACTCCTCTCCTTATTCTGAAAGAAAAAAACAACAGAAAGACAATAAAGATCAGTGTTTTGTTATCAAATGAAGTCTAAACAGTGCATAAAGTCAAAGAAAAGTGTCTGAATTTAAAATTAGTGTCCAACTTCTCATTGTCTCCAGTCCTCTGTTGTCTCTACAAAACTAAAGGAAGACAAGAGGAAACAAATTCACAAAGTTACACTCATGCAGTTAAAGTCGTATAAAAATAAGATTAAAATGACAGTGATCAAACTCTAATTAAAATTACAAAAATACAGAAGTTAAACGTATATCCCAAAAAAAAAAAACACTGTTCAAACTTTATACTGCACGTCACACTCCTGACTCCTCTCCTTATTCTGAAAGAAAAAAACTAAACAGAAAGACAATAAAGATCAGTGTTCAAAAACCAGATCAAGACACAATTGTCATCAGATGAAATATGAGCATACGTTTACTGTACCTGAATTTAAAATGAGTGTCCAACTTCTCATTGTCTCCAGTCCTCTGTTGTCTCTACAAAACTAAAGGAAGACAAGAGGAAACAAATTCACAAAGATACACTCATGCAGTTAAAGTCGTATAAAAATAAGATTAAAATGGCAGTGATCAAACTCTAATTAAAATTACAAAAATACAGAAATTAAAAGTATTTCCAAAAAAGTAAAAAAAAAAAAACATTATTCAAACTTTATACTGCACGTCACACTCCTGACTCCTCTCATTATTCTGAAAGAAAAAAAACTAAACAGAAAGACAATAAAGATCAGTGTTCAAAAACCAGATCAAGACACAATTGTCATCAGATGAAATATGAGCATATGTTTACTGTACCTGAATTTAAAATGAGTGTCCAACTTCTCATTGTCTCCAGTCCTCTGATCTCTCTACAAAACTAAATGAAGACAAGAGAAAACAAATTCACAAAGTTACACTCATGCAGTTAAAGTCGTATAAAAATAAGATTAAAATGGCAATGATCAAACTCTAATTAAAATTACAAAAATACAGAAATTAAAAGTATTTCCAAAAAGTAAAAAAAAAACACTGTTCAAACTTTATACTGCGAACAGATGACCAATTTGTTATCAAATGAAATCTGATCAGTGCATGAAGTCAAAGAAAAGTGTCTCTGAATCTAAAATGAGTGTCCAACTTCTCATTGTCTCCAGTCCTCTGACCTCTCTACAAAACTAAATGAAGACAAAAGGAAACAAATTCACAGTTACACTCATGCAGTTAAAGTCGCGAAAAAATAAGATTAAAATGACAGAGATTAAACTCTAATTAAAATTACAAAAATACAGAAATTAAAAGTATTTCCAAAAAAGTAAAAAAAAAAAAACATTATTCAAACTTTATACTGCACGTCACACTCCTGACTCCTCTCATTATTCTGAAAGAAAACAAATAAACAGAAAGACAATAAAGATCAGTGTTCAAAAACCAGATCAAGACACAATTGTCATCAGATGAAATATGAGCATACGTTTACTGTACCTGAATTTAAAATGAGTGTCCAACATCTCATTTGTCTCTGTCCTCTGTTGTCTCTACAAAACTAAAGGAAGACAAGAGGAAACAAATTCACAAAGTTACACTCATGCAGTTAAAGTCGTATAAAAATAAGATTAAAACGGCAGTGATCAAACTCTAATTAAAATTACAAAAATACAGAAATTAAAAGTATTTCCAAAAAGTTAAAAAATAACACTGTTCAAACTTTATACTGCACGTCACACTAATGACTCTTCTCCTTATTCTCAAAGAAAAAAACAACAGAAAGACAATAAAGATCAGTGTTCAAAGTGTTCAAAAACCAGATCAAGGCATAAATGTCATCAGATGAAATATGAGCATATCATAAGTTTACTGTACGTGAATTTAAAATGACTGATCAAAGTTATTATTGTCTCCAGTCCTCTGATCTCTCTACAAAACTATATGAAGATGAGAACAAACAGTGGTTAAACATGTTACAACAGTTGAAAGATTTATCATCACATGAATTAGGATGATAATGTCAAATCGTATTGATAAACATCAAATTTAAAATTTCATATTTCCTCTCAACATTTCTCCTCTTCTTTCATAAAAAGAAATAAATATTATATTGAAATAAAAAAGGGAAAAAGTTAAAATTTTAAAAGTTCATAGCCAAATACTTCAGTGGTTACTTGTCAGTCTGTCCTTAATATTGGCTTAAAGTTAAATATATTGTACACGTTGAAAAGAAAACAATTATCTTTGAATTTCAACTAGACTACATTGCAAATAAAATAAAAAACACCAGGCTACTTATAAATATAACAAATTATTATATGTATATATACATATATATATATGTATGTATACATTTCACAACTCTCTTCACCTTTGGTTGCAAATCAAAGTATAACTTAAATTCAGAAATTTTCCTACATCAGAAAAAGGTGAAACTTACTGTAAGTTTTTTGTTTGTTTGCGTAGAGACACGTATGATCTGGTCATATTGTGTTCAGTCCAGTTTCTGGTTGAAATGTGTTTCTCTCACATCATGCTGTGTGTCTGTTCCTCTCCGAACACTGAAAAGACAGGAGTTCTGTGTGCAAATGTTCTGTTATCTGTTATTACTTGGATTCTAGAACATCCTTACGATGCAACAAAAGAAATAAGTTTGGACTTTACAGTCCCAGTGAAATATATGATTCACACAATACACAGTCAAACCAGAAGATAAATGTTTATGAAGCATTCACTCAGCAATTCGTTCTTATTCATTGATTCATTATAATAAAATTATGAAAGAAAACTGTACAAGAGGAAACAAATTTACAAAGTTACACTCATGCAGTTAAAGTCGCATAAAAATAAGTGATCAAACTCTAATTAAAATTACAAAAATACAGAAATTAAAAGTATTTCCAAAAAGTAAAAAAAAAAAACAGTTCAAACTTTATACTGCACGCTACACTCCTGACTCCTCTCCTTATTCTGAAAGAAAAAAACAACAGAAAGACAATAAAGATCAGTGTTTTGTTATCAATTGAAGTCTAAACAGTGCATGAAGTCAAAGAAAAGTGTCTGAATTTAAAATGAGTGTCCAACTTCTCATTGTCTCCAGTCCTCTGTTGTCTCTACAAAACTAAAGGAAGACAAGAGAAAACAATTTCACAAAGTTACACTCATGCAGTTAAAGTCGTATAAAAATAAGATTAAAATGGCAGTGATCAAACTCTAATTAAAATTACAAAAATACAGAAATTAAAAGTATTTCCAAAAAGTAAAAAAAAAAACAGTTCAAACTTTATACTGCACGCTACACTCCTGACTCCTCTCCTTATTCTGAAAGAAAAAAACAACAGAAAGACAATAAAGATCAGTGTTTTGTTATCAATTGAAGTCTAAACAGTGCATGAAGTCAAAGAAAAGTGTCTGAATTTAAAATTAGTGTCCAACTTCTCATTGTCTCCAGTCCTCTGTTGTCTCTACAAAACTAAAGGAAGACAAGAGGAAACAAATTCACAAAGTTACACTCATGCAGTTAAAGTCGTATAAAAATAAGATTAAAATGACAGTGATCAAACTCTAATTAAAATTACAAAAATAGAGAAATTAAACGTATATCCCAAAAAAAAAAACACTGTTCAAACTTTATACTGCACGTCACACTCCTGACTCCTCTCCTTATTCTGAAAGAAAAAAACTAAACAGAAAGACAATAAAGATCAGTGTTCAAAAACCAGATCAAGACACAATTGTCTTCAGATGAAATATGAGCATACGTTTACTGTACCTGAATTTAAAATGAGTGTCCAACTTCTCATTGTCTCCAGTCCTCTGTTGTCTCTACAAAACTAAAGGAAGACAAGAGGAAACAAATTCACAAAGATACACTCATGCAGTTAAAGTCGTATAAAAATAAGATTAAAATGGCAGTGATCAAACTCTAATTAAAATTACAAAAATACAGAAATTAAAAGTATTTCCAAAAAAGTAAAAAAAAAAAAACATTATTCAAACTTTATACTGCACGTCACACTCCTGACTCCTCTCATTATTCTGAAAGAAAAAAAACTAAACAGAAAGACAATAAAGATCAGTGTTCAAAAACCAGATCAAGACACAATTGTCATCAGATGAAATATGAGCATATGTTTACTGTACCTGAATTTAAAATGAGTGTCCAACTTCTCATTGTCTCCAGTCCTCTGATCTCTCTACAAAACTAAATGAAGACAAGAGAAAACAAATTCACAAAGTTACACTCATGCAGTTAAAGTCGTATAAAAATAAGATTAAAATGGCAATGATCAAACTCTAATTAAAATTACAAAAATACAGAAATTAAAAGTATTTCCAAAAAGTAAAAAAAAAACACTGTTCAAACTTTATACTGCGAACAGATGACCAATTTGTTATCAAATGAAATCTGATCAGTGCATGAAGTCAAAGAAAAGTGTCTCTGAATCTAAAATGAGTGTCCAACTTCTCATTGTCTCCAGTCCTCTGACCTCTCTACAAAACTAAATGAAGACAAAAGGAAACAAATTCACAGTTACACTCATGCAGTTAAAGTCGCGAAAAAATAAGATTAAAATGACAGAGATTAAACTCTAATTAAAATTACAAAAATACAGAAATTAAAAGTATTTCCAAAAAAGTAAAAAAAAAAAAACATTATTCAAACTTTATACTGCACGTCACACTCCTGACTCCTCTCATTATTCTGAAAGAAAACAAATAAACAGAAAGACAATAAAGATCAGTGTTCAAAAACCAGATCAAGACACAATTGTCATCAGATGAAATATGAGCATACGTTTACTGTACCTGAATTTAAAATGAGTGTCCAACTTCTCATTGTCTCCAGTCCTCTGACCTCTCTACAAAACTAAATGAAGACAAAAGGAAACAAATTCACAGTTACACTCATGCAGTTAAAGTCGTATAAAAATAAGATTAAAACGGCAGTGATCAAACTCTAATTAAAATTACAAAAATACAGAAATTAAAAGTATTTCCAAAAAGTTAAAAAATAACACTGTTCAAACTTTATACTGCACGTCACACTAATGACTCCTCTCCTTATTCTGAAAGAAAAAAACAACAGAAAGACAATAAAGATCAGTGTTCAAAGTGTTCAAAAACCAGATCAAGACATAAATGTCATCAGATGAAATATGAGCATATCATAAGTTTACTGTACGTGAATTTAAAATGACTGATCAAAGTTATTATTGTCTCCAGTCCTCTGATCTCTCTACAAAACTATATGAAGATTAGAACAAACAGTGGTTAAACATGTTCCAACAGTTGAAAGATTCATCATCACATGAATTAGGATGAAAATGTCAAATCGTATTGATAAACATCAAATTTTAAATTTCATATTTCCTCTCAACATTTCTCCTCTTCTTTCATAAAAAGAAATAAATATTATATTGAAATAAAAAAGAGGAAAAGTTAAAATTTTAAAAGTTCATAGGCAAATACTTCAGTGGTTACTTGTCAGTCTGTCCTTAATATTGGCTTAAAGTTAAATATATTGTACACGTTGAAAAGAAAACAATTATCTTTGAATTTCAACTAGACTACATTGCAAATAAAATAAAAAACACCAGGCTACTTATAAATATAACAAATTATTATATGTATATATATATATATATATATATATATATGTATGTATACATTTCACAACTCTCTTCACCTTTGGTTGCAAATCAAAGTATAACTTAAATTCAGAAATTTTCCAACATCAGAAAAAGGTGAAACTTACTGTAAGTTTTTTTTTTGTTTGCGTAGAGACACGTATGATCTGGTCATATTGTGTTCAGTCCAGTTTCTGGTTGAAATGTGTTTCTCTCACATCATGCTGTGTGTCTGTTCCTCTCCGAACACTGAAAAGACAGGAGTTCTGTGTGCAAATGTTCTGTTATCTGTTATTACTTGGATTCTAGAACATCCTTACGATGCAACAAAAGAAATAAGTTTGGACTTTACAGTCCCAGTGAAATATATGATTCACACAATACACAGTCAAACCAGAAGATAAATGTTTATGAAGCATTCACTCAGCAATTCGTTCTTATTCATTGATTCATTATAATAAAATTATGAAAGAAAACTGTACAAGAGGAAACAAATTTACAAAGTTACACTCATGCAGTTAAAGTCGCATAAAAATAAGTGATCAAACTCCAATTAAAATTACAAAAATACAGAAATTAAAAGTATTTCCAAAAAGTAAAAAAAAAAACAGTACAAACTTTATACTGCACGCTACACTCCTGACTCCTCTCCTTATTCTGAAAGAAAAAAACAACAGAAAGACAATAAAGATCAGTGTTTTGTTATCAATTGAAGTCTAAACAGTGCATGAAGTCAAAGAAAAGTGTCTGAATTTAAAATGAGTGTCCAACTTCTCATTGTCTCCAGTCCTCTGTTGTCTCTACAAAACTAAAGGAAGACAAGAGAAAACAATTTCACAAAGTTACACTCATGCAGTTAAAGTCGAATAAAAATAAGATTAAAATGGCAGTGATCAAACTCTAATTAAAATTACAAAAATACAGAAATTAAAAGTATTTCCAAAAAGTAAAAAAAAAAAACAGTTCAAACTTTATACTGCACGCTACACTCCTGACTCCTCTCCTTATTCTGAAAGAAAAAAACAACAGAAAGACAATAAAGATCAGTGTTTTGTTATCAATTGAAGTCTAAACAGTGCATGAAGTCAAAGAAAAGTGTCTGAATTTAAAATTAGTGTCCAACTTCTCATTGTCTCCAGTCCTCTGTTGTCTCTACAAAACTAAAGGAAGACAAGAGGAAACAAATTCACAAAGTTACACTCATGCAGTTAAAGTCGTATAAAAATAAGATTAAAATGACAGTGATCAAACTCTAATTAAAATTACAAAAATACAGAAATTAAAAGTATATCCAAAAAGTAAAAAAAAAAAACACTGTTCAAACTTTATACTGCACGTCACACTCCTGACTCCTCTCCTTATTCTGAAAGAAAAAAACTAAACAGAAAGACAATAAAGATCAGTGTTCAAAAACCAGATCAAGACACAATTGTCATCAGATGAAATATGAGCATACGTTTACTGTACCTGAATTTAAAATGAGTGTCCAACTTCTCATTGTCTCCAGTCCTCTGTTGTCTCTACAAAACTAAAGGAAGACAAGAGGAAACAAATTCACAAAGATACACTCATGCAGTTAAAGTCGTATAAAAATAAGATTAAAATGGCAGTGATCAAACTCTAATTAAAATTACAAAAATACAGAAATTAAAAGTATTTCCAAAAAGTAAAAAAAAAAAAACATTATTCAAACTTTATACTGCACGTCACACTCCTGACTCCTCTCATTATTCTGAAAGAAAAAAAACTAAACAGAAAGACAATAAAGATCAGTGTTCAAAAACCAGATCAAGACACAATTGTCATCAGATGAAATATGAGCATATGTTTACTGTACCTGAATTTAAAATGAGTGTCCAACTTCTCATTGTCTCCAGTCCTCTGATCTCTCTACAAAACTAAATGAAGACAAGAGAAAACAAATTCACAAAGTTACACTCATGCAGTTAAAGTCGTATAAAAATAAGATTAAAATGGCAATGATCAAACTCTAATTAAAATTACAAAAATACAGAAATTAAAAGTATTTCCAAAAAGTAAAAAAAAAACACTGTTCAAACTTTATACTGCGAACAGATGACCAATTTGTTATCAAATGAAATCTGATCAGTGCATGAAGTCAAAGAAAAGTGTCTCTGAATCTAAAATGAGTGTCCAACTTCTCATTGTCTCCAGTCCTCTGACCTCTCTACAAAACTAAATGAAGACAAAAGGAAACAAATTCACAGTTACACTCATGCAGTTAAAGTCGCGAAAAAATAAGATTAAAATGACAGAGATTAAACTCTAATTAAAATTACAAAAATACAGAAATTAAAAGTATTTCCAAAAAAGTAAAAAAAAAAAAACATTATTCAAACTTTATACTGCACGTCACACTCCTGACTCCTCTCATTAATCTGAAAGAAAACAAATAAACAGAAAGACAATAAAGATCAGTGTTCAAAAACCAGATCAAGACACAATTGTCATCAGATGAAATATGAGCATACGTTTACTGTACCTGAATTTAAAATGAGTGTCCAACATCTCATTTGTCTCTGTCCTCTGTTGTCTCTACAAAACTAAAGGAAGACAAGAGGAAACAAATTCACAAAGTTACACTCATGCAGTTAAAGTCGTATAAAAATAAGATTAAAACGGCAGTGATCAAACTCTAATTAAAATTACAAAAATACAGAAATTAAAAGTATTTCCAAAAAGTTAAAAAATAACACTGTTCAAACTTTATACTGCACGTCACACTAATGACTCTTCTCCTTATTCTGAAAGAAAAAAACAACAGAAAGACAATAAAGATCAGTGTTCAAAGTGTTCAAAAACCAGATCAAGGCATAAATGTCATCAGATGAAATATGAGCATATCATAAGTTTACTGTACGTGAATTTAAAATGACTGATCAAAGTTATTATTGTCTCCAGTCCTCTGATCTCTCTACAAAACTATATGAAGATGAGAACAAACAGTGGTTAAACATGTTACAACAGTTGAAAGATTCATCATCACATGAATTAGGATGATAATGTCAAATCGTATTGATAAACATCAAATTTAAAATTTCATATTTCCTCTCAACATTTCTCCTCTTCTTTCATAAAAAGAAATAAATATTATATTGAAATAAAAAAGGGAAAAAGTTAAAATTTTAAAAGTTCATAGCCAAATACTTCAGTGGTTACTTGTCAGTCTGTCCTTAATATTGGCTTAAAGTTAAATATATTGTACACGTTGAAAAGAAAACAATTATCTTTGAATTTCAACTAGACTACATTGCAAATAAAATAAAAAACACCAGGCTACTTATAAATATAACAAATTATTATATGTATATATACATATATATATATGTATGTATACATTTCACAACTCTCTTCACCTTTGGTTGCAAATCAAAGTATAACTTAAATTCAGAAATTTTCCTACATCAGAAAAAGGTGAAACTTACTGTAAGTTTTTTGTTTGTTTGCGTAGAGACACGTATGATCTGGTCATATTGTGTTCAGTCCAGTTTCTGGTTGAAATGTGTTTCTCTCACATCATGCTGTGTGTCTGTTCCTCTCCGAACACTGAAAAGACAGGAGTTCTGTGTGCAAATGTTCTGTTATCTGTTATTACTTGGATTCTAGAACATCCTTACGATGCAACAAAAGAAATAAGTTTGGACTTTACAGTCCCAGTGAAATATATGATTCACACAATACACAGTCAAACCAGAAGATAAATGTTTATGAAGCATTCACTCAGCAATTCGTTCTTATTCATTGATTCATTATAATAAAATTATGAAAGAAAACTGTACAAGAGGAAACAAATTTACAAAGTTACACTCATGCAGTTAAAGTCGCATAAAAATAAGTGATCAAACTCTAATTAAAATTACAAAAATACAGAAATTAAAAGTATTTCCAAAAAGTAAAAAAAAAAAACAGTTCAAACTTTATACTGCACGCTACACTCCTGACTCCTCTCCTTATTCTGAAAGAAAAAAACAACAGAAAGACAATAAAGATCAGTGTTTTGTTATCAATTGAAGTCTAAACAGTGCATGAAGTCGAAGAAAAGTGTCTGAATTTAAAATTAGTGTCCAACTTCTCATTGTCTCCAGTCCTCTGTTGTCTCTACAAAACTAAAGGAAGACAAGAGGAAACAAATTCACAAAGTTACACTCATGCAGTTAAAGTCGTATAAAAATAAGATTAAAATGACAGTGATCAAACTCTAATTAAAATTACAAAAATACAGAAATTAAAAGTATATCCAAAAAGTAAAAAAAAAAAACACTGTTCAAACTTTATACTGCACGTCACACTCCTGACTCCTCTCCTTATTCTGAAAGAAAAAAACTAAACAGAAAGACAATAAAGATCAGTGTTCAAAAACCAGATCAAGACACAATTGTCATCAGATGAAATATGAGCATACGTTTACTGTACCTGAATTTAAAATGAGTGTCCAACTTCTCATTGTCTCCAGTCCTCTGTTGTCTCTACAAAACTAAAGGAAGACAAGAGGAAACAAATTCACAAAGATACACTCATGCAGTTAAAGTCGTATAAAAATAAGATTAAAATGGCAGTGATCAAACTCTAATTAAAATTACAAAAATACAGAAATTAAAAGTATTTCCAAAAAAGTAAAAAAAAAAAAACATTATTCAAACTTTATACTGCACGTCACACTCCTGACTCCTCTCATTATTCTGAAAGAAAAAAAACTAAACAGAAAGACAATAAAGATCAGTGTTCAAAAACCAGATCAAGACACAATTGTCATCAGATGAAATATGAGCATATGTTTACTGTACCTGAATTTAAAATGAGTGTCCAACTTCTCATTGTCTCCAGTCCTCTGATCTCTCTACAAAACTAAATGAAGACAAGAGAAAACAAATTCACAAAGTTACACTCATGCAGTTAAAGTCGTATAAAAATAAGATTAAAATGGCAATGATCAAACTCTAATTAAAATTACAAAAATACAGAAATTAAAAGTATTTCCAAAAAGTAAAAAAAAAACACTGTTCAAACTTTATACTGCGAACAGATGACCAATTTGTTATCAAATGAAATCTGATCAGTGCATGAAGTCAAAGAAAAGTGTCTCTGAATCTAAAATGAGTGTCCAACTTCTCATTGTCTCCAGTCCTCTGACCTCTCTACAAAACTAAATGAAGACAAAAGGAAACAAATTCACAGTTACACTCATGCAGTTAAAGTCGCGAAAAAATAAGATTAAAATGACAGAGATTAAACTCTAATTAAAATTACAAAAATACAGAAATTAAAAGTATTTCCAAAAAAGTAAAAAAAAAAAAACATTATTCAAACTTTATACTGCACGTCACACTCCTGACTCCTCTCATTATTCTGAAAGAAAACAAATAAACAGAAAGACAATAAAGATCAGTGTTCAAAAACCAGATCAAGACACAATTGTCATCAGATGAAATATGAGCATACGTTTACTGTACCTGAATTTAAAATGAGTGTCCAACATCTCATTTGTCTCTGTCCTCTGTTGTCTCTACAAAACTAAAGGAAGACAAGAGGAAACAAATTCACAAAGTTACACTCATGCAGTTAAAGTCGTATAAAAATAAGATTAAAACGGCAGTGATCAAACTCTAATTAAAATTACAAAAATACAGAAATTAAAAGTATATCCAAAAAGTAAAAAAAAAAAACACTGTTCAAACTTTATACTGCACGTCACACTCCTGACTCCTCTCCTTATTCTGAAAGAAAAAAACTAAACAGAAAGACAATAAAGATCAGTGTTCAAAAACCAGATCAAGACACAATTGTCATCAGATGAAATATGAGCATACGTTTACTGTACCTGAATTTAAAATGAGTGTCCAACTTCTCATTGTCTCCAGTCCTCTGTTGTCTCTACAAAACTAAAGGAAGACAAGAGGAAACAAATTCACAAAGATACACTCATGCAGTTAAAGTCGTATAAAAATAAGATTAAAATGGCAGTGATCAAACTCTAATTAAAATTACAAAAATACAGAAATTAAAAGTATTTCCAAAAAAGTAAAAAAAAAAAAACATTATTCAAACTTTATACTGCACGTCACACTCCTGACTCCTCTCATTATTCTGAAAGAAAAAAAACTAAACAGAAAGACAATAAAGATCAGTGTTCAAAAACCAGATCAAGACACAATTGTCATCAGATGAAATATGAGCATATGTTTACTGTACCTGAATTTAAAATGAGTGTCCAACTTCTCATTGTCTCCAGTCCTCTGATCTCTCTACAAAACTAAATGAAGACAAGAGAAAACAAATTCACAAAGTTACACTCATGCAGTTAAAGTCGTATAAAAATAAGATTAAAATGGCAATGATCAAACTCTAATTAAAATTACAAAAATACAGAAATTAAAAGTATTTCCAAAAAGTAAAAAAAAAACACTGTTCAAACTTTATACTGCGAACAGATGACCAATTTGTTATCAAATGAAATCTGATCAGTGCATGAAGTCAAAGAAAAGTGTCTCTGAATCTAAAATGAGTGTCCAACTTCTCATTGTCTCCAGTCCTCTGACCTCTCTACAAAACTAAATGAAGACAAAAGGAAACAAATTCACAGTTACACTCATGCAGTTAAAGTCGCGAAAAAATAAGATTAAAATGACAGAGATTAAACTCTAATTAAAATTACAAAAATACAGAAATTAAAAGTATTTCCAAAAAAGTAAAAAAAAAAAAACATTATTCAAACTTTATACTGCACGTCACACTCCTGACTCCTCTCATTATTCTGAAAGAAAACAAATAAACAGAAAGACAATAAAGATCAGTGTTCAAAAACCAGATCAAGACACAATTGTCATCAGATGAAATATGAGCATACGTTTACTGTACCTGAATTTAAAATGAGTGTCCAACATCTCATTTGTCTCTGTCCTCTGTTGTCTCTACAAAACTAAAGGAAGACAAGAGGAAACAAATTCACAAAGTTACACTCATGCAGTTAAAGTCGTATAAAAATAAGATTAAAACGGCAGTGATCAAACTCTAATTAAAATTACAAAAATACAGAAATTAAAAGTATTTCCAAAAAGTTAAAAAATAACACTGTTCAAACTTTATACTGCACGTCACACTAATGACTCTTCTCCTTATTCTGAAAGAAAAAAACAACAGAAAGACAATAAAGATCAGTGTTCAAAGTGTTCAAAAACCAGATCAAGGCATAAATGTCATCAGATGAAATATGAGCATATCATAAGTTTACTGTACGTGAATTTAAAATGACTGATCAAAGTTATTATTGTCTCCAGTCCTCTGATCTCTCTACAAAACTATATGAAGATGAGAACAAACAGTGGTTAAACATGTTACAACAGTTGAAAGATTCATCATCACATGAATTAGGATGATAATGTCAAATCGTATTGATAAACATCAAATTTAAAATTTCATATTTCCTCTCAACATTTCTCCTCTTCTTTCATAAAAAGAAATAAATATTATATTGAAATAAAAAAGGGAAAAAGTTAAAATTTTAAAAGTTCATAGCCAAATACTTCAGTGGTTACTTGTCAGTCTGTCCTTAATATTGGCTTAAAGTTAAATATATTGTACACGTTGAAAAGAAAACAATTATCTTTGAATTTCAACTAGACTACATTGCAAATAAAATAAAAAACACCAGGCTACTTATAAATATAACAAATTATTATATGTATATATACATATATATATATGTATGTATACATTTCACAACTCTCTTCACCTTTGGTTGCAAATCAAAGTATAACTTAAATTCAGAAATTTTCCTACATCAGAAAAAGGTGAAACTTACTGTAAGTTTTTTGTTTGTTTGCGTAGAGACACGTATGATCTGGTCATATTGTGTTCAGTCCAGTTTCTGGTTGAAATGTGTTTCTCTCACATCATGCTGTGTGTCTGTTCCTCTCCGAACACTGAAAAGACAGGAGTTCTGTGTGCAAATGTTCTGTTATCTGTTATTACTTGGATTCTAGAACATCCTTACGATGCAACAAAAGAAATAAGTTTGGACTTTACAGTCCCAGTGAAATATATGATTCACACAATACACAGTCAAACCAGAAGATAAATGTTTATGAAGCATTCACTCAGCAATTCGTTCTTATTCATTGATTCATTATAATAAAATTATGAAAGAAAACTGTACAAGAGGAAACAAATTTACAAAGTTACACTCATGCAGTTAAAGTCGCATAAAAATAAGTGATCAAACTCTAATTAAAATTACAAAAATACAGAAATTAAAAGTATTTCCAAAAAGTAAAAAAAAAAAACAGTTCAAACTTTATACTGCACGCTACACTCCTGACTCCTCTCCTTATTCTGAAAGAAAAAAACAACAGAAAGACAATAAAGATCAGTGTTTTGTTATCAATTGAAGTCTAAACAGTGCATGAAGTCAAAGAAAAGTGTCTGAATTTAAAATGAGTGTCCAACTTCTCATTGTCTCCAGTCCTCTGTTGTCTCTACAAAACTAAAGGAAGACAAGAGAAAACAATTTCACAAAGTTACACTCATGCAGTTAAAGTCGTATAAAAATAAGATTAAAATGGCAGTGATCAAACTCTAATTAAAATTACAAAAATACAGAAATTAAAAGTATTTCCAAAAAGTAAAAAAAAAAACAGTTCAAACTTTATACTGCACGCTACACTCCTGACTCCTCTCCTTATTCTGAAAGAAAAAAACAACAGAAAGACAATAAAGATCAGTGTTTTGTTATCAATTGAAGTCTAAACAGTGCATGAAGTCAAAGAAAAGTGTCTGAATTTAAAATTAGTGTCCAACTTCTCATTGTCTCCAGTCCTCTGTTGTCTCTACAAAACTAAAGGAAGACAAGAGGAAACAAATTCACAAAGTTACGCTCATGCAGTTAAAGTCGTATAAAAATAAGATTAAAATGACAGTGATCAAACTCTAATTAAAATTACAAAAATAGAGAAATTAAACGTATATCCCAAAAAAAAAAACACTGTTCAAACTTTATACTGCACGTCACACTCCTGACTCCTCTCATTATTCTGAAAGAAAAAAACTAAACAGAAAGACAATAAAGATCAGTGTTCAAAAACCAGATCAAGACACAATTGTCATCAGATGAAATATGAGCATACGTTTACTGTACCTGAATTTAAAATGAGTGTCCAACTTCTCATTGTCTCCAGTCCTCTGATCTCTCTACAAAACTAAATGAAGACAAGAGAAAACAAATTCACAAAGTTACACTCATGCAGTTAAAGTCGTATAAAAATAAGATTAAAATGGCAATGATCAAACTCTAATTAAAATTACAAAAATACAGAAATTAAAAGTATTTCCAAAAAGTAAAAAAAAAACACTGTTCAAACTTTATACTGCGAACAGATGACCAATTTGTTATCAAATGAAATCTGATCAGTGCATGAAGTCAAAGAAAAGTGTCTCTGAATCTAAAATGAGTGTCCAACTTCTCATTGTCTCCAGTCCTCTGACCTCTCTACAAAACTAAATGAAGACAAAAGGAAACAAATTCACAGTTACACTCATGCAGTTAAAGTCGCGAAAAAATAAGATTAAAATGACAGAGATTAAACTCTAATTAAAATTACAAAAATACAGAAATTAAAAGTATTTCCAAAAAAGTAAAAAAAAAAAAACATTATTCAAACTTTATACTGCACGTCACACTCCTGACTCCTCTCATTATTCTGAAAGAAAACAAATAAACAGAAAGACAATAAAGATCAGTGTTCAAAAACCAGATCAAGACACAATTGTCATCAGATGAAATATGAGCATACGTTTACTGTACCTGAATTTAAAATGAGTGTCCAACTTCTCATTGTCTCCAGTCCTCTGTTGTCTCTACAAAACTAAAGGAAGACAAGAGGAAACAAATTCACAAAGTTACACTCATGCAGTTAAAGTCGTATAAAAATAAGATTAAAATGGCAGTGATGAAACTCTAATTAAAATTACAAAAATACAGAAATTAAAAGTATTTCCAAAAAGTAAAAAAAAAAACAGTTCAAACTTTATACTGCACGCTACACTCCTGACTCCTCTCCTTATTCTGAAAGAAAAAAACAACAGAAAGACAATAAAGATCAGTGTTCAAAAACCAGATCAAGACACAATTGTCATCAGATGAAATATGAGCATACGTTTACTGTACCTGAATTTAAAATGAGTGTCCAACTTCTCATTGTCTCCAGTCCTCTGTTGTCTCTACAAAACTAAAGGAAGACAAGAGGAAACAAATTCACAAAGTTACACTCATGCAGTTAAAGTCGTATAAAAATAAGATTAAAATGGCAGTGATCAAACTCTAATTAAAATTACAAAAATACAGAAATTAAAAGTATTTCCAAAAATTAAAAAAAAAAAAAGTTCAAACTTTATACTGCGAACAGATGACCAATTTGTTATCAAATGAAATCTGATCAGTGCATGAAGTCAAAGAAAAGTGTTTCTGAATCTAAAATGAGTGTCCAGCTTCTCATTGTCTCCAGTCCTCTGACCTCTCTACAAAACTAAATGAAGACAAAAGGAAACAAATTCACAGTTACACTCATGCAGTTAAAGTCGTATAAAAATAAGATTAAAACGGCAGTGATCAAACTCTAATTAAAATTACAAAAATACAGAAATTAAAAGTATTTCCAAAAAGTAAAAAAAAAAACAGTTCAAACTTTATACTGCACGCTACACTCCTGACTCCTCTCCTTATTCTGAAAGAAAAAAACAACAGAAAGACAATAAAGATCAGTGTTTTGTTATCAATTGAAGTCTAATCAGTGCATGAAGTCAAAGAAAAGTGTCTGAATTTAAAATTAGTGTCCAACTTCTCATTGTCTCCAGTCCTCTGTTGTCTCTACAAAACTAAAGGAAGACAAGAGGAAACAAATTCACAAAGTTACACTCATGCAGTTAAAGTCGTATAAAAATAAGATTAAAACGGCAGTGATCAAACTCTAATTAAAATTACAAAAATACAGAAATTAAAAGTATTTCCAAAAAGTTAAAAAATAACACTGTTCAAACTTTATACTGCACGTCACACTAATGACTCCTCTCCTTATTCTGAAAGAAAAAAACAACAGAAAGACAATAAAGATCAGTGTTCAAAGTGTTCAAAAACCAGATCAAGACATAAATGTCATCAGATGAAATATGAGCATATCATAAGTTTACTGTACGTGAATTTAAAATGACTGATCAAATTTATTATTGTCTCCAGTCCTCTGATCTCTCTACAAAACTATATGAAGATGAGAACAAACAGTGGTTAAACATGTTACAACAGTTGAAAGATTCATCATCACATGAATTAGGATGAAAATGTCAAATCGTATTGATAAACATCAAATTTTAAATTTCATATTTCCTCTCAACATTTCTCCTCTTCTTTCATAAAAAGAAATAAATATTATATTGAAATAAAAAAGAGAAAAAGTTAAAATTTTAAAAGTTCATAGGCAAATACTTCAGTGGTTACTTGTCAGTCTGTCCTTAATATTGGCTTAAAGTTAAATATATTGTACACGTTGAAAAGAAAACAATTATCTTTGAATTTCAACTAGACTACATTGCAAATAAAATAAAAAACACCAGGCTACTTATAAATATAACAAATTATTATATGTATATATATATATATATATATGTATGTATACATTTCACAACTCTCTTCACCTTTGGTTGCAAATCAAAGTATAACTTAAATTCAGAAATTTTCCTACATCAGAAAAATGTGAAACTTACTGTAAGTTTTTTTTTTGTTTGCGTAGAGACACGTATGCTCTTGTCATATTGTGTTCAGTCCAGTTTCTGGTTGAAATGTGTTTCTCTCACATCATGCTGTGTGTCTGTTCCTCTCCAAACACTGAAAAGACAGGAGTTCTGTGTGCAAATGTTCTGTTATCTGTTATTACTTGGATTCTAGAACATCCTTATGATTGCAACAAAAGAAATAAGTTTGGACTTTACAGTCCCAGTGAAATATATGATTCACACAATACACAGTCAAACCAGAAGATAAATGTTTATGAAGCATTCACTCAGCAATTTGTTCTTATTCATTGATTCATTATAATAAAATTATGAAAGAAAACTGTACAAGAGGAAACAAATTTACAAAGTTACACTCATGCAGTTAAAGTCGCATACAAATAAGTGATCAAACTCTAATTAAAATTACAAAAATACAGAAATTAAACGTATATCCCAATAAAAAAAAAAAACAGTTCAAACTTTATACTGCACGCTACACTCCTGACTCCTCTCCTTATTCTGAAAGAAAAAAACAACAGAAAGACAATAAAGATCAGTGTTTTGTTATCAATTGAAGTCTAAACAGTGCATGAAGTCAAAGAAAAGTGTCTGAATTTAAAATTACTGTCCAACTTCTCATTGTCTCCAGTCCTCTGTTGTCTCTACAAAACTAAAGGAAGACAAGAGGAAACAAATTCACAAAGTTACACTCATGCAGTTAAAGTCGTATAAAAATAAGATTAAAATGACAGTGATCAAACTCTAATTAAAATTACAAAAATACAGAAATTAAACGTATATCCCAAAAAAAAAAACACTGTTCAAACTTTATACTGCACGTCACACTCCTGACTCCTCTCCTTATTCTGAAAGAAAAAAACAACAGAAAGACAATAAAGATCAGTGTTTTGTTATCAATTGAAGTCTAAACAGTGCATGAAGTCAAAGAAAAGTGTCTGAATTTAAAATTAGTGTCCAACTTCTCATTGTCTCCAGTCCTCTGTTGTCTCTACAAAACTAAAGGAAGACAAGAGGAAACAAATTCACAAAGTTACACTCATGCAGTTAAAGTCGCATAAAAATAAGTGATCAAACTCTAAAATTACAAAAATACAGAAATTAAACGTATATCCCAATAAAAAAAAAAACACTGTTCAAACTTTATACTGCACGTCACACTCCTGACTCCTCTCCTTATTCTGAAAGAAAAAAACAACAGAAAGACAATAAAGATCAGTGTTTTGTTATCAATTGAAGTCTGATCAGAGCATGAAGTCAAAAAAAAGTGTCTGAATTTAAAATTAGTGTCCAACTTCTCATTGTCTCCAGTCCTCTGTTGTCTCTACAAAACTAAAGGAAGACAAGAGAAAACAAATTCACAAAGTTACACTCATGCAGTTAAATTCGTATAAAAATAAGATTAAAATGGCAGTGATCAAACTCTAATTAAAATTACAAAAATACAGAAATTAAAAGTATTTCCAAAAAAAAAAAAAAAAACAGTTCAAACTTTATACTGCACGCTACACTCCTGACTCCTCTCCTTATTCTGAAAGAAAAAAACAACAGAAAGACAATAAAGATCAGTGTTTTGTTATCAATTGAAGTCTAAACAGTGCATGAAGTCAAAGAAAAGTGTCTGAATTTAAAATTACTGTCCAACTTCTCATTGTCTCCAGTCCTCTGTTGTCTCTACAAAACTAAAGGAAGACAAGAGGAAACAAATTCACAAAGTTACACTCATGCAGTTAAAGTCGTATAAAAATAAGATTAAAATGACAGTGATCAAACTCTAATTAAAATTACAAAAATACAGAAATTAAAAGTATATCCAAAAAGTAAAAAAAAAAAACACTGTTCAAACTTTATACTGCACGTCACACTCCTGACTCCTCTCATTATTCTGAGAGAAAAAAAACTAAACAGAAAGACAATAAAGATCAGTGTTCAAAAACCAGATCAAGACACAATTGTCATCAGATGAAATATGAGCATACATTTACTGTACCTGAATTTAAAATGAGTGTCCAACTTCTCATTGTCTCCAGTCCTCTGTTGTCTCTACAAAACTAAAGGAAGACAAGAGGAAACAAATTCACAAAGTTACACTCATGCAGTTAAAGTCGTATAAAAATAAGATTAAAATGGCAGTGATCAAACTCTAATTAAAATTACAAAAATACAGAAATTAAAAGTATTTCCAAAAAGTAAAAAAAAAAACAGTTCAAACTTTATACTGCACGCTACACTCCTGACTCCTCTCCTTATTCTGAAAGAAAAAAACAACAGAAAGACAATAAAGATCAGTGTTTTGTTATCAATTGAAGTCTAAACAGTGCATGAAGTCAAAGAAAAGTGTCTGAATTTAAAATTAGTGTCCAACTTCTCATTGTCTCCAGTCCTCTGTTGTCTCTACAAAACTAAAGGAAGACAAGAGGAAACAAATTCACAAAGTTACACTCATGCAGTTAAAGTCGTATAAAAATAAGATTAAAATGACAGTGATCAAACTCTAATTAAAATTACAAAAATACAGAAATTAAACGTATATCCCAAAAAAAAAAACACTGTTCAAACTTTATACTGCACGTCACACTCCTGACTCCTCTCCTTATTCTGAAAGAAAAAAACAACAGAAAGACAATAAAGATCAGTGTTTTGTTATCAATTGAAGTCTAAACAGTGCATGAAGTCAAAGAAAAGTGTCTGAATTTAAAATTAGTGTCCAAATTCTCATTGTCTCCAGTCCTCTGTTGTCTCTACAAAACTAAAGGAAGACAAGAGGAAACAAATTCACAAAGTTACACTCATGCAGTTAAAGTCGTATAAAAATAAGATTAAATGACAGTGATCAAACTCTAATTAAAATTACAAAAATACAGAAATTAAAAGTATTTCCAAAAAGTAAAAAAAAAAACAGTTCAAACTTTATACTGCACGCTACACTCCTGACTCCTCTCCTTATTCTGAAAGAAAAAAACAACAGAAAGACAATAAAGATCAGTGGTTTGTTATCAATTGAAGTCTGATCAGAGCATGAAGTCAAAAAAAAGTGTCTGAATTTAAAATTAGTGTCCAACTTCTCATTGTCTCCAGTCCTCTGTTGTCTCTGCAAAACTAAAGGAAGACAAGAGAAAACAAATTCACAAAGTTACACTCATGCAGTTAAAGTCGTATAAAAATAAGATTAAAATGGCAGTGATCAAACTCTAATTAAAATTACAAAAATACAGAAATTAAAAGTATATCCAAAAAGTAAAAAAAAAAAACACTGTTCAAACTTTATACTGCACGTTACACTCCTGACTCCTCTCATTATTCTGAGAGAAAAAAAACTAAACAGAAAGACAATAAAGATCAGTGTTCAAAAACCAGATCAAGACACAATTGTCATCAGATGAAATATGAGCATACGTTTACTGTACCTGAATTTAAAATGAGTGTCCAACTTCTCATTGTCTCCAGTCCTCTGTTGTCTCTACAAAACTAAAGGAAGACAAGAGGAAACAAATTCACAAAGTTACACTCATGCAGTTAAAGTCGTATAAAAATAAGATTAAAATGGCAGTGATGAAACTCTAATTAAAATTACAAAAATACAGAAATTAAAAGTATTTCCAAAAAGTAAAAAAAAAAACAGTTCAAACTTTATACTGCACGCTACACTCCTGACTCCTCTCCTTATTCTGAAAGAAAAAAACAACAGAAAGACAATAAAGATCAGTGTTCAAAAACCAGATCAAGACACAATTGTCATCAGATGAAATATGAGCATACGTTTACTGTACCTGAATTTAAAATGAGTGTCCAACTTCTCATTGTCTCCAGTCCTCTGTTGTCTCTACAAAACTAAAGGAAGACAAGAGGAAACAAATTCACAAAGTTACACTCATGCAGTTAAAGTCGTATAAAAATAAGATTAAAATGGCAGTGATCAAACTCTAATTAAAATTACAAAAATACAGAAATTAAAAGTATTTCCAAAAATTAAAAAAAAAAAAAGTTCAAACTTTATACTGCGAACAGATGACCAATTTGTTATCAAATGAAATCTGATCAGTGCATGAAGTCAAAGAAAAGTGTTTCTGAATCTAAAATGAGTGTCCAGCTTCTCATTGTCTCCAGTCCTCTGACCTCTCTACAAAACTAAATGAAGACAAAAGGAAACAAATTCACAGTTACACTCATGCAGTTAAAGTCGCGAAAAAATAAGATTAAAATGACAGAGATTAAACTCTAATTAAAATTACAAAAATACAGAAATTAAAAGTATTTCCAAAAAAGTAAAAAAAAAAAAACATTATTCAAACTTTATACTGCACGTCACACTCCTGACTCCTCTCATTATTCTGAAAGAAAACAAATAAACAGAAAGACAATAAAGATCAGTGTTCAAAAACCAGATCAAGACACAATTGTCATCAGATGAAATATGAGCATACGTTTACTGTACCTGAATTTAAAATGAGTGTCCAACATCTCATTTGTCTCTGTCCTCTGTTGTCTCTACAAAACTAAAGGAAGACAAGAGGAAACAAATTCACAAAGTTACACTCATGCAGTTAAAGTCGTATAAAAATAAGATTAAAACGGCAGTGATCAAACTCTAATTAAAATTACAAAAATACAGAAATTAAAAGTATTTCCAAAAAGTTAAAAAATAACACTGTTCAAACTTTATACTGCACGTCACACTAATGACTCCTCTCCTTATTCTGAAAGAAAAAAACAACAGAAAGACAATAAAGATCAGTGTTCAAAGTGTTCAAAAACCAGATCAAGACATAAATGTCATCAGATGAAATATGAGCATATCATAAGTTTACTGTACGTGAATTTAAAATGACTGATCAAAGTTATTATTGTCTCCAGTCCTCTGATCTCTCTACAAAACTATATGAAGATTAGAACAAACAGTGGTTAAACATGTTACAACAGTTGAAAGATTCATCATCACATGAATTAGGATGAAAATGTCAAATCGTATTGATAAACATCAAATTTTAAATTTCATATTTCCTCTCAACATTTCTCCTCTTCTTTCATAAAAAGAAATAAATATTATATTGAAATAAAAAAGAGGAAAAGTTAAAATTTTAAAAGTTCATAGGCAAATACTTCAGTGGTTACTTGTCAGTCTGTCCTTAATATTGGCTTAAAGTTAAATATATTGTACACGTTGAAAAGAAAACAATTATCTTTGAATTTCAACTAGACTACATTGCAAATAAAATAAAAAACACCAGGCTACTTATAAATATAACAAATTATTATATGTATATATATATATATATATATATATATGTATGTATACATTTCACAACTCTCTTCACCTTTGGTTGCAAATCAAAGTATAACTTAAATTCAGAAATTTTCCTACATCAGAAAAAGGTGAAACTTACTGTAAGTTTTTTTTTTGTTTGCGTAGAGACACGTATGATCTTGTCATATTGTGTTCAGTCCAGTTTCTGGTTGAAATGTGTTTCTCTCACATCATGCTGTGTGTCTGTTCCTCTCCAAACACTGAAAAGACAGGAGTTCTGTGTGCAAATGTTCTGTTATCTGTTATTACTTGGATTCTAGAACATCCTTACGATGCAACAAAAGAAATAAGTTTGGACTTTACAGTCCCAGTGAAATATATGATTCACACAATACACAGTCAAACCAGAAGATAAATGTTTATGAAGCATTCACTCAGCAATTTGTTCTTATTCATTGATTCATTATAATAAAATTATGAAAGAAAACTGTAGAGGAAAAGAGGAAACAAATTTACAAAGTTACACTCATGCAGTTAAAGTCGCATAAAAATAAGTGATCAAACTCTAATTAAAATTACAAAAATACAGAAATTAAACGTATATCCCAATAAAAAAAAAAACACTGTTCAAACTTTATACTGCACGTCACACTCCTGACTCCTCTCCTTATTCTGAAAGAAAAAAACAACAGAAAGACAATAAAGATCAGTGTTTTGTTATCAATTGAAGTCTGATCAGAGCATGAAGTCAAAAAAAAGTGTCTGAATTTAAAATTAGTGTCCAACTTCTCATTGTCTCCAGTCCTCTGTTGTCTCTACAAAACTAAAGGAAGACAAGAGGAAACAAATTCACAAAGTTACACTCATACAGTTAAAGTCGTATAAAAATAAGATTAAAATGGCAGTGATCAAACTCTAATTAAAATTACAAAAATACAGAAATTAAAAGTATTTCCAAAAAGTAAAAAAAAAAACAGTTCAAACTTTATACTGCACGCTACACTCCTGACTCCTCTCCTTATTCTGAAAGAAAAAAACAACAGAAAGACAATAAAGATCAGTGTTTTGTTATCAATTGAAGTCTAAACAGTGCATGAAGTCAAAGAAAAGTGTCTGAATTTAAAATTAGTGTCCAACTTCTCATTGTCTCCAGTCCTCTTTTGTCTCTACAAAACTAAAGGAAGACAAGAGGAAACAAATTCACAAAGTTACACTCATGCAGTTAAAGTCGTATAAAAATAAGATTAAAATGGCAGTGATCAAACTCTAATTAAAATTACAAAAATACAGAAATTAAAAGTATTTCCAAAAAGTAAAAAAAAAAACAGTTCAAACTTTATACTGCACGCTACACTCCTGACTCCTCTCCTTATTCTGAAAGAAAAAAACAACAGAAAGACAATAAAGATCAGTGTTTTGTTATCAAATGAAGTCTAAACAGTGCATAAAGTCAAAGAAAAGTGTCTGAATTTAAAATTAGTGTCCAACTTCTCATTGTCTCCAGTCCTCTGTTGTCTCTACAAAACTAAAGGAAGACAAGAGGAAACAAATTCACAAAGTTACACTCATGCAGTTAAAGTCGTATAAAAATAAGATTAAAATGACAGTGATCAAACTCTAATTAAAATTACAAAAATACAGAAATTAAACGTATATCCCAAAAAAAAAAAACACTGTTCAAACTTTATACTGCACGTCACACTCCTGACTCCTCTCCTTATTCTGAAAGAAAAAAACTAAACAGAAAGACAATAAAGATCAGTGTTCAAAAACCAGATCAAGACACAATTGTCATCAGATGAAATATGAGCATACGTTTACTGTACCTGAATTTAAAATGAGTGTCCAACTTCTCATTGTCTCCAGTCCTCTGTTGTCTCTACAAAACTAAAGGAAGACAAGAGGAAACAAATTCACAAAGATACACTCATGCAGTTAAAGTCGTATAAAAATAAGATTAAAATGGCAGTGATCAAACTCTAATTAAAATTACAAAAATACAGAAATTAAAAGTATTTCCAAAAAAGTAAAAAAAAAAAAACATTATTCAAACTTTATACTGCACGTCACACTCCTGACTCCTCTCATTATTCTGAAAGAAAAAAAACTAAACAGAAAGACAATAAAGATCAGTGTTCAAAAACCAGATCAAGACACAATTGTCATCAGATGAAATATGAGCATATGTTTACTGTACCTGAATTTAAAATGAGTGTCCAACTTCTCATTGTCTCCAGTCCTCTGATCTCTCTACAAAACTAAATGAAGACAAGAGAAAACAAATTCACAAAGTTACACTCATGCAGTTAAAGTCGTATAAAAATAAGATTAAAATGGCAATGATCAAACTCTAATTAAAATTACAAAAATACAGAAATTAAAAGTATTTCCAAAAAGTAAAAAAAAAACACTGTTCAAACTTTATACTGCGAACAGATGACCAATTTGTTATCAAATGAAATCTGATCAGTGCATGAAGTCAAAGAAAAGTGTCTCTGAATCTAAAATGAGTGTCCAACTTCTCATTGTCTCCAGTCCTCTGACCTCTCTACAAAACTAAATGAAGACAAAAGGAAACAAATTCACAGTTACACTCATGCAGTTAAAGTCGCGAAAAAATAAGATTAAAATGACAGAGATTAAACTCTAATTAAAATTACAAAAATACAGAAATTAAAAGTATTTCCAAAAAAGTAAAAAAAAAAAAACATTATTCAAACTTTATACTGCACGTCACACTCCTGACTCCTCTCATTATTCTGAAAGAAAACAAATAAACAGAAAGACAATAAAGATCAGTGTTCAAAAACCAGATCAAGACACAATTGTCATCAGATGAAATATGAGCATACGTTTACTGTACCTGAATTTAAAATGAGTGTCCAACATCTCATTTGTCTCTGTCCTCTGTTGTCTCTACAAAACTAAAGGAAGACAAGAGGAAACAAATTCACAAAGTTACACTCATGCAGTTAAAGTCGTATAAAAATAAGATTAAAACGGCAGTGATCAAACTCTAATTAAAATTACAAAAATACAGAAATTAAAAGTATTTCCAAAAAGTTAAAAAATAACACTGTTCAAACTTTATACTGCACGTCACACTAATGACTCTTCTCCTTATTCTGAAAGAAAAAAACAACAGAAAGACAATAAAGATCAGTGTTCAAAGTGTTCAAAAACCAGATCAAGGCATAAATGTCATCAGATGAAATATGAGCATATCATAAGTTTACTGTACGTGAATTTAAAATGACTGATCAAAGTTATTATTGTCTCCAGTCCTCTGATCTCTCTACAAAACTATATGAAGATGAGAACAAACAGTGGTTAAACATGTTACAACAGTTGAAAGATTTATCATCACATGAATTAGGATGATAATGTCAAATCGTATTGATAAACATCAAATTTAAAATTTCATATTTCCTCTCAACATTTCTCCTCTTCTTTCATAAAAAGAAATAAATATTATATTGAAATAAAAAAGGGAAAAAGTTAAAATTTTAAAAGTTCATAGCCAAATACTTCAGTGGTTACTTGTCAGTCTGTCCTTAATATTGGCTTAAAGTTAAATATATTGTACACGTTGAAAAGAAAACAATTATCTTTGAATTTCAACTAGACTACATTGCAAATAAAATAAAAAACACCAGGCTACTTATAAATATAACAAATTATTATATGTATATATACATATATATATATGTATGTATACATTTCACAACTCTCTTCACCTTTGGTTGCAAATCAAAGTATAACTTAAATTCAGAAATTTTCCTACATCAGAAAAAGGTGAAACTTACTGTAAGTTTTTTGTTTGTTTGCGTAGAGACACGTATGATCTGGTCATATTGTGTTCAGTCCAGTTTCTGGTTGAAATGTGTTTCTCTCACATCATGCTGTGTGTCTGTTCCTCTCCGAACACTGAAAAGACAGGAGTTCTGTGTGCAAATGTTCTGTTATCTGTTATTACTTGGATTCTAGAACATCCTTACGATGCAACAAAAGAAATAAGTTTGGACTTTACAGTCCCAGTGAAATATATGATTCACACAATACACAGTCAAACCAGAAGATAAATGTTTATGAAGCATTCACTCAGCAATTCGTTCTTATTCATTGATTCATTATAATAAAATTATGAAAGAAAACTGTACAAGAGGAAACAAATTTACAAAGTTACACTCATGCAGTTAAAGTCGCATAAAAATAAGTGATCAAACTCTAATTAAAATTACAAAAATACAGAAATTAAAAGTATTTCCAAAAAGTAAAAAAAAAAAACAGTTCAAACTTTATACTGCACGCTACACTCCTGACTCCTCTCCTTATTCTGAAAGAAAAAAACAACAGAAAGACAATAAAGATCAGTGTTTTGTTATCAATTGAAGTCTAAACAGTGCATGAAGTCAAAGAAAAGTGTCTGAATTTAAAATGAGTGTCCAACTTCTCATTGTCTCCAGTCCTCTGTTGTCTCTACAAAACTAAAGGAAGACAAGAGAAAACAATTTCACAAAGTTACACTCATGCAGTTAAAGTCGTATAAAAATAAGATTAAAATGGCAGTGATCAAACTCTAATTAAAATTACAAAAATACAGAAATTAAAAGTATTTCCAAAAAGTAAAAAAAAAAACAGTTCAAACTTTATACTGCACGCTACACTCCTGACTCCTCTCCTTATTCTGAAAGAAAAAAAACAACAGAAAGACAATAAAGATCAGTGTTTTGTTATCAATTGAAGTCTAAACAGTGCATGAAGTCAAAGAAAAGTGTCTGAATTTAAAATTAGTGTCCAACTTCTCATTGTCTCCAGTCCTCTGTTGTCTCTACAAAACTAAAGGAAGACAAGAGAAAACAAATTCACAAAGTTACACTCATGCAGTTAAAGTCGTATAAAACTAAGATTAAAATGACAGTGATCAAACTCTAATTAAAATTACAAAAATACAGAAATTAAAAGTATTTCCAAAAAAGTAAAAAAAAAAAAACATTATTCAAACTTTATACTGCACGTCACACTCCTGACTCCTCTCATTATTCTGAAAGAAAACAAATAAACAGAAAGACAATAAAGATCAGTGTTCAAAAACCAGATCAAGACACAATTGTCATCAGATGAAATATGAGCATACGTTTACTGTACCTGAATTTAAAATGAGTGTCCAACATCTCATTTGTCTCTGTCCTCTGTTGTCTCTACAAAACTAAAGGAAGACAAGAGGAAACAAATTCACAAAGTTACACTCATGCAGTTAAAGTCGTATAAAAATAAGATTAAAACGGCAGTGATCAAACTCTAATTAAAATTACAAAAATAGAGAAATTAAACGTATATCCCAAAAAAAAAAACACTGTTCAAACTTTATACTGCACGTCACACTCCTGACTCCTCTCATTATTCTGAAAGAAAAAAACTAAACAGAAAGACAATAAAGATCAGTGTTCAAAAACCAGATCAAGACACAATTGTCATCAGATGAAATATGAGCATACGTTTACTGTACCTGAATTTAAAATGAGTGTCCAACTTCTCATTGTCTCCAGTCCTCTGTTGTCTCTACAAAACTAAAGGAAGACAAGAGGAAACAAATTCACAAAGATACACTCATGCAGTTAAAGTCGTATAAAAATAAGATTAAAATGGCAGTGATCAAACTCTAATTAAAATTACAAAAATACAGAAATTAAAAGTATTTCCAAAAAAGTAAAAAAAAAAAAACATTATTCAAACTTTATACTGCACGTCACACTCCTGACTCCTCTCATTATTCTGAAAGAAAAAAAACTAAACAGAAAGACAATAAAGATCAGTGTTCAAAAACCAGATCAAGACACAATTGTCATCAGATGAAATATGAGCATATGTTTACTGTACCTGAATTTAAAATGAGTGTCCAACTTCTCATTGTCTCCAGTCCTCTGATCTCTCTACAAAACTAAATGAAGACAAGAGAAAACAAATTCACAAAGTTACACTCATGCAGTTAAAGTCGTATAAAAATAAGATTAAAATGGCAATGATCAAACTCTAATTAAAATTACAAAAATACAGAAATTAAAAGTATTTCCAAAAAGTAAAAAAAAAACACTGTTCAAACTTTATACTGCGAACAGATGACCAATTTGTTATCAAATGAAATCTGATCAGTGCATGAAGTCAAAGAAAAGTGTCTCTGAATCTAAAATGAGTGTCCAACTTCTCATTGTCTCCAGTCCTCTGACCTCTCTACAAAACTAAATGAAGACAAAAGGAAACAAATTCACAGTTACACTCATGCAGTTAAAGTCGCGAAAAAATAAGATTAAAATGACAGAGATTAAACTCTAATTAAAATTACAAAAATACAGAAATTAAAAGTATTTCCAAAAAAGTAAAAAAAAAAAAACATTATTCAAACTTTATACTGCACGTCACACTCCTGACTCCTCTCATTATTCTGAAAGAAAACAAATAAACAGAAAGACAATAAAGATCAGTGTTCAAAAACCAGATCAAGACACAATTGTCATCAGATGAAATATGAGCATACGTTTACTGTACCTGAATTTAAAATGAGTGTCCAACTTCTCATTGTCTCCAGTCCTCTGACCTCTCTACAAAACTAAATGAAGACAAAAGGAAACAAATTCACAGTTACACTCATGCAGTTAAAGTCGTATAAAAATAAGATTAAAACGGCAGTGATCAAACTCTAATTAAAATTACAAAAATACAGAAATTAAAAGTATTTCCAAAAAGTTAAAAAATAACACTGTTCAAACTTTATACTGCACGTCACACTAATGACTCCTCTCCTTATTCTGAAAGAAAAAAACAACAGAAAGACAATAAAGATCAGTGTTCAAAGTGTTCAAAAACCAGATCAAGGCATAAATGTCATCAGATGAAATATGAGCATATCATAAGTTTACTGTACGTGAATTTAAAATGACTGATCAAAGTTATTATTGTCTCCAGTCCTCTGATCTCTCTACAAAACTATATGAAGATTAGAACAAACAGTGGTTAAACATGTTCCAACAGTTGAAAGATTCATCATCACATGAATTAGGATGAAAATGTCAAATCGTATTGATAAACATCAAATTTTAAATTTCATATTTCCTCTCAACATTTCTCCTCTTCTTTCATAAAAAGAAATAAATATTATATTGAAATAAAAAAGAGGAAAAGTTAAAATTTTAAAAGTTCATAGGCAAATACTTCAGTGGTTACTTGTCAGTCTGTCCTTAATATTGGCTTAAAGTTAAATATATTGTACACGTTGAAAAGAAAACAATTATCTTTGAATTTCAACTAGACTACATTGCAAATAAAATAAAAAACACCAGGCTACTTATAAATATAACAAATTATTATATGTATATATATATATATATATATATATATATGTATGTATACATTTCACAACTCTCTTCACCTTTGGTTGCAAATCAAAGTATAACTTAAATTCAGAAATTTTCCAACATCAGAAAAAGGTGAAACTTACTGTAAGTTTTTTTTTTGTTTGCGTAGAGACACGTATGATCTGGTCATATTGTGTTCAGTCCAGTTTCTGGTTGAAATGTGTTTCTCTCACATCATGCTGTGTGTCTGTTCCTCTCCGAACACTGAAAAGACAGGAGTTCTGTGTGCAAATGTTCTGTTATCTGTTATTACTTGGATTCTAGAACATCCTTACGATGCAACAAAAGAAATAAGTTTGGACTTTACAGTCCCAGTGAAATATATGATTCACACAATACACAGTCAAACCAGAAGATAAATGTTTATGAAGCATTCACTCAGCAATTCGTTCTTATTCATTGATTCATTATAATAAAATTATGAAAGAAAACTGTACAAGAGGAAACAAATTTACAAAGTTACACTCATGCAGTTAAAGTCGCATAAAAATAAGTGATCAAACTCCAATTAAAATTACAAAAATACAGAAATTAAAAGTATTTCCAAAAAGTAAAAAAAAAAACAGTACAAACTTTATACTGCACGCTACACTCCTGACTCCTCTCCTTATTCTGAAAGAAAAAAACAACAGAAAGACAATAAAGATCAGTGTTTTGTTATCAATTGAAGTCTAAACAGTGCATGAAGTCAAAGAAAAGTGTCTGAATTTAAAATGAGTGTCCAACTTCTCATTGTCTCCAGTCCTCTGTTGTCTCTACAAAACTAAAGGAAGACAAGAGAAAACAATTTCACAAAGTTACACTCATGCAGTTAAAGTCGAATAAAAATAAGATTAAAATGGCAGTGATCAAACTCTAATTAAAATTACAAAAATACAGAAATTAAAAGTATTTCCAAAAAGTAAAAAAAAAAAACAGTTCAAACTTTATACTGCACGCTACACTCCTGACTCCTCTCCTTATTCTGAAAGAAAAAAACAACAGAAAGACAATAAAGATCAGTGTTTTGTTATCAATTGAAGTCTAAACAGTGCATGAAGTCAAAGAAAAGTGTCTGAATTTAAAATTAGTGTCCAACTTCTCATTGTCTCCAGTCCTCTGTTGTCTCTACAAAACTAAAGGAAGACAAGAGGAAACAAATTCACAAAGTTACACTCATGCAGTTAAAGTCGTATAAAAATAAGATTAAAATGACAGTGATCAAACTCTAATTAAAATTACAAAAATACAGAAATTAAAAGTATATCCAAAAAGTAAAAAAAAAAAACACTGTTCAAACTTTATACTGCACGTCACACTCCTGACTCCTCTCGTTATTCTGAAAGAAAAAAACTAAACAGAAAGACAATAAAGATCAGTGTTCAAAAACCAGATCAAGACAAAATTGTCATCAGATGAAATATGAGCATACGTTTACTGTACCTGAATTTAAAATGAGTGTCCAACTTCTCATTGTCTCCAGTCCTCTGTTGTCTCTACAAAACTAAAGGAAGACAAGAGGAAACAAATTCACAAAGATACACTCATGCAGTTAAAGTCGTATAAAAATAAGATTAAAATGGCAGTGATCAAACTCTAATTAAAATTACAAAAATACAGAAATTAAAAGTATTTCCAAAAAAGTAAAAAAAAAAAAACATTATTCAAACTTTATACTGCACGTCACACTCCTGACTCCTCTCATTATTCTGAAAGAAAAAAAACTAAACAGAAAGACAATAAAGATCAGTGTTCAAAAACCAGATCAAGACACAATTGTCATCAGATGAAATATGAGCATATGTTTACTGTACCTGAATTTAAAATGAGTGTCCAACTTCTCATTGTCTCCAGTCCTCTGATCTCTCTACAAAACTAAATGAAGACAAGAGAAAACAAATTCACAAAGTTACACTCATGCAGTTAAAGTCGTATAAAAATAAGATTAAAATGGCAATGATCAAACTCTAATTAAAATTACAAAAATACAGAAATTAAAAGTATTTACAAAAAGTAAAAAAAAAACACTGTTCAAACTTTATACTGCGAACAGATGACCAATTTGTTATCAAATGAAATCTGATCAGTGCATGAAGTCAAAGAAAAGTGTCTCTGAATCTAAAATGAGTGTCCAACTTCTCATTGTCTCCAGTCCTCTGACCTCTCTACAAAACTAAATGAAGACAAAAGGAAACAAATTCACAGTTACACTCATGCAGTTAAAGTCGCGAAAAAATAAGATTAAAATGACAGAGATTAAACTCTAATTAAAATTACAAAAATACAGAAATTAAAAGTATTTCCAAAAAAGTAAAAAAAAAAAAACATTATTCAAACTTTATACTGCACGTCACACTCCTGACTCCTCTCATTATTCTGAAAGAAAACAAATAAACAGAAAGACAATAAAGATCAGTGTTCAAAAACCAGATCAAGACACAATTGTCATCAGATGAAATATGAGCATACGTTTACTGTACCTGAATTTAAAATGAGTGTCCAACATCTCATTTGTCTCTGTCCTCTGTTGTCTCTACAAAACTAAAGGAAGACAAGAGGAAACAAATTCACAAAGTTACACTCATGCAGTTAAAGTCGTATAAAAATAAGATTAAAACGGCAGTGATCAAACTCTAATTAAAATTACAAAAATACAGAAATTA
This sequence comes from Pampus argenteus, assembly GCA_036937835.1. NCBI lineage: Eukaryota > Metazoa > Chordata > Actinopteri > Scombriformes > Stromateidae > Pampus > Pampus argenteus. Next base: position 18,413,938 of record CM072882.1, read on the forward strand.
AAAGTATATCCAAAAAGTAAAAAAAAAAAACACTGTTCAAACTTTATACTGCACGTCACACTCCTGACTCCTCTCCTTATTCTGAAAGAAAAAAACTAAACAGAAAGACAATAAAGATCAGTGTTCAAAAACCAGATCAAGACACAATTGTCATCAGATGAAATATGAGCATACGTTTACTGTACCTGAATTTAAAATGAGTGTCCAACTTCTCATTGTCTCCAGTCCTCTGTTGTCTCTACAAAACTAAAGGAAGACAAGAGGAAACAAATTCACAAAGATACACTCATGCAGTTAAAGTCGTATAAAAATAAGATTAAAATGGCAGTGATCAAACTCTAATTAAAATTACAAAAATACAGAAATTAAAAGTATTTCCAAAAAAGTAAAAAAAAAAAAACATTATTCAAACTTTATACTGCACGTCACACTCCTGACTCCTCTCATTATTCTGAAAGAAAAAAAACTAAACAGAAAGACAATAAAGATCAGTGTTCAAAAACCAGATCAAGACACAATTGTCATCAGATGAAATATGAGCATATGTTTACTGTACCTGAATTTAAAATGAGTGTCCAACTTCTCATTGTCTCCAGTCCTCTGATCTCTCTACAAAACTAAATGAAGACAAGAGAAAACAAATTCACAAAGTTACACTCATGCAGTTAAAGTCGTATAAAAATAAGATTAAAATGGCAATGATCAAACTCTAATTAAAATTACAAAAATACAGAAATTAAAAGTATTTCCAAAAAGTAAAAAAAAAACACTGTTCAAACTTTATACTGCGAACAGATGACCAATTTGTTATCAAATGAAATCTGATCAGTGCATGAAGTCAAAGAAAAGTGTCTCTGAATCTAAAATGAGTGTCCAACTTCTCATTGTCTCCAGTCCTCTGACCTCTCTACAAAACTAAATGAAGACAAAAGGAAACAAATTCACAGTTACACTCATGCAGTTAAAGTCGCGAAAAAATAAGATTAAAATGACAGAGATTAAACTCTAATTAAAATTACAAAAATACAGAAATTAAAAGTATTTCCAAAAAAGTAAAAAAAAAAAAACATTATTCAAACTTTATACTGCACGTCACACTCCTGACTCCTCTCATTATTCTGAAAGAAAACAAATAAACAGAAAGACAATAAAGATCAGTGTTCAAAAACCAGATCAAGACACAATTGTCATCAGATGAAATATGAGCATACGTTTACTGTACCTGAATTTAAAATGAGTGTCCAACATCTCATTTGTCTCTGTCCTCTGTTGTCTCTACAAAACTAAAGGAAGACAAGAGGAAACAAATTCACAAAGTTACACTCATGCAGTTAAAGTCGTATAAAAATAAGATTAAAACGGCAGTGATCAAACTCTAATTAAAATTACAAAAATACAGAAATTAAAAGTATATCCAAAAAGTAAAAAAAAAAAACACTGTTCAAACTTTATACTGCACGTCACACTCCTGACTCCTCTCCTTATTCTGAAAGAAAAAAACTAAACAGAAAGACAATAAAGATCAGTGTTCAAAAACCAGATCAAGACACAATTGTCATCAGATGAAATATGAGCATACGTTTACTGTACCTGAATTTAAAATGAGTGTCCAACTTCTCATTGTCTCCAGTCCTCTGTTGTCTCTACAAAACTAAAGGAAGACAAGAGGAAACAAATTCACAAAGATACACTCATGCAGTTAAAGTCGTATAAAAATAAGATTAAAATGGCAGTGATCAAACTCTAATTAAAATTACAAAAATACAGAAATTAAAAGTATTTCCAAAAAAGTAAAAAAAAAAAAACATTATTCAAACTTTATACTGCACGTCACACTCCTGACTCCTCTCATTATTCTGAAAGAAAAAAAACTAAACAGAAAGACAATAAAGATCAGTGTTCAAAAACCAGATCAAGACACAATTGTCATCAGATGAAATATGAGCATATGTTTACTGTACCTGAATTTAAAATGAGTGTCCAACTTCTCATTGTCTCCAGTCCTCTGATCTCTCTACAAAACTAAATGAAGACAAGAGAAAACAAATTCACAAAGTTACACTCATGCAGTTAAAGTCGTATAAAAATAAGATTAAAATGGCAATGATCAAACTCTAATTAAAATTACAAAAATACAGAAATTAAAAGTATTTCCAAAAAGTAAAAAAAAAACACTGTTCAAACTTTATACTGCGAACAGATGACCAATTTGTTATCAAATGAAATCTGATCAGTGCATGAAGTCAAAGAAAAGTGTCTCTGAATCTAAAATGAGTGTCCAACTTCTCATTGTCTCCAGTCCTCTGACCTCTCTACAAAACTAAATGAAGACAAAAGGAAACAAATTCACAGTTACACTCATGCAGTTAAAGTCGCGAAAAAATAAGATTAAAATGACAGAGATTAAACTCTAATTAAAATTACAAAAATACAGAAATTAAAAGTATTTCCAAAAAAGTAAAAAAAAAAAAACATTATTCAAACTTTATACTGCACGTCACACTCCTGACTCCTCTCATTATTCTGAAAGAAAACAAATAAACAGAAAGACAATAAAGATCAGTGTTCAAAAACCAGATCAAGACACAATTGTCATCAGATGAAATATGAGCATACGTTTACTGTACCTGAATTTAAAATGAGTGTCCAACATCTCATTTGTCTCTGTCCTCTGTTGTCTCTACAAAACTAAAGGAAGACAAGAGGAAACAAATTCACAAAGTTACACTCATGCAGTTAAAGTCGTATAAAAATAAGATTAAAACGGCAGTGATCAAACTCTAATTAAAATTACAAAAATACAGAAATTAAAAGTATTTCCAAAAAGTTAAAAAATAACACTGTTCAAACTTTATACTGCACGTCACACTAATGACTCTTCTCCTTATTCTGAAAGAAAAAAACAACAGAAAGACAATAAAGATCAGTGTTCAAAGTGTTCAAAAACCAGATCAAGGCATAAATGTCATCAGATGAAATATGAGCATATCATAAGTTTACTGTACGTGAATTTAAAATGACTGATCAAAGTTATTATTGTCTCCAGTCCTCTGATCTCTCTACAAAACTATATGAAGATGAGAACAAACAGTGGTTAAACATGTTACAACAGTTGAAAGATTCATCATCACATGAATTAGGATGATAATGTCAAATCGTATTGATAAACATCAAATTTAAAATTTCATATTTCCTCTCAACATTTCTCCTCTTCTTTCATAAAAAGAAATAAATATTATATTGAAATAAAAAAGGGAAAAAGTTAAAATTTTAAAAGTTCATAGCCAAATACTTCAGTGGTTACTTGTCAGTCTGTCCTTAATATTGGCTTAAAGTTAAATATATTGTACACGTTGAAAAGAAAACAATTATCTTTGAATTTCAACTAGACTACATTGCAAATAAAATAAAAAACACCAGGCTACTTATAAATATAACAAATTATTATATGTATATATACATATATATATATGTATGTATACATTTCACAACTCTCTTCACCTTTGGTTGCAAATCAAAGTATAACTTAAATTCAGAAATTTTCCTACATCAGAAAAAGGTGAAACTTACTGTAAGTTTTTTGTTTGTTTGCGTAGAGACACGTATGATCTGGTCATATTGTGTTCAGTCCAGTTTCTGGTTGAAATGTGTTTCTCTCACATCATGCTGTGTGTCTGTTCCTCTCCGAACACTGAAAAGACAGGAGTTCTGTGTGCAAATGTTCTGTTATCTGTTATTACTTGGATTCTAGAACATCCTTACGATGCAACAAAAGAAATAAGTTTGGACTTTACAGTCCCAGTGAAATATATGATTCACACAATACACAGTCAAACCAGAAGATAAATGTTTATGAAGCATTCACTCAGCAATTCGTTCTTATTCATTGATTCATTATAATAAAATTATGAAAGAAAACTGTACAAGAGGAAACAAATTTACAAAGTTACACTCATGCAGTTAAAGTCGCATAAAAATAAGTGATCAAACTCTAATTAAAATTACAAAAATACAGAAATTAAAAGTATTTCCAAAAAGTAAAAAAAAAAAACAGTTCAAACTTTATACTGCACGCTACACTCCTGACTCCTCTCCTTATTCTGAAAGAAAAAAACAACAGAAAGACAATAAAGATCAGTGTTTTGTTATCAATTGAAGTCTAAACAGTGCATGAAGTCAAAGAAAAGTGTCTGAATTTAAAATTAGTGTCCAACTTCTCATTGTCTCCAGTCCTCTGTTGTCTCTACAAAACTAAAGGAAGACAAGAGGAAACAAATTCACAAAGTTACACTCATGCAGTTAAAGTCGTATAAAAATAAGATTAAAATGACAGTGATCAAACTCTAATTAAAATTACAAAAATACAGAAATTAAAAGTATATCCAAAAAGTAAAAAAAAAAAACACTGTTCAAACTTTATACTGCACGTCACACTCCTGACTCCTCTCCTTATTCTGAAAGAAAAAAACTAAACAGAAAGACAATAAAGATCAGTGTTCAAAAACCAGATCAAGACACAATTGTCATCAGATGAAATATGAGCATACGTTTACTGTACCTGAATTTAAAATGAGTGTCCAACTTCTCATTGTCTCCAGTCCTCTGTTGTCTCTACAAAACTAAAGGAAGACAAGAGGAAACAAATTCACAAAGATACACTCATGCAGTTAAAGTCGTATAAAAATAAGATTAAAATGGCAGTGATCAAACTCTAATTAAAATTACAAAAATACAGAAATTAAAAGTATTTCCAAAAAAGTAAAAAAAAAAAAACATTATTCAAACTTTATACTGCACGTCACACTCCTGACTCCTCTCATTATTCTGAAAGAAAAAAAACTAAACAGAAAGACAATAAAGATCAGTGTTCAAAAACCAGATCAAGACACAATTGTCATCAGATGAAATATGAGCATATGTTTACTGTACCTGAATTTAAAATGAGTGTCCAACTTCTCATTGTCTCCAGTCCTCTGATCTCTCTACAAAACTAAATGAAGACAAGAGAAAACAAATTCACAAAGTTACACTCATGCAGTTAAAGTCGTATAAAAATAAGATTAAAATGGCAATGATCAAACTCTAATTAAAATTACAAAAATACAGAAATTAAAAGTATTTCCAAAAAGTAAAAAAAAAACACTGTTCAAACTTTATACTGCGAACAGATGACCAATTTGTTATCAAATGAAATCTGATCAGTGCATGAAGTCAAAGAAAAGTGTCTCTGAATCTAAAATGAGTGTCCAACTTCTCATTGTCTCCAGTCCTCTGACCTCTCTACAAAACTAAATGAAGACAAAAGGAAACAAATTCACAGTTACACTCATGCAGTTAAAGTCGCGAAAAAATAAGATTAAAATGACAGAGATTAAACTCTAATTAAAATTACAAAAATACAGAAATTAAAAGTATTTCCAAAAAAGTAAAAAAAAAAAAACATTATTCAAACTTTATACTGCACGTCACACTCCTGACTCCTCTCATTATTCTGAAAGAAAACAAATAAACAGAAAGACAATAAAGATCAGTGTTCAAAAACCAGATCAAGACACAATTGTCATCAGATGAAATATGAGCATACGTTTACTGTACCTGAATTTAAAATGAGTGTCCAACATCTCATTTGTCTCTGTCCTCTGTTGTCTCTACAAAACTAAAGGAAGACAAGAGGAAACAAATTCACAAAGTTACACTCATGCAGTTAAAGTCGTATAAAAATAAGATTAAAACGGCAGTGATCAAACTCTAATTAAAATTACAAAAATACAGAAATTAAAAGTATATCCAAAAAGTAAAAAAAAAAAACACTGTTCAAACTTTATACTGCACGTCACACTCCTGACTCCTCTCCTTATTCTGAAAGAAAAAAACTAAACAGAAAGACAATAAAGATCAGTGTTCAAAAACCAGATCAAGACACAATTGTCATCAGATGAAATATGAGCATACGTTTACTGTACCTGAATTTAAAATGAGTGTCCAACTTCTCATTGTCTCCAGTCCTCTGTTGTCTCTACAAAACTAAAGGAAGACAAGAGGAAACAAATTCACAAAGATACACTCATGCAGTTAAAGTCGTATAAAAATAAGATTAAAATGGCAGTGATCAAACTCTAATTAAAATTACAAAAATACAGAAATTAAAAGTATTTCCAAAAAAGTAAAAAAAAAAAAACATTATTCAAACTTTATACTGCACGTCACACTCCTGACTCCTCTCATTATTCTGAAAGAAAAAAAACTAAACAGAAAGACAATAAAGATCAGTGTTCAAAAACCAGATCAAGACACAATTGTCATCAGATGAAATATGAGCATATGTTTACTGTACCTGAATTTAAAATGAGTGTCCAACTTCTCATTGTCTCCAGTCCTCTGATCTCTCTACAAAACTAAATGAAGACAAGAGAAAACAAATTCACAAAGTTACACTCATGCAGTTAAAGTCGTATAAAAATAAGATTAAAATGGCAATGATCAAACTCTAATTAAAATTACAAAAATACAGAAATTAAAAGTATTTCCAAAAAGTAAAAAAAAAACACTGTTCAAACTTTATACTGCGAACAGATGACCAATTTGTTATCAAATGAAATCTGATCAGTGCATGAAGTCAAAGAAAAGTGTCTCTGAATCTAAAATGAGTGTCCAACTTCTCATTGTCTCCAGTCCTCTGACCTCTCTACAAAACTAAATGAAGACAAAAGGAAACAAATTCACAGTTACACTCATGCAGTTAAAGTCGCGAAAAAATAAGATTAAAATGACAGAGATTAAACTCTAATTAAAATTACAAAAATACAGAAATTAAAAGTATTTCCAAAAAAGTAAAAAAAAAAAAACATTATTCAAACTTTATACTGCACGTCACACTCCTGACTCCTCTCATTATTCTGAAAGAAAACAAATAAACAGAAAGACAATAAAGATCAGTGTTCAAAAACCAGATCAAGACACAATTGTCATCAGATGAAATATGAGCATACGTTTACTGTACCTGAATTTAAAATGAGTGTCCAACATCTCATTTGTCTCTGTCCTCTGTTGTCTCTACAAAACTAAAGGAAGACAAGAGGAAACAAATTCACAAAGTTACACTCATGCAGTTAAAGTCGTATAAAAATAAGATTAAAACGGCAGTGATCAAACTCTAATTAAAATTACAAAAATACAGAAATTAAAAGTATTTCCAAAAAGTTAAAAAATAACACTGTTCAAACTTTATACTGCACGTCACACTAATGACTCTTCTCCTTATTCTGAAAGAAAAAAACAACAGAAAGACAATAAAGATCAGTGTTCAAAGTGTTCAAAAACCAGATCAAGGCATAAATGTCATCAGATGAAATATGAGCATATCATAAGTTTACTGTACGTGAATTTAAAATGACTGATCAAAGTTATTATTGTCTCCAGTCCTCTGATCTCTCTACAAAACTATATGAAGATGAGAACAAACAGTGGTTAAACATGTTACAACAGTTGAAAGATTCATCATCACATGAATTAGGATGATAATGTCAAATCGTATTGATAAACATCAAATTTAAAATTTCATATTTCCTCTCAACATTTCTCCTCTTCTTTCATAAAAAGAAATAAATATTATATTGAAATAAAAAAGGGAAAAAGTTAAAATTTTAAAAGTTCATAGCCAAATACTTCAGTGGTTACTTGTCAGTCTGTCCTTAATATTGGCTTAAAGTTAAATATATTGTACACGTTGAAAAGAAAACAATTATCTTTGAATTTCAACTAGACTACATTGCAAATAAAATAAAAAACACCAGGCTACTTATAAATATAACAAATTATTATATGTATATATACATATATATATATGTATGTATACATTTCACAACTCTCTTCACCTTTGGTTGCAAATCAAAGTATAACTTAAATTCAGAAATTTTCCTACATCAGAAAAAGGTGAAACTTACTGTAAGTTTTTTGTTTGTTTGCGTAGAGACACGTATGATCTGGTCATATTGTGTTCAGTCCAGTTTCTGGTTGAAATGTGTTTCTCTCACATCATGCTGTGTGTCTGTTCCTCTCCGAACACTGAAAAGACAGGAGTTCTGTGTGCAAATGTTCTGTTATCTGTTATTACTTGGATTCTAGAACATCCTTACGATGCAACAAAAGAAATAAGTTTGGACTTTACAGTCCCAGTGAAATATATGATTCACACAATACACAGTCAAACCAGAAGATAAATGTTTATGAAGCATTCACTCAGCAATTCGTTCTTATTCATTGATTCATTATAATAAAATTATGAAAGAAAACTGTACAAGAGGAAACAAATTTACAAAGTTACACTCATGCAGTTAAAGTCGCATAAAAATAAGTGATCAAACTCTAATTAAAATTACAAAAATACAGAAATTAAAAGTATTTCCAAAAAGTAAAAAAAAAAAACAGTTCAAACTTTATACTGCACGCTACACTCCTGACTCCTCTCCTTATTCTGAAAGAAAAAAACAACAGAAAGACAATAAAGATCAGTGTTTTGTTATCAATTGAAGTCTAAACAGTGCATGAAGTCAAAGAAAAGTGTCTGAATTTAAAATGAGTGTCCAACTTCTCATTGTCTCCAGTCCTCTGTTGTCTCTACAAAACTAAAGGAAGACAAGAGAAAACAATTTCACAAAGTTACACTCATGCAGTTAAAGTCGTATAAAAATAAGATTAAAATGGCAGTGATCAAACTCTAATTAAAATTACAAAAATACAGAAATTAAAAGTATTTCCAAAAAGTAAAAAAAAAAACAGTTCAAACTTTATACTGCACGCTACACTCCTGACTCCTCTCCTTATTCTGAAAGAAAAAAACAACAGAAAGACAATAAAGATCAGTGTTTTGTTATCAATTGAAGTCTAAACAGTGCATGAAGTCAAAGAAAAGTGTCTGAATTTAAAATTAGTGTCCAACTTCTCATTGTCTCCAGTCCTCTGTTGTCTCTACAAAACTAAAGGAAGACAAGAGGAAACAAATTCACAAAGTTACGCTCATGCAGTTAAAGTCGTATAAAAATAAGATTAAAATGACAGTGATCAAACTCTAATTAAAATTACAAAAATAGAGAAATTAAACGTATATCCCAAAAAAAAAAACACTGTTCAAACTTTATACTGCACGTCACACTCCTGACTCCTCTCATTATTCTGAAAGAAAAAAACTAAACAGAAAGACAATAAAGATCAGTGTTCAAAAACCAGATCAAGACACAATTGTCATCAGATGAAATATGAGCATACGTTTACTGTACCTGAATTTAAAATGAGTGTCCAACTTCTCATTGTCTCCAGTCCTCTGATCTCTCTACAAAACTAAATGAAGACAAGAGAAAACAAATTCACAAAGTTACACTCATGCAGTTAAAGTCGTATAAAAATAAGATTAAAATGGCAATGATCAAACTCTAATTAAAATTACAAAAATACAGAAATTAAAAGTATTTCCAAAAAGTAAAAAAAAAACACTGTTCAAACTTTATACTGCGAACAGATGACCAATTTGTTATCAAATGAAATCTGATCAGTGCATGAAGTCAAAGAAAAGTGTCTCTGAATCTAAAATGAGTGTCCAACTTCTCATTGTCTCCAGTCCTCTGACCTCTCTACAAAACTAAATGAAGACAAAAGGAAACAAATTCACAGTTACACTCATGCAGTTAAAGTCGCGAAAAAATAAGATTAAAATGACAGAGATTAAACTCTAATTAAAATTACAAAAATACAGAAATTAAAAGTATTTCCAAAAAAGTAAAAAAAAAAAAACATTATTCAAACTTTATACTGCACGTCACACTCCTGACTCCTCTCATTATTCTGAAAGAAAACAAATAAACAGAAAGACAATAAAGATCAGTGTTCAAAAACCAGATCAAGACACAATTGTCATCAGATGAAATATGAGCATACGTTTACTGTACCTGAATTTAAAATGAGTGTCCAACTTCTCATTGTCTCCAGTCCTCTGACCTCTCTACAAAACTAAATGAAGACAAAAGGAAACAAATTCACAGTTACACTCATGCAGTTAAAGTCGTATAAAAATAAGATTAAAACGGCAGTGATCAAACTCTAATTAAAATTACAAAAATACAGAAATTAAAAGTATTTCCAAAAAGTTAAAAAATAACACTGTTCAAACTTTATACTGCACGTCACACTAATGACTCCTCTCCTTATTCTGAAAGAAAAAAACAACAGAAAGACAATAAAGATCAGTGTTCAAAGTGTTCAAAAACCAGATCAAGACATAAATGTCATCAGATGAAATATGAGCATATCATAAGTTTACTGTACGTGAATTTAAAATGACTGATCAAAGTTATTATTGTCTCCAGTCCTCTGATCTCTCTACAAAACTATATGAAGATTAGAACAAACAGTGGTTAAACATGTTCCAACAGTTGAAAGATTCATCATCACATGAATTAGGATGAAAATGTCAAATCGTATTGATAAACATCAAATTTTAAATTTCATATTTCCTCTCAACATTTCTCCTCTTCTTTCATAAAAAGAAATAAATATTATATTGAAATAAAAAAGAGGAAAAGTTAAAATTTTAAAAGTTCATAGGCAAATACTTCAGTGGTTACTTGTCAGTCTGTCCTTAATATTGGCTTAAAGTTAAATATATTGTACACGTTGAAAAGAAAACAATTATCTTTGAATTTCAACTAGACTACATTGCAAATAAAATAAAAAACACCAGGCTACTTATAAATATAACAAATTATTATATGTATATATATATATATATATATATATATATATGTATGTATACATTTCACAACTCTCTTCACCTTTGGTTGCAAATCAAAGTATAACTTAAATTCAGAAATTTTCCTACATCAGAAAAAGGTGAAACTTACTGTAAGTTTTTTTTTTGTTTGCGTAGAGACACGTATGATCTGGTCATATTGTGTTCAGTCCAGTTTCTGGTTGAAATGTGTTTCTCTCACATCATGCTGTGTGTCTGTTCCTCTCCGAACACTGAAAAGACAGGAGTTCTGTGTGCAAATGTTCTGTTATCTGTTATTACTTGGATTCTAGAACATCCTTACGATGCAACAAAAGAAATAAGTTTGGACTTTACAGTCCCAGTGAAATATATGATTCACACAATACACAGTCAAACCAGAAGATAAATGTTTATGAAGCATTCACTCAGCAATTCGTTCTTATTCATTGATTCATTATAATAAAATTATGAAAGAAAACTGTACAAGAGGAAACAAATTTACAAAGTTACACTCATGCAGTTAAAGTCGCATAAAAATAAGTGATCAAACTCCAATTAAAATTACAAAAATACAGAAATTAAAAGTATTTCCAAAAAGTAAAAAAAAAAACAGTACAAACTTTATACTGCACGCTACACTCCTGACTCCTCTCCTTATTCTGAAAGAAAAAAACAACAGAAAGACAATAAAGATCAGTGTTTTGTTATCAATTGAAGTCTAAACAGTGCATGAAGTCAAAGAAAAGTGTCTGAATTTAAAATGAGTGTCCAACTTCTCATTGTCTCCAGTCCTCTGTTGTCTCTACAAAACTAAAGGAAGACAAGAGAAAACAATTTCACAAAGTTACACTCATGCAGTTAAAGTCGTATAAAAATAAGATTAAAATGACAGTGATCAAACTCTAATTAAAATTACAAAAATACAGAAATTAAAAGTATATCCAAAAAGTAAAAAAAAAACACTGTTCAAACTTTATACTGCACGTCACACTCCTGACTCCTCTCCTTATTCTGAAAGAAAAAAACAACAGAAAGACAATAAAGATCAGTGTTTTGTTATCAATTGAAGTCTGATCAGTGCATGAAGTCAAAAAAAAGTGTCTGAATTTAAAATGAGTGTCCAACTTCTCATTGTCTCCAGTCCTCTGTTGTCTCTACAAAACTAAAGGAAGACAAGAGAAAACAATTTCACAAAGTTACACTCATGCAGTTAAAGTCGTATAAAAATAAGATTAAAATGGCAGTGATCAAACTCTAATTAAAATTACAAAAATACAGAAATTAAAAGTATTTCCAAAAAGTAAAAAAAAAAACAGTTCAAACTTTATACTGCACGCTACACTCCTGACTCCTCTCCTTATTCTGAAAGAAAAAAACAACAGAAAGACAATAAAGATCAGTGTTTTGTTATCAATTGAAGTCTAATCAGTGCATGAAGTCAAAGAAAAGTGTCTGAATTTAAAATTAGTGTCCAACTTCTCATTGTCTCCAGTCCTCTGTTGTCTCTACAAAACTAAAGGAAGACAAGAGGAAACAAATTCACAAAGTTACACTCATGCAGTTAAAGTCGTATAAAAATAAGATTAAAATGACAGTGATCAAACTCTAATTAAAATTACAAAAATACAGAAATTAAAAGTATATCCAAAAAGTAAAAAAAAAAAACACTGTTCAAACTTTATACTGCACGTCACACTCCTGACTCCTCTCATTATTCTGAAAGAAAAAAAACTAAACAGAAAGACAATAAAGATCAGTGTTCAAAAACCAGATCAAGACACAATTATCATCAGATGAAATATGAGCATACGTTTACTGTACCTGAAATTAAAATGAGTGTCCAACTTCCCATTGTCTCCAGTCCTCTGTTGTCTCTACAAAACTAAAGGAAGACAAGAGAAAACAAATTCACAAAGTTACACTCATGCAGTTAAAGTCGTATAAAAATAAGATTAAAATGACAGTGATCAAACTCTAATTAAAATTACAAAAATACAGAAATTTAAAGTATTTCCAAAAAGAACAAAAAAAACACTGTTCAAACTTTATATTGCACGTCACACTCCTGACTCCTCTCATTATTCTGAAAGAAAAAAAAACTAAACAGAAAGACAATAAAGATCAGTGTTCAAAAACCAGATCAAGACACAATTGTCATCAGATGAAATATGAGCATACGTTTACTGTACCTGAATTTAAAATGAGTGTCCAACTTCTCATTGTCTCCAGTCCTCTGTTGTCTCTACAAAACTAAAGGAAGACAAGAGAAAACAATTTCACAAAGTTACACTCATGCAGTTAAAGTCGTATAAAAATAAGATTAAAATGGCAGTGATCAAATTCTAATTAAAATTACAAAAATACAGAAATTAAAAGTATTTCCAAAAAGTAAAAAAAAAACAGTTTAAACTTTATACTGCACGCTACACTCCTGACTCCTCTCCTTATTCTGAAAGAAAAAAACAACAGAAAGACAATAAAGATCAGTGTTTTGTTATCAATTGAAGTTTAAACAGTGCATGAAGTCAAAGAAAAGTGTCTGAATTTAAAATTAGTGTCCAACTTCTCATTGTCTCCAGTCCTCTGTTGTCTCTACAAAACTAAAGGAAGACAAGAGGAAACAAATTCACAAAGTTACACTCATGCAGTTAAAGTCGTATAAAAATAAGATTAAAATGACAGTGATCAAACTCTAATTAAAATTACAAAAATACAGAAATTAAAAGTATTTCCAAAAAGTAAAAAAAAAAACACTGTTCAAACTTTATACTGCACGTCACACTCCTGACTCCTCTCATTATTCTGAAAGAAAAAAAATAAACAGAAAGACAATAAAGATCAGTGTTCAAAGTGTTCAAAAACCAGATCAAGACACAAATGTCATCAGATGAAATATGAGCATATCATAAGTTTACTGTACCTGAATTTAAAATGAGTGTCCAACTTTTCATTGTCTCCAGTCCTCTGATCTCTCTACAAAACTAAATGAAGACAAGAGCAAACAAATTCACAAAGTTACACTCATGCAGTTAAAGTCGTATAAAAATAAGATTGAAATGGCAATGATCAAACTCTAAATAAAATTACAAAAATACAGAAATTAAAAGTATTTCCAAAAAGTAAAAAAAATAAACTGTTTAAACTTTATACTGCGAACAGATGACCAATTTGTTATCAAATGAAATCTGATCAGTGCATGAAGTCAAAGAAAAGTGTCTCTGAATTTAAAATGAGTGTCCAACTTCTCATTGTCTCCAGTCCTCTGACCTCTCTACAAAACTAAATGAAGACAAAAGGAAACAAATTCACAGTTACACTCATGCAGTTAAAGTCATATAAAAATAAGATTAAAATGGCAGTGATCAAACTCTAATTAAAATTACAAAAATACAGAAATTAAAAGTATTTCCAAAAAGTAAAAAAAAAAACAGTTCAAACTTTATACTGCACGCTACACTCCTGACTCCTCTCCTTATTCTGAAAGAAAAAAACAACAGAAAGACAATAAAGATCAGTGTTTTGTTATCAATTGAAGTCTAAACAGTGCATGAAGTCAAAGAAAAGTGTCTGAATTTAAAATTAGTGTCCAACTTCTCATTGTCTCCAGTCCTCTGTTGTCTCTACAAAACTAAAGGAAGACAAGAGGAAACAAATTCACAAAGTTACACTCATGCAGTTAAAGTCGTATAAAAATAAGATTAAAATGACAGTGATCAAACTCTAATTAAAATTACAAAAATACAGAAATTAAAAGTATATCCAAAAAGTAAAAAAAAAACACTGTTCAAACTTTATACTGCACGTCACACTCCTGACTCCTCTCCTTATTCTGAAAGAAAAAAACAACAGAAAGACAATAAAGATCAGTGTTTTGTTATCAATTGAAGTCTGATCAGTGCATGAAGTAAAAAAAAAGTGTCTGAATTTAAAATTAGTGTCCAACTTCTCATTGTCTCCAGTCCTCTGTTGTCTCTACAAAACTAAAGGAAGACAAGAGAAAACAAATTCACAAAGTTACACTCATGCAGTTAAAGTCGTATAAAAATAAGATTAAAATGGCAGTGATCAAACTCTAATTAAAATTACAAAAATACAGAAATTAAAAGTATTTCCAAAAAGTAAAAAAAAAAACACTTCAAACTTTATACTGCACGTCACACTCCTGAATCCTCTCATTATTCTGAAAGAAAAAAAAACTAAACAGAAAGACAATAAAGATCAGTGTTAAAAAACCAGATCAAGACACAATTGTCATCAGATGAAATATGAGCATATGTTTACTGTACCTGAATTTAAAATGAGTGTCCAACTTCTCATTGTCTCCAGTCCTCTGTTGTCTCTACAAAACTAAAGGAAGACAAGAGGAAACAAATTCACAAAGTTACACTCATGCAGTTAAAGTCGTATAAAAATAAGATTAAAATGACAGTGATCAAACTCTAATTAAAATTACAAAAATACAGAAATTAAAAGTATATCCAAAAAGTAAAAAAAAAAACACTGTTCAAACTTTATACTGCACGTCACACTCCTGACTCCTCTCATTATTCTGAAAGAAAAAAAACTAAACAGAAAGACAATAAAGATCAGTGTTCAAAAACCAGATCAAGACACAATTGTCATCAGATGAAATATGAGCATACGTTTACTGTACCTGAATTTAAAATGAGTGTCCAACTTCTCATTGTCTCCAGTCCTCTGTTGTCTCTACAAAACTAAAGGAAGACAAGAGGAAACAAATTTACAAAGTTACACTCATGCAGTTAAAGTCGTATAAAAATAAGATTAAAATGGCAGTGATCAAACTCTAATTAAAATTACAAAAATACAGAAATTAAAAGTATTTCCAAAAAGTAAAAAAAAAAACAGTTCAAACTTTATACTGCACGCTACACTCCTGACTCCTCTCCTTATTCTGAAAGAAAAAAACAACAGAAAGACAATAAAGATCAGTGTTTTGTTATCAATTGAAGTCTAAACAGTGCATGAAGTCAAAGAAAAGTGTCTGAATTTAAAATTAGTGTCCAACTTCTCATTGTCTCCAGTCCTCTGTTGTCTCTACAAAACTAAAGGAAGACAAGAGGAAACAAATTCACAAAGTTACACTCATGCAGTTAAAGTCGTATAAAAATAAGATTAAAATGACAGTGATCAAACTCTTATTAAAATTACAAAAATACAGAAATTAAAAGTATATCCAAAAAGTAAAAAAAAAAAACACTGTTCAAACTTTATACTGCACGTCACACTCCTGACTCCTCTCATTATTCTGAAAGAAAAAAAATAAACAGAAAGACAATAAAGATCAGTGTTCAAAGTGTTCAAAAACCAGATCAAGACACAAATGTCATCAGATGAAATATGAGCATATCATAAGTTTACTGTACCTGAATTTAAAATGAGTGTCCAACTTCTCATTGTCTCCAGTCCTCTGACCTCTCTACAAAACTAAATGAAGACAAAAGGAAACAAATTCACAGTTACACTCATGCAGTTAAAGTCGCGAAAAAATAAGATTAAAATGACAGTGATTAAACTCTAATTAAAATTACAAAAATACAGAAATTAAAAGTATTTCCAAAAAAGTAAAAAAAAAAAAAACATTATTCAAACTTTATACTGCACGTCACACTCCTGACTCCTCTCATTATTCTGAAAGAAAACAAATAAACAGAAAGACAATAAAGATCAGTGTTCAAAAACCAGATCAAGACACAATTGTCATCAGATGAAATATGAGCATACGTTTACTGTACCTGAATTTAAAATGAGTGTCCAACATCTCATTTGTCTCTGTCCTCTGTTGTCTCTACAAAACTAAAGGAAGACAAGAGGAAACAAATTCACAAAGTTACACTCATGCAGTTAAAGTCGTATAAAAATAAGATTAAAACGGCAGTGATCAAACTCTAATTAAAATTACAAAAATACAGAAATTAAAAGTATTTCCAAAAAGTTAAAAAATAACACTGTTCAAACTTTATACTGTACGTCACACTAATGACTCCTCTCCTTATTCTGAAAGAAAAAAACAACAGAAAGACAATAAAGATCAGTGTTCAAAGTGTTCAAAAATCAGATCAAGACATAAATGTCATCAGATGAAATATGAGCATATCATAAGTTTACTGTACGTGAATTTAAAATGACTGATCAAAGTTATTATTGTCTCCAGTCCTCTGATCTCTCTACAAAACTATATGAAGATGAGAACAAACAGTGGTTAAACATGTTACAACAGTTGAAAGATTCATCATCACATGAATTAGGATGAAAATGTCAAATCGTATTGATAAACATCAAATTTTAAATTTCATATTTCCTCTCAACATTTCTCCTCTTCTTTCATAAAAAGAAATAAATATTATATTGAAATAAAAAAGGGAAAAAGTTAAAATTTTAAAAGTTCATAGGCAAATACTTCAGTGGTTACTTGTCAGTCTGTCCTTAATATTGGCTTAAAGTTAAATATATTGTACACGTTGAAAAGAAAACAATTATCTTTGAATTTCAACTAGACTACATTGCAAATAAAATAAAAAACACCAGGCTACTTATAAATATAACAAATTATTCTATGTATATATATATATATATATGTATGTTGTTGCGCACTGTCATTGGTGGTGGAGGTAATGTGTCACAAAAGCCGCGAGTGATTTAAAATATGCAAACAGCTGATTAGATGGGAGGGTGCACTCACCGGGGCGAAAGGGTTGTGACTGGTGGTTGGTCGCACGCACTGTCGGTAATCCCATAAAACGGGAACGAGCACGGTGATGAGGGAGTAACATCCAACCTGCATGCTGACTGAGCAAGACGCCACTGGTAAGGTTCTGGTTTAAATCCCTTTCGTTGCTTTGTGTTTGTAATTATATGCCGCGGCCGCTGCTGCTGTTATTGTCACTTGGACTGATGTTTTAAACTTTGTCCTGTTGTTGATCGCGTGGTGATCGCTTTAAATCCGGTGTTTACCATCTATGCATTATGGATTGTTTGCCGGTACAAACTTTTGAAGAGTGCGTTTGTCACTTCCTGGTTTTGGTGAACGGCATGATGGGAAACGTAGTATTTCTATATATTGTGGGTTTAAAGTTTTAAAGTATATTTACATGAGTTATTTGTACAATATTATTTATATGCTGGTGCTTTATATTAAATGCTTTTAAATGATGCATAGCTTATAAAATATATATATTTATATGGATGTATTTATTTAATTGTATTTATATGTGCACCTATTTATTCGTATTTATTTACATTTTAAATGAATCAAACACAAGCACTTTGGTATTTTCTGCAGGTTTATAACCTAATGTGGGAATGTGGATGTAAAAATAAAGAAAAGAAAAATAAATCATCACATGAAGACATTTGAGTTATTCAACGCTTGCTCTCTCAGCATCCCTTCGGCGGGGTAAACTAAAGAACGCCGAACATATGTATACATTTCACAACTCTCTTCACCTTTGGTTGCAAATCAAAGTATATCTTAAATTCAGAAATGTTCCTACATCAGAAAAATGTGAAACTTACTGTAAGTTTTTTTTTTTGTTTGCGTAGAGACACGTATGATCTTGTCATATTGTGTTCAGTCCAGTTTCTGGTTGAAATGTGTTTCTCTCACATCATGCTGTGTGTCTGTTCCTCTCCAAACACTGAAAAGACAGGAGTTCTGTGTGCAAATGTTCTGTTATCTGTTATTACTTGGATTCTAGAACATCCTTACGATGCAACAAAAGAAATAAGTTTGGACTTTACAGTCCCAGTGAAATATATGATTCACACAATACACAGTCAAACCAGAAGATAAATGTTTATGAAGCATTCACTCAGCAATTTGTTCTTATTCATTGATTCATTATAATAAAATTATGAAAGAAAACTGTACAAGAGGAAACAAATTTACAAAGTTACACTCATGCAGTTAAAGTCGCATAAAAATAAGTGATCAAACTCTAATTAAAATTACAAAAATACAGAAATTAAACGTATATCCCAATAAAAAAAAAAACACTGTTCAAACTTTATACTGCACGTCACACTCCTGACTCCTCTCCTTATTCTGAAAGAAAAAAACAACAGAAAGACAATAAAGATCAGTGTTTTGTTATCAATTGAAGTCTGATCAGAGCATGAAGTAAAAAAAAAGTGTCTGAATTTAAAATGAGTGTCCAACTTCTCATTGTCTCCAGTCCTCTGTTGTCTCTACAAAACTAAAGGAAGACAAGAGAAAACAAATTCACAAAGTTACACTCATGCAGTTAAAGTCGTATAAAAATAAGATTAAAATGGCAGTGATCAAACTCTAATTAAAATTACAAAAATACAGAAATTAAAAGTATATCCAAAAAGTAAAAAAAAAACACTGTTCAAACTTTATACTGCACGTCACACTCCTGACTCCTCTCCTTATTCTGAAAGAAAAAAACAACAGAAAGACAATAAAGATCAGTGTTTTGTTATCAATTGAAGTCTGATCAGTGCATGAAGTCAAAAAAAAGTGTCTGAATTTAAAATGAGTGTCCAACTTCCCATTGTCTCCAGTCCTCTGTTGTCTCTACAAAACTAAAGGAAGACAATAGAAAACAAATTCACAAAGTTACACTCATGCAGTTAAAGTCGTATAAAAATAAGATGAAAATGACAGTGATCAAACTCTAATTAAAATTACAAAAATACAGAAATTTAAAGTATTTCCAAAAAGTACAAAAAAAAACACTGTTCAAACTTTATATTGCACGTCACACTCCTGACTCCTCTCATTATTCTGAAAGAAAAAAAACTAAACAGAAAGACAATAAAGATCAGTGTTCAAAAACCAGATCAAGACACAATTGTCATCAGATGAAATATGAGCATACGTTTACTGTACCTGAATTTAAAATGAGTGTCCAACTTCTCATTGTCTCCAGTCCTCTGTTGTCTCTACAAAACTAAAGGAAGACAAGAGAAAACAATTTCACAAAGTTACACTCATGCAGTTAAAGTCGTATAAAAATAAGATTAAAATGGCAGTGATCAAACTCTAATTAAAATTACAAAAATACAGAAATTAAAAGTATTTCGAAAAAGTAAAAAAAAAAACAGTTCAAACTTTATACTGCACGCTACACTCCTGACTCCTCTCCTTATTCTGAAAGAAAAAAACAACAGAAAGACAATAAAGATCAGTGTTTTGTTATCAATTGAAGTCTAAACAGTGCATGAAGTCAAAGAAAAGTGTCTGAATTTAAAATTAGTGTCCAACTTCTCATTGTCTCCAGTCCTCTGTTGTCTCTACAAAACTAAAGGAAGACAAGAGGAAACAAATTCACAAAGTTACACTCATGCAGTTAAAGTCGTATAAAAATAAGATTAAAATGGCAGTGATCAAACTCTAATTAAAATTACAAAAATACAGAAATTAAAAGTATATCCAAAAAGTAAAAAAAAAACACTGTTCAAACTTTATACTGCACGTCACACTCCTGACTCCTCTCCTTATTCTGAAAGAAAAAAACAATAGAAAGACAATAAAGATCAGTGTTTTGTTATCAATTGAAGTCTGATCAGTGCATGAAGTCAAAAAAAAGTGTCTGAATTTAAAATGAGTGTCCAACTTCCCATTGTCTCCAGTCCTCTGTTGTCTCTACAAAACTAAAGGAAGACAATAGAAAACAAATTCACAAAGTTACACTCATGCAGTTAAAGTCGTATAAAAATAAGATTAAAATGACAGTGATCAAACTCTAATTAAAATTACAAAAATACAGAAATTTAAAGTATTTCCAAAAAGTACAAAAAAAACACTGTTCAAACTTTATATTGCACGTCACACTCCTGACTCCTCTCATTATTCTGAAAGAAAAAAAAATAAACAGAAAGACAATAAAGATCAGTGTTCAAAAACCAGATCAAGACACAATTGTCATCAGATGAAATATGAGCATACGTTTACTGTACCTGAATTTAAAATGAGTGTCCAACTTCTCATTGTCTCCAGTCCTCTGTTGTCTCTACAAAACTAAAGGAAGACAAGAGAAAACAATTTCACAAAGTTACACTCATGCAGTTAAAGTCGTATAAAAATAAGATTAAATGGCAGTGATCTAACTCTAATTAAAATTACAAAAATACAGAAATTAAAAGTATTTCCAAAAAGTAAAAAAAAAAACAGTTCAAACTTTATACTGCACGCTACACTCCTGACTCCTCTCCTTATTCTGAAAGAAAAAAACAACAGAAAGACAATAAAGATCAGTGTTTTGTTATCAATTGAAGTCTAAACAGTGCATGAAGTCAAAGAAAAGTGTCTGATTTTAAAATTAGTGTCCAACTTCTCATTGTCTCCAGTCCTCTGTTGTCTCTACAAAACTAAAGGAAGACAAGAGGAAACAAATTCACAAAGTTACACTCATGCAGTTAAAGTCGTATAAAAATAAGATTAAAATGACAGTGATCAAACTCTAATTAAAAATACAGAAATTAAAAGTATATCCAAAAAGTAAAAAAAAAACACTGTTCAAACTTTATACTGCACGTCACACTCCTGACTCCTCTCCTTATTCTGAAAGAAAAAAACAACAGAAAGACAATAAAGATCAGTGTTTTGTTATCAATTGAAGTCTGATCAGTGCATGAAGTCAAAAAAAAGTGTCTGAATTTAAAATGAGTGTCCAACTTCCCATTGTCTCCAGTCCTCTGTTGTCTCTACAAAACTAAAGGAAGACAAGAGAAAACAAATTCACAAAGTTACACTCATGCAGTTAAAGTCGTATAAAAATAAGATTAAAATGACAGTGATCAAACTCTAATTAAAATTACAAAAATACAGAAATTTAAAGTATTTCCAAAAAGTACAAAAAAAACACCGTTCAAACTTTATATTGCACGTCACACTCCTGACTCCTCTCATTATTCTGAAAGAAAAAAAATAAACAGAAAGACAATAAAGATCAGTGTTCAAAGTGTTCAAAAACCAGATCAAGACACAAATGTCATCAGATGAAATATGAGCATATCATAAGTTTACTGTACCTGAATTTAAAATGAGTGTCCAACTTTTCATTGTCTCCAGTCCTCTGATCTCTCTACAAAACTAAATGAAGACAAGAGAAAACAAATTCATAAAGTTACACTCATGCAGTTAAAGTCGTATAAAAATAAGATTAAAATGGCAATGATCAAACTCTAAATAAAATTACAAAAATACAGAAATTAAAAGTATTTCCAAAAAGTAAAAAAAAAAAACTGTTCAAACTTTATACTGCGAACAGATGACCAATTTGTTATCAAATGAAATCTGATCAGTGCATGAAGTCAAAGAAAAGTGTCTCTGAATTTAAAATGAGTGTCCAACTTCTCATTGTCTCCAGTCCTCTGACCTCTCTACAAAACTAAATGAAGACAAAAGGAAACAAATTCACAGTTACACTCATGCAGTTAAAGTCGCGAAAAAATAAGATTAAAATGACAGTGATTAAACTCTAATTAAAATTACAAAAATACAGAAATTAAAAGTATTTCCAAAAAAGTAAAAAAAAAAAAAACATTATTCAAACTTTATACTGCACGTCACACTCCTGACTCCTCTCATTATTCTGAAAGAAAACAAATAAACAGAAAGACAATAAGGATCAGTGTTCAAAAACCAGATCAAGACACAATTGTCATCAGATGAAATATGAGCATACGTTTACTGTACCTGAATTTAAAATGAGTGTCCAACATCTCATTTGTCTCTGTCCTCTGTTGTCTCTACAAAACTAAAGGAAGACAAGAGAAAACAAATTCACAAAGTTACACTCATGCAGTTAAAGTCGTATAAAAATAAGATTAAAACGGCAGTGATCAAACTCTAATTAAAATTACAAAAATACAGAAATTAAAAGTATTTCCAAAAAGTTAAAAAATAACACTGTTCAAACTTTATACTGTACGTCACACTAATGACTCCTCTCCTTATTCTGAAAGAAAAAAACAACAGAACGACAAAGATCAGTGTTCAAAGTGTTCAAAAACCAGATCAAGACATAAATGTCATCAGATGAAATATGAGCATATCATAAGTTTACTGTACGTGAATTTAAAATGACTGATCAAAGTTATTATTGTCTCCAGTCCTCTGATCTCTCTACAAAACTATATGAAGATGAGAACAAACAGTGGTTAAACATGTTACAACAGTTGAAAGATTCATCATCACATGAATTAGGATGAAAATGTCAAATCGTATTGATAAACATCAAATTTTAAATTTCATATTTCCTCTCAACATTTCTCCTCTTCTTTCATAAAAAGAAATAAATATTATATTGAAATAAAAAAGAGGAAAAGTTAAAATTTTAAAAGTTCATAGGCAAATACTTCAGTGGTTACTTGTCAGTCTGTCCTTAATATTGGCTTAAAGTTAAATATATTGTACACGTTGAAAAGAAAACAATTATCTTTGAATTTCAACTAGACTACATTGCAAATAAAATAAAAAACACCAGGCTACTTATAAATATAACAAATTATTATATGTATATATATATATATATATATATGTATGTATACATTTCACAACTCTCTTCACCTTTGGTTGCAAATCAAAGTATATCTTAAATTCAGAAATGTTCCTACATCAGAAAAATGTGAAACTTACTGTAAGTTTTTTTTTTTTGTTTGCGTAGAGACACGTATGATCTTGTCATATTGTGTTCAGTCCAGTTTCTGGTTGAAATGTGTTTCTCTCACATCATGCTGTGTGTCTGTTCCTCTCCAAACACTGAAAAGACAGGAGTTCTGTGTGCAAATGTTCTGTTATCTGTTATTACTTGGATTCTAGAACATCCTTACGATGCAACAAAAGAAATAAGTTTGGACTTTACAGTCCCAGTGAAATATATGATTCACACAATACACAGTCAAACCAGAAGATAAATGTTTATGAAGCATTCACTCAGCAATTTGTTCTTATTCATTGATTCATTATAATAAAATTATGAAAGAAAACTGTACAAGAGGAAACAAATTTACAAAGTTACACTCATGCAGTTAAAGTCGCATAAAAATAAGTGATCAAACTCTAATTAAAATTACAAAAATACAGAAATTAAACGTATATCCCAATAAAAAAAAAACACTGTTCAAACTTTATACTGCACGTCACACTCCTGACTCCTCTCCTTATTCTGAAAGAAAAAAACAACAGAAAGACAATAGAGATCAGTGTTTTGTTATCAATTGAAGTCTGATCAGAGCATGAAGTAAAAAAAAAACTGTCTGAATTTAAAATTAGTGTCCAACTTCTCATTGTCTCCAGTCCTCTGTTGTCTCTACAAAACTAAAGGAAGACAAGAGAAAACAAATTCACAAAGTTACACTCATGCAGTTAAAGTCGTATAAAAATAAGATTAAAATGGCAGTGATCAAACTCTAATTAAAATTACAAAAATACAGAAATTTAAAGTATATCCAAAAAGTAAAAAAAAAACACTGTTCAAACTTTATACTGCACGTCACACTCCTGACTCCTCTCCTTATTCTGAAAGAAAAAAACAACAGAAAGACAATAAAGATCAGTGTTCAAAAACCAGATCAAGACACAATTGTCATCAGATGAAATATGAGCATACGTTTACTGTACCTGAATTTAAAATGAGTGTCCAACTTCTCATTGTCTCCAGTCCTCTGTTGTCTCTACAAAACTAAAGGAAGACAAGAGAAAACAATTTCACAAAGTTACACTCATGCAGTTAAAGTCGTATAAAAATAAGATTAAAATGGCAGTGATCAAACTCTAATTAAAATTACAAAAATACAGAAATTAAAAGTATTTCCAAAAAGTAAAAAAAAAAAACAGTTCAAACTTTATACTGCACGCTACACTCCTGACTCCTCTCCTTATTCTGAAAGAAAAAAACAACAGAAAGACAATAAAGATCAGTGTTTTGTTATCAATTGAAGTCTAAACAGTGCATGAAGTCAAAGAAAAGTGTCTGAATTTAAAATTAGTGTCCAACTTCTCATTGTCTCCAGTCCTCTGTTGTCTCTACAAAACTAAAGGAAGACAAGAGGAAACAAATTCACAAAGTTACACTCATGCAGTTAAAGTCGTATAAAAATAAGATTAAAATGACAGTGATCAAACTCTAATTAAAATTACAAAAATACAGAAATTAAAAGTATTTCCAAAAAGTAAAAAAAAAACAGTTCAAACTTTATACTGCACGTCACACTCCTGACTCCTCTCCTTATTCTGAAAGAAAAAAACAACAGAAAGACAATAAAGATCAGTGTTTTGTTATCAATTGAAGTCTGATCAGAGCATGAAGTAAAAAAAAAGTGTCTGAATTTAAAATGAGTTTCCAACTTCTCATTGTCTCCAGTCCTCTGTTGTCTCTACAAAACTAAAGGAAGACAAGAGAAAACAATTTCACAAAGTTACACTCATGCAGTTAAAGTCGTATAAAAATAAGATTAAAATGGCAGTGATCAAACTCTAATTAAAATTACAAAAATACAGAAATTAAAAGTATTTCCAAAAAGTAAAAAAAAAAAACAGTTCAAACTTTATACTGCACGCTACACTCCTGACTCCTCTCCTTATTCTGAAAGAAAAAAACAACAGAAAGACAATAAAGATCAGTGTTTTGTTATCAATTGAAGTCTGATCAGTGCATGAAGTCAAAAAAAAGTGTCTGAATTCAAAATTAGTGTCCAACTTCTCATTGTCTCCAGTCCTCTGTTGTCTCTACAAAACTAAAGGAAGACAAGAGAAAACAAATTCACAAAGTTACACTCATGCAGTTAAAGTCGTATAAAAATAAGATTAAAATGGCAGTGATCAAACTCTAATTAAAATTACAAAAATACAGAAATTAAAAGTATTTCCAAAAAGTAAAAAAAAAAACACTGTTCAAACTTTATACTGCACGTCACACTCCTGACTCCTCTCATTATTCTGAAAGAAAAAAAATAAACAGAAAGACAATAAAGATCAGTGTTCAAAGTGTTCAAAAACCAGATCAAGACACAAATGTCATCAGATGAAATATGAGCATATCATAAGTTTACTGTACCTGAATTTAAAATGAGTGTCCAACTTCTCATTGTCTCCAGTCCTCTGACCTCTCTACAAAACTAAATGAAGACAAAAGGAAACAAATTCACAAAGTTACACTCATGCAGTTAAAGTCGTATAAAAATAAGATTAAAATGGCAGTGATCAAACTCTAATTAAAATTACAAAAATACAGAAATTAAAAGTATTTCCAAAAAAGTAAAAAAAAAAAAAACATTATTCAAACTTTATACTGCACGTCACTCTCCTGACTCCTCTCATTATTCTGAAAGAAAAAAAATAAACAGAAAGACAATAAAGATCAGTGTTCAAAGTGTTCAAAAACCAGATCAAGACACAAATGTCATCAGATGAAATATGAGCATATCATAAGTTTACTGTACCTGAATTTAAAATGAGTGTCCAACTTTTCATTGTCTCCAGTCCTCTGATCTCTCTACAAAACTAAATGAAGACAAGAGAAAACAAATTCACAAAGTTACACTCATGCAGTTAAAGTCGTATAAAAATAAGATTAAAATGGCAATGATCAAACTCTAATTAAAATTACAAAAATACAGAAATTAAAAGTATTTCCAAAAAGTAAAAAAAAAACACTGTTCAAACTTTATACTGCGAACAGATGACCAATTTGTTATCAAATGAAATCTGATCAGTGCATGAAGTCAAAGAAAAGTGTCTCTGAATTTAAAATGAGTGTCCGACTTCTCATTGTCTCCAGTCCTCTGACCTCTCTACAAAACTAAATGAAGACAAAAGGAAACAAATTCACAAAGTTACACTCATGCAGTTAAAGTCGTATAAAAATAAGATTAAAATGGCAGTGATCAAACTCTAATTAAAATTACAAAAATACAGAAATTTAAAGTATTTCCAAAAAGTACAAAAAAAACACTGTTCAAACTTTATATTGCACGTCACACTCCTGACTCCTCTCATTATTCTGAAAGAAAAAAAATAAACAGAAAGACAATAAAGATCAGTGTTCAAAAACCAGATCAAGACACAATTGTCATCAGATGAAATATGAGCATACGTTTACTGTACCTGAATTTAAAATGAGTGTCCAACTTCTCATTGTCTCCAGTCCTCTGTTGTCTCTACAAAACTAAAGGAAGACAAGAGGAAACAAATTCACAAAGTTACACTCATGCAGTTAAAGTCGTATAAAAATAAGATTAAAACGGCAGTGATCAAACTCTAATTAAAATTACAAAAATACAGAAATTAAAAGTATTTCCAAAAAAAAAAAAAAAAAAAGAAACATTATTCAAACTTTATACTGCACGTTACACCCCTGACTCCTCTCATTATTCTGAAAGAAAAAAAACACAAAACAGAAAGACAATAAAGATCAGTGTTCAAAGTATTCAAAAACCAGATCAAGACATAAATGTTATTTGGTGAAATAGATAGATAGATAGATAGATAGATAGATAGATACTTTATTAATCCCAAAAACTGGGAAAGTGGAGTGTAGCAGCAGCATAACACCATACAACACAATGAAATAAAAAGAACAACCAACATTTAAGATAGTAATTAATAATTCAATATGAATAAGATAATTAAAAAATAATAAGAAAATTAAGATAATAGTTAAATAAGAATAAGAATAAGTCAAAATATAATATAATATAGTATATGACCGGATTTTAGCTATTATTATACATGCTGATGGTCTGTGGCAGGAAAGATTTCCAATATCTTTCCCTACGACAGCGGAGCTGGAGCAGTCTGTGGGAGAAAGTGCTCCGCTGTCTGTCCACTGTGTGATGGAGAGTGTGCTGATCATTGTCCATGATGGTAAACATTTTATTCAGCGTCCTCCTCTCCACCACAGTACCAAACGTCTCCAGCCTGACACCAAGTACAGAGCCAGCCTTGATGATTTTATCATGTGATGTCATATGCATCCATGGCATTAGCATACAGGAGATCCAGTGTTTTATTGTCTCTGATGGGGCAGTCAACATATTGGTGGAAGTTATTGTTGAATGAGACATGATTAAAATCTCCTGTAATAACCATGAATGCATCCGGGTGTCTGTAGTTTGGAGGCGGCGAAGCTGATGATGTCACATGCTACCACTGCATCAGCTGACGGAGGGATGTAAACAACGATCACAATGGTGGACGTGAACTCTCTCGGTAAATAATACGGGCGCATTCCCACAGCTAACAGTTCAATATCTGGGGTACAGAGACATTCCTTCAGGTTGACATGTCCAGGATTGCACCACCTCTCACTCACAAAAAGTGCAATCCCACCTCCCTTCTTCTTCCGACTTGAGGAACAGTCTCTGTCTCCACGTACCAAGCTGTAACCAGGCAACCCGACACTGTTATCATGGATGAGCAAGTGCAGCCAAGTTTCACTAAAACAAAAAATGCTACACTCGCGGTACTCCCTCTGGGTCTTCACCAGTGCTACAAACAAAAAACATGTTTTCAGTAGGGAGAGTATTTCTGTTGCTTTGTTTTGTCGTGTTTGGATCTGCTATGGACAGTTTTCAGCAGACAGGTAAAATTAAATATATTCTACCTATAATAGTTTCACATGGCTGAGGGCTGCCATTGAGGCCACAAAGTATCACTCTGTAATAATTCAACTTCATTGCTTTAAGGTTTATGACATGAATATTATGTGTGGTTGGAAAATGAGACACCATGTTAGCCTTACAGGTATTCTGTAAACGAATGTATATATGTTTTATCATGTTCATGCTCTTTGTTTAATTGACTGCTCGTCACAAATTCCCTGAAATGTTTTATCATGACGCCAACTTTACAGATAAGTGAATTGTGATGGTTGTAGTATCAGCGTTGTCTACTGAGAGTCGCTGTTGTAGCACTAAAACATCTAAAAATCTGCTCCTGCTGTTTATTTGACATAGAGGATGTTAGAGCAGCAGCTGTGCCTTCACTTACTGTATCATCATGAGGGAAAATATTCCCTTCATGCTGAAATACAGTATTATGTCAGTTTTCTTGGGATTTTAAAGCCTTGTCAAAATGGGGTTTTAATTTATAAAGCTCAGTCTGTCTGAGAATTCAATGTGAATGAATGTCTTTTAACTGAAGCTGCTGTACACAGGCACTTGTGGTGATTGTGATAACTGGTATCTAGACTGTTGGTATTAAGGTTTTCTTCTAGATCTGTATCATCAGTATCATGGTGGAAACTCCTGTAAAACAGCTTTGTACTACACCTCTTTCTCCTTTGTAGAAAAACATCTCTTCCATCATGTTTAACAACAAGAAACAATTGCTTGATAATAAATGTTCGTGCTTGTGTATGCTAGAAAATGATGTGTTGAAAAGTTCCAACAGCTGATTTTTGAGCAATCAAATCACAATGTTTTTATATTTGTATGATGTCCCAGTCCAACCTCTATGGAGCCAGAACACTGACTTCAAGTTTTGATATTGAAAATAAAAGTTGAACTGAAAAAAGAAACATTGGCATTGAAACATTTGTATTGAAAGAAGTTAAAAGGGGAAACAGAGAGGATGATACTTGTGTAAGGAACGGTTGGTGGATGCCCATGTTGCTGCTGTGGTCTTCATCACTCTATTGACTGTTTCAAAGTTTAAATATTACATATTTCATGTAAACAGGGTAGTAACTGGTCACAAATAAATATATTCTAAAATATCCTTCACAATGCTACAATACCTACATGTGTAAGCTGCAGAACACACTTTTATTGATGAAGGATTGTTGTTAAAACTCAACAGAAAGGCAGCTGGATCCTCTCCACATGGCACGTACCCAAAATGCAACGCAGTCCACGCTACGCCAAAACAGTGACAGAAAGTTGAAATTGAAAACCAGTCAGACACTGAAAAAAATCATAATCAACATTATTAAAACAAACTTGTCACACAATCAACAAATCTGAAGACTGACATTGAAAAGGATCACAATGTGCACAATATCAAAATGAAATATGATAATAAGATCAACCAACTACATATCACAATAACTTAATGTAATGTGAATTGAGTATTTCTACTGTTTACAAACAATAAGGTAGGGGAAGAGGAAATAGCATGTGTACGGCTTTAAACAGAAAGAAAAAAGTCACCAACCATTATGATAATGAATTATTTTTTGTTATTTTGAGTTATTTCTTTATAGAAAAAAGTCTGAATTCTCTGATTCCAGCTTCTCAAGTGAACATTTTCTGGTTTCTTTTGTGTTTTAGTCTTTGTGGGCAAAACGGGACATTTAAGGACGTCATCTTGGGTTTTGGCAAAAACCATAAAAGACATTTTCTGAGATTTTATAGACCAAACAATTAATTGATTGACAGATTAATGGATTGCAGCCTCAGTTAAGCCTGACATTAGCTGCCTCTTTCATGTGAATCAAACCACTCAGTTGATATATCAAATCAAATTTTATTTATATAGCCCAAAATCACAAAATACATTTGTCTCAGAGGGCTTTACAATCTGTACAGGAAGTGACACCCTCTGTCCTTAGACCCTCGATTCGAGTGAGGAAAAACTTGTCCACCAAAAAACCTTTTAACAGGGAAAAAGGTGGAAGAAACCTCAGGAAGAGCCACAGAGGAGGGATCCCTCTCCCAGGACGGACAGATGTGCAATGGATGTCACATGTACAGAACAAATCAACAAACACATATTGTACACTCACAATGAATAACAGTGACAAATAATGACAATGACAAAATGAGAACAACGACAACGAATGATGAACCATTACAGCAACAGTCAAACTAGTGGTAAAGATACAGATGCACAGTAGCAAATTATTAACTAACTATAATCTGTAATGGGGATATGGCAACAATGATGAAGGCGACAACACATGCAGTAGACGCCACGCAGGACCACAGCAGCAGACACAGTCCACAAGAACCTGCTGGACGAGAGAGGACAGAAACTCCGGGGAAGAAGTTTAATTAGTAACATGATAGATAGATGGATTAGATAGATGGATAGATAAGGAGAGAGAGAGAATGAGAGAGAGAGAAGAAGAGAGTGTGTGAGTCCCCCAGCAGTCTAGTTCTATGGCAGCATAACTAAGGGATGACCTGAGCCAGCCCTAATTATAAGCTTTATCAAACAGGAAAGTCTTAAGTCTACTCTTAAAGGTGTTGATCGTGTCTGCCTCCCGAACACAGAGTGGTAGTTTATTCCACAGAAGAGGAGCTTGATAGCTGAAAGCTCTGGCTCCCAATCTACTTTTAGACACTATAGGAACCACAAGGAACCCACCATCCTGGGAGCGCAATGTTCTAGTGGGGTGGTAAGGTACTATGAGCTCTTTTAAATATGATGGTGCCTGACCATGAAGAGCTTTGTAAGTTAGTAGAAGAATTTTAAATTCTATTCTAGATTTACATGAAAAAGATGGCGGCGCACACAGTTGCAGCAGCTCAGTGTCTCACCAGTCAGCGCAGTGTTTGGTTGTTTTTGTTCGTTTTGTGTTTTGTTTTGTGTGCAGTCAGTCGAGCGAATAACATCTACAGCCGACATGACCTTCTTATGATCGGATTACGCTATCATAACAACGAAAATAGCGAACTTATCCGACTGCATGAGATTCCGGCAGAGATAGCGAGAGCACCGGGCTCTCCATGGACTACCATCCCGGCGGGGAGGAGGCGGAGGCGGCGTCGAGAGAGAAGGAGAAAGCGAGGCTGCAGGGCTGGCGCGCTAGCCAGGCTACGGAGGCAGCCACTCAAACCACCGCTTCCTAGTCTCTTCGTCTCAAATGCCAGATCCCTGGGGAACAAGATGGATGAACTGAGGCTACAAATAGCAGCCAATAAACACGTCAAAGATTCATGCATCCTGCTCTTCACCGAAACCTGGCTTCATCAAGGCATTCCGGACGCTGCTATCGAGCTAGCAGGCCGCACCGTACAGCGCCACGATCGGACAGCAGACTCCGGTAAGAGGAAAGGAGGAGGACTCTGCATGTACGTGAACATCAGCTGGTGTACAAATACAGTGATAACTGACCGTCACTGCTCCCCGGACATTGAGTATCTGACTATCAAGTGCAGACCCATATATCTCCCAAGAGAGTTCACCGTGGTCACTATAACTGCTGTTTACATACCACCGGATGCTAATGCTAACTCAGCTATTGCCCTGTTGCATACTAATGTTAGCAACCAGCAGAGCAGATACCCTGGCGCTGTACACATCATAGCTGGGGATTTTAACCATGCGGACCTAAGGACAGCACTCCCTAAACTCCATCAGCATGTCAAATGTGCCACTAGGGGTGACAACACTTTGGACAAAGTTTATTCTAACATCAAAGGGGGCTACAGGGCTAGCCCCCTACCACACCTGGGCCAGTCTGACCACATATCACTGTTCCTAATCCCGGCATATGCAGCCGTTAAGAAAAGCGCTCACACCACTACAAGGACTGTTACCATATGGCCAGAGGAGGCCTCCATGCAGCTACAGGACTGCTTTGAAAGGACCAACTGGGACATTTTTGAACATCAAAACCTGGATGTGTTCACAGACAGTGTCCTCTGTTACATCAAGAACTGCATAGACACTGTCACAGTGCAAAAACGCATCCGGGTCTACCCAAACCAAAAGCCCTGGATGACCAGGGGGGTCCAGCAGCTGCTGAAACAGAGAAACATCGCCTTCAGGACCGGCGACAGAGACCACTATAGTGCAGCTCGAGCCGACCTGAGGAGAGGCATCAAACTGGCCAAAGCGGAATACAGGAGAAGAATCGAGGTCCACCTGGAAAGTAACAACAGCAGGCAGGTGTGGCAGGGCATCCAGCATCTGACAAACTACAAAACCAACCCCGGAGCCGCCGAAGGTGACCCTGCACTGGCAGAGGAGCTGAACATCTTCTTTGCCCGCTTTGAGGTCACAGCACCAGAGGCCCAACAACACCACGCAGCCCACAGCAGCACAGTCCTCACTCTGGAGGAACACGGGGTGAGGCGCTCGCTGCGGGCTGTCAACCCGAGGAAGGCGACGGGTCCTGATGGCGTCCCGGGCCGGGTGCTGAGGGACTGTGCCGACCAGCTGGCTGGGATCTTCACCAGGATCTTCAACAGATCACTAGCACAGTCAAATGTCCCACCCTGTCTCAAGTCCTCCATCATAGTTCCTGTGCCCAAGAAGCCCCACATCTCTGGTCTAAATGACTACAGACCAGTGGCACTCACCCCAGTGGTGATGAAGTGCTTTGAAAAACTGGTCCGTAATCACATCACATCAGCCCTGCCACGCAGCCTTGACCCCCACCAGTTTGCGTACAGAGCAAACCGATCCACGGAGGACGCCGTGGCCACAGCACTCCATGCCGCCCTGTCACACCTGGAGGGACAAGGGAACTATGTGCGGATGCTCTTCGTGGATTACAGCTCAGCATTTAATACCATCCTCCCACACAGACTGGTGACCAAGCTGAGAGACCTGGGGCTTCCTCACACAACCTGCATGTGGATTAACAGTTTCCTTTCCGACCGCAAACAGAGAGTGAGAATCGGCCACCACACATCCCCAGCCCTGAGCCTCAGCACTGGCTCTCCCCAGGGCTGTGTGCTCAGCCCACTGCTCTACTCCCTGTACACACATGACTGCTCCCCTGTCCATCAGAGCAACACCATCATTAAATTTGCAGACGACACCACGGTGGTGGGGCCCATATCTGGGGGTGACGAGTCTGCCTACAGAGACGAGGTAACGCAGCTGGTGTCATGGTGTGTGGCCAACAACCTTCTCCTTAACACCTCAAAGACAAAAGAACTCATAATTGACTATAGGAAAAAAAGGACAGAGATCTCTCCACTTAACATCAGCGGGCAAAGCGTGGAGAGAGTAACAAACTTTCGCTTCCTGGGAGTCAGCATTGAGGACAACCTGACCTGGAGCGCAAACACCTCTGAGCTGCTGAAGAAGTCCCAACACAGACTGTACTTTCTAAGGACACTCAGAAAGAGTAACATCACACAAAGGCTGCTTATCTGTTTCTACAGAGCCACCATAGAAAGTATAATGACATACTGCATATGTATATGGTACGCTAGCAGCACAGCAGCTCAGAGGAATGCGCTCCAGGGGGTCATCAAGACCGCCCAAAAAATTGTTGGCTGCCCCCTCCCCACACTGGAAGATCTTCACCGCTTGCGGTGTGTGAAGAAAGCCCACAATATAATAAAAGACACCTCACACCCTGGCCACCCCCTGTTTGAACTGTTGCCATCAGGAAAGCGGTACAGATCAATCAGGGCAAGGACAAACAGATTCATGCACAGTTTCTACCCCACGGCAATCACCTGTTTAAATGCTGCTAAAACTAAGGCACGCTGACAATCATTCACACAGTAATCTGTTCCACTTGTGTTGTTGTTGTTGTTGTTATGTAATTTCTTGCACTTTATAAATTTTGCACTTGGTGGAATCTTTTGCACTGACTGGTTGGCACTTTTAATTTCGTTGTACATGTGACAATGACAAATAAAGATATTCTATTCTATTCTTAACGAGTAGCCAGTGCAAGGAAGCCAAAATGGGAGAGATGTGATCTCTGATCTTGGTTCCTGTCAGAACACGTACAGCAGCATTCTGAATCAGCTGCAAACTCTTAAGAGAGTTATTTGAGCAGCTTCATAACAAAGAGTTACAATAGTCCAGCCTAGAAGTAACAAATGCATGGACTAGTTTTTCTGCATCCGCTTGAGAAATTATGCGTCTGATTTTGGCAATGTTACGTAAGTGGAAGAATGCAGTCCTCGAAAGTTGTTTTATATAGTCATTAAAGGACAAGTCTTGATCAAAAACAACTCCAAGATTTTTTACGGTGGAGCTGGAGGCCAGGGTGATCCCGTCTAAGGCTAAATCTCTGGAATGATAGTTTCTAAGGTGTTTGGGTCCTATTACGAGAACTTCAGTTTTATCTGAATTTAGCATCAGAAAATTGTGGGTCATCCAATTTTTTATGTCCTTAATGCATGCTTGAAGTCTAGTCAAGTGATTGGTTTCATCAGGCTTGATCGATAAATATAATTGGGTGTCGTCGGCATAACAGTGAAAGTTAATTGAATGATTCCTAATAATGTTCCCTAAAGGAAGCATATATAAACTGAAAAGAAGTGGCCCTAATACAGAACCTTGTGGGACTCCATGAGAAACTTTGGTTTGCATGGAGGATTCATCATGAACATGAACAAACTGAGAATGGTCTAGGAAATATGACTTAAACCAGCCTAGGGCGGTTCCTTTAATGCCAATTTGGTATTCCAGTCTCTGTAAGAGAATCTGATGGTCAATGGTGTCAAATGCGGCACTAAGATCTAATAGGACAAGTACAGAGATGAGTCCTTTGTCTGATGCCATTAGGAGGTCGTTTGTAACTTTAACTAGTGCGGTCTCTGTGCTATGATTTACTCTAAATCCTGACTGAAACTCCTCGAATAAGCTGTTATACATTTCCTATATGGTATGGTGATTAACTCTACAACTCATTAACTCTACAAAAGGAGCCAGTCCCATCAGCCAGATGGTGATAGGAAATTCACACCCTGTTCAACCAACAGAGAACTTAGTGTAGAACAAAACACAAACTTACAGATCATAGTATGGAGTACAAAGAATAAAAGAGTGGTGATATATAAAGAATGCAAAAGAGTAAATATGGGATAACTTGTATACATTATTCTAACATTTCTGACAGACCCTGCGTTATTCTTGATACAAAAGCCGGACCTCTGTCACTATCTATTCCCTGTGGCACTCCAAACCTAGGGATCACCTCTTTTAGCAGACACTTAACAACTGTTTGAGTGTCTTCTTTCCTTGTCGCGAAAGCCTCAACCCATTTTGAGAATCGATCTGTCACAACTAACAAATATTTGTAGCCTTGACAACTTGGCATATGTACAAAGTCTATTTGCAAATTTACAAAGGGACCTGTTGGAGGTTCCAGATGGTCATGCTTCACTGTGCTATTCTTCTTTCTGGTTCTGTTGACACATCATACAACTGTCTACAAGTGTTTGTGAGACTTGTGTAATGCCTGGTGCAAACCATTGTGAACGAATAACATAATTTATCACCCCTTTTCCGACATGTGTTGGTCCATGTGCTACACGTGCCAAGACATGTAGGAGAGCTCTTGGACAAACTGGTCGCCCATCCGGGCGGAGCCACTAGCCAGACTCTGAATCAACTGCACAACCTTTACGCAACCAAAGACTTCTCTCCCTGTCATCAGCGTGATTTTGCATTTTCACGACATCATTAGCGGAAAGGTACTGGAATTGGATTGACGGGTTGTTTGAAGGTATATTGATGGACCATGGAGGAGGAGGAAAGTGCGGATTGTTTGGCTGCAGTATCGGCCATTGCATTTCCTCGTGAAACAGGATCACTTACTACTGCATAACCAGCCAAATGTACGTTGTCAGATGGTCTGCTAGCCGAACCATCAGTATAAAGAACCATATCAGAGTTTGGTATCAGTGTTTGCAGCAGATCTGGTCTCGGAGATGTGCACATTTCAATAAGGGTGATACAGTCATGTTTATCATCTGTATCAATCAATGGTAGCAGAGTAGCTGGATTTATTGGAGGTGAGCGCTTTAAAGTTATGTGGGGACTGTGCGTATTCGTTAATTATTCGTACATGTGTTGTGTTGCAGATGTGTTCAAAATGTGTAATACTGCATGTGGAACATGCACGACACAGTCATGAGCCAGTACAATGGGAGAAGATTTGTCGATCAAAATGGCAACAGCGGCCACTGCTCTTAGACAACCTGGCATACCGAGAACTACAGGGGTCAGTCGAGAGGAGTAGTACGCAACGGGACGATAATGAGAACCATGTTTCTGTACCAGAATGCCAGTGGCGAAGCCATCTCTCTCATGCACATGTAGATGGAACGGCTGATGATAGTCAGACAAACCCAACGCTGGAGCCATTGTGAGAGCATTTTTCAGATCTTGAAAGGCTTTGTGCATTTCCTCAGTCCACTGTACCACGGGTGGAGCTGATTGCAGTGTGGCGGCTTTCAAAACAGAGTCCATAGTTGCATATTCAAAAATCCAGTGTCTGCAGTAATTAGCCATCCCCAGAAAAGAGAGCATCTGTTTCTTGGTTGTGGGGGGAGGCATGTTAACTAGCAGTTTCACCCTCTCCGACCACACTCGGCCAGTCTCTGTAGCAGCAAGATAGAGTCTGTTTGGCAAGCTTCTTTTGCTGGAAGCTATTAGGAGGTCATCAGCGTACTGCAAGAGAGTGGAGCCACCTGGCAGGATCTAGATCTTCTTTTACCACCGCTGCATACACCGTGGGACTCTCGACAAAACCCTGCGGCAACCGTCGCCAAGTGTATTGCTTACCTTTGAATGTAAATGCAAACAGATACTGGCTATCTGGATGCAACGGTATCGAGAAAAATGCAGAACTCAGATCAACGACTGTGTAGTGCGTGGAGTTAGGTGGTAAAGAAGCTAAAATCGAATTGGTGTCAGGCACAATTGGAGCTGCAGGTACCACTATATTATTAATCGCTTGCAGGTCCTGCACGAACCGCCATTCATCAGGACGATTTGCTTTGGGAATTGGTAAAATTGTAGTGTTACATGGGCTGGTGGTTTGAACTAGCACGTCTTGATCCAATAGGGACTGAATGACACTTTCAATTCCTACTACAGCTCTGTGAGGCAAATCGTATTGTCTAATCATAGGTAGCTTAGCATTAGGCTTAAGTGTGACTTTATGTGGCGGAGCCGAATTTACAAAACCCACATGATTTTTATGTGTAGCCCACAAAATAGGTGGAACCTCAGACAATTCAGAAGGAGGTTAGGGTTAGGATAATTGTTCCCGGTTAGGGTTAGGACTGGCGGTTAGGGTTAGGGCCAGGGGTTAAGGGTTAGGTTTAGGGCCAGGGGTTAAGGGTTAGGGTTAGGTTTAAGGCCAAGGGTTAGGGTTAAGGCCAGGGACCAGGGCCAGGGGTAAGGCTTAGGGTCAGGGGTTAAGATAAAGGTGAGGGTCGGTGGGAGTAAAGGTCAAAGGTCAAATCAAGGAAGGTCTCAAACCATCCCCAAAAACAGGAGGCGCTGGCCGGTTAGGACATGGGGAGTGGGTGAGTCTCTATGCACGGGCCATCCTGTTCTGGTTCAGGTGAGTTCTATTTTAGATTTAGACCTTTAGGAAAAATTGTGTCTAATTTTTTGATCCATTCCCTTTCAGCTCGGGCTCTCTGTGCTCTGTTCCAGTTTGGATCCCTCTGGACGACTGTGGCCCGGACAGACGACCATCCATGGGAGACAAAATGGCTAACCAGGGGTGTGTGTGTCTCTCTCCGCGTACGGATGTTGTATCTGTGTTGGGTAAAGCGCTGGAGGAGTGTGTTTTTTGTCTCACCAACATATTGCAGTCCACAGGTCTGACACTCAATCAGGTAAACGCAGTTTTTTGAATGGGGATTTCCTAGGGTCATGGTCTTGAAGACTGTTTTGTTTACATGACTGCGTATCCAGGTAAGATGTTTGAAAAATTGACCCTGACCTCTGGGTTTAGAGGTGGTTAGTGGCTTAATTTTAGCTTTGACCAGATGGTCTTGGAGATTTTTATTTTTTCTAAAAGCTGCTATAATTTTATATTTTTTCAGGGGCTCCAAATTAATAATTTTGTTGTTAAAATTGTCTTTTATTTTTCTGATTAATTGTATTGCAGGTCTGGAATACGTGGTGACGAAAGGAAGGAGATCCCCTGTCTCTGTCGGCCGTGTCTCCAGGAAGGTTTTGAGGGCCTCCCTCCTGAAGGAGCGCGCATAGCCCCTGGTGGCTAATGCCCGGAAGAGGGTTTTTGTGGCCATCATAAAATCGCTCTGGTGAGTGCAGATCCTGTGGAATCGTAACAGTTGTGATTTCAATAACCCTTTGTATGTGTGTTTAGTATGGTAGCTGGTTTTATGGAGCAGAGCATGGGTGTCCGTTTCTTTAAAAAATACTTTAATATCCAATTTGTTGTTTTGTTGAAAATTTGTCCCCTTGTAGGTGGTGGTATCTAGGAAGTCGACCGACGTGGTGCTGGTGGTGGATTTCAGTGTGATGGACGGGTTATGGTTGTTCAAGGTATGTAAAAATTGTTCAAATTCCCCCATAGAATGGGGCCAGACCCCCCAAATGTCATCCAGATACCTATAATAATGTGTGGGTTTCTGTTTGCAGGATGCCAGGGCAGATGTCTCCCACTCGGCCATGAAGATGTTTGCATATGCCGGTGCGAATTTCTTTCCCATGGCAGTGCCTTTAATTTGTAGATAAAATTTGTTGTCAAATTCAAAATCATTTCTTCTAAGGTTAATATCGAGTAATTGTAAAATTTCTTTGTCTGGCCTGTTTTTGTCTGGATATTTAATAAAGATGTTTTTAATAGCTCGAATGCCTTCGTCTATATCAATATTAGTGTACAGACTGTCTATATCCAATGTAAACAGAATGCAATTTGAGGGGACATGGAGTTTTTTGACTGTGTCAACAAAATGGTAAGTGTCCTTAAGGTATCCAACATGTTTGTTGGATAAGGGTTAGGGTTAGGGTTAGGATGTGGGGAATACTCCCTCCGATACGGGAGGGAGGGTGCACGGGCCCTCCACCCGGTGGGCCTCCCGTATCCCCAGTCCCGGGAAGGTTGCGGATTACGGCGGCGACGCCTGCCGTATTGGACCGTTGTCCATCTGTCATCCATCCTGAAAAAACTCCTTAAATCCAATAAAAAACTCAGGTTTCTTAAACTTAAAAAACTTTTTTATTTAATTTTATAACAAAAAATAAAAAATCTAAATTCAAAAATCAAAATAAAACTGTACGAAATAAAACTGTACAAATATAAAGGTGTGCTCTGGCAACGTTTCGACCTGTAGCGGTCTTCTTCAGGCCTGCACACCTCTCTAACAAGCTTTAACTCCACTGCTCTCCCTTCAGAGTCAAAGTAGAAGTGAGCTCCTGCTCTCCTTCTCCTTCCTTATATACCTGACCGGGCTCCACCCCCTTTTGTCTACGGTAGGTTTCCGGTCAGGTACATACATTTTACTTATTTAATATGCAGTTTTATATTTAATTAACAAATAATAGATTCAATAAACAAACAAACTGTGTTTTTACAATTATATACATAGTGCCATCATAATAAAATATATTTTTAAAACACAATTGGAGTGTTTTAAAAATATATTACGTATACGTTAAATTATTAGATTCGAATTGTGGTAAGTAAAAAGGTAAGTAAATACACATCAATTTTGTTTTACATTTAACCCAAACGGTTGTTTTGTCCCCAGCCAAAATATCCATCGTTTTTCCCTGTTTTTCCTCTCAACATCAGACCAATTAACACCCTTCTGTAGTCCTGCTATCCTCATAGCTTGCAATCCATGTTCCAAAAAATGTCCAACCAAGGGTGTCTGTACCTCCCGCTTATTCCTAACATTGTACTTATGTTGATACATTCGTGTTGACAACATATTTTTTGTTTCACCAACATATTGTATCTTACATTTTGCACAAAATACAACATAAACACAATTTTTAGACCTTAAATTGAATTCCTGTTGAATTCTATAAATTGTCTTATTCCTATTATTTTTAATAAATTTTATTCTTACAAACTGTGACTCCAATTGTGATGTTCTTTCTCTAATTAATGATGGCAGTTTAGCTCGAACCAAAATATCTCTCAAATTTCTATTCCGCCTGTAGGCTGATATAACCTTTGAATTACAAAATACATTATTATGTCCCAATACAGCCTCAAAATTTGACTTTAACTTATTGTTCAGGACTTTACCAACTGTGGAAAATGTGGTAACCAATGCAATTGTATCCCCATGATTTTCATCCTTCCTATTCCTGAAGGTTTTCAGGCAATTCCTTAAGAAGGGTCTAGAATACCCCCTCTTCCTAAGGGACCTAAATAAAATTCGAACTGCTTCCCAAAAATCTGTTTCCCTTGTGCAGATGCGTTTGAATCTAAGCAGTTGAGATTTAACTATTCCTTTAAAAGTATGTTTAGGATGAAAGCTCTTTTGATGGAGCAATGCATGAGTATCTGTACTTTTGAAAAAAACTTTAATATCCAATTTGAAATTTGTGGCATAATCTGGACCTTTAAAAACAGTAGTATCCAAAAAGTCAATTGAATTCTCATTTATCTCTGTTTTTAATTGAATGGATGAATCATGGGAATTCAATATCTCAACAAATTCTACAAATTCTTTCTCGGATCCCACCCAAATGCCCCAAATGTCATCAAGATAACGCAAATAATGAGCTGGTTTCTTTACACATTTCTCAAAAGCTTCTGTCTCCCAATTTGCCATAAAAATATTTGCATAAGCTGGGGCAAACTTTTTGCCCATGGCCGTCCCTTTGACTTGCAAATAAGATTCTCCATTGAACATAAAATCATTTCGAGTTAAATTAATCTCTAATAGCTTTAGCAGTTCGTCATCCGGCCTTCTTGGGTCCGGGTACTTCTCAAAGATATTTCTAACGCAAGTAATACCAGCATCAATTGGAATATTCGTATATAAATTATCTACATCCATTGAAAAAAAGTAACATTTGGATGGGATCCTGAGATTACTCACAATTTTAATAAAATGATACGTATCTCTAACATAGGCAGGGTGTTTAGACGCCAATGGGTTTAGAAAATAATCCAAATACTCAGCAGTGAAATATGTTTCGCTACCACAATCCGAAACGATTGGTCTACCCGGGGGAATCTCATATGGAACTGACCATTTTTTCGGATCCTTATGGATTTTTGGTAATATATAAAATCTTCTCTCCCGAGGTTGAACCTCACCAATTAAATACTGTCTTTGTTTTGCATTAATAAACTTCTTCTTTCTTAATGTATCCAAAATATTGATTACCATTGGAATTGTGTCTAAATACATGGGTTTATCTAATTTTTTATAGTAAGTAACATCTTGTAACTGCCGCTCTACTTCAAATATATACTGTTCCCTACTTAGTATCACCACAGCCGAACCTTTATCTGCTGGCTTGATTACGATATGTTTAGTATTTTGGAGTTCCCGCAGTGCTCTAATTTCTTGTGGTGAAATATTACAATTTTCAACCATTGGTTTGTAATGTCCTTTAAACATTTTTAAATCTTGGTCAATCAAATTTATAACTTCAATCGGTAATTTATCTGGTGGTGGCGTCCAATTAGAAGGACCAACAAATGGTAAAATCTGCCTCCCACTCTTATTTTGAAAATAACTTGCCAATTTAATTTTTCTAACCCTAACCCTAACCCTAACCCTGGGTTTAGAAAATAATCCAAATACTCAGCAGTGAAATATGTTTCGCTACCACAATCCGAAACGATTGGTCTACCCGGGGGAATCTCATATGGAACTGACCATTTTTTCGGATCCTTATGGATTTTTGGTAATATATAAAATCTTCTCTCCCGAGGTTGAACCTCACCAATTAAATACTGTCTTTGTTTTGCATTAATAAACTTCTTCTTTCTTAATGTATCCAAAATATTGATTACCATTGGAATTGTGTCTAAATACATGGGTTTATCTAATTTTTTATAGTAAGTAACATCTTGTAACTGCCGCTCTACTTCAAATATATACTGTTCCCTACTTAGTATCACCACAGCCGAACCTTTATCTGCTGGCTTGATTACGATATGTTTAGTATTTTGGAGTTCCCGCAGTGCTCTAATTTCTTGTGGTGAAATATTACAATTTTCAACCATTGGTTTGTAATGTCCTTTAAACATTTTTAAATCTTGGTCAATCAAATTTATAACTTCAATCGGTAATTTATCTGGTGGTGGCGTCCAATTAGAAGGACCAACAAATGGTAAAATCTGCCTCCCACTCTTATTTTGAAAATAACTTGCCAATTTAATTTTTCTGTGGTAATTTTGAATATCCCATTGGAATTGCAACCTATTATCCCTGCCCATGTTAGTTGTTGAAACAAAAGACAAGCCTTTGCTCAGGAGAGTGTACTGAGCTTCAG
The DNA here is from genome assembly GCA_036937835.1 of Pampus argenteus. Classification (NCBI taxonomy): domain Eukaryota; kingdom Metazoa; phylum Chordata; class Actinopteri; order Scombriformes; family Stromateidae; genus Pampus; species Pampus argenteus. The sequence goes on from CM072882.1 coordinate 18,456,786, forward strand.
AAAGCACAAAAGTTTTGGCCAGAACTATTACATCCTCCCCTTGCAAAAAAGAACAACCATTGGCCCCCACCTGTGCAGGGTTCAGGGGGTCCTGGCATTTAAAAAGTTCATCCAGTGGTCAAACATGGCCTTACCTGTGTCTGCCGTCCAGTGAATGTCATCGGCCATTGTCTCAAATTTCCTTTCTGGCAACAAAGGAATAAAGGGCATGTTTCTCTCCAGATGTTCATTGAGTTCCTGGAGATTATCCTGCTCCTCCTGGGGCAGTGCAGATGAAAAGTTGATGAGCGGAATATAGATTTCCGCATACGGAAACTGTTTCTTGGTCGATCTGAGTGCTCCCTGCACATTCTTTATTGTGGTCTCCTTGAATTTGTTCCTCCTGCTGTTTATTCCGAATGACAGGATTATTTTTTCCACCACGAGATCCTGTGGTGGATTCGTATTTTCCATGAGAGCCTGTGCATGTCTGAAGTGGCTCCCTGGATAACTCTCCACCTGCAGGTCTGAGTTGAAGAAGTCCGGGAAGCTGCACAAGTTGGAATCCCCCACCATCAAGTACTTCCTAAACACATCCAAGGACCAGTCAGTTAACTTCCGTTGCGTATTGTCATGTCTGAACACCCTAAATTTAGGTGGCGCCTGCTGCACAAAATGGTCCGGTGAGTCCACAAACTCCTCATTCTCCTCATCCAACTCGTGATGAATCTGCGTCACCGTCCTAGCCATGCTCCCTTGTGGAGTAGAGGCTCTAGCTCTCTCCTCTTCCTCCTCCTCATAGAGCTCATCAAAGAGAGCTTCCACCTCTGAATGTGTGGGGGGGTGATGTACGGATGACCAGCTTGATGGGTCAGTTCTGGGTCCTCCACGATGCTGTCCTCTGTCAACAGTACTCCCCTGTTCCTCCTGTATCTCCCCCTGACCTCCCTCCGATCCTGAGGGGGATCACCTGCTGTGGAACTCGAAGGGGATGGAACTCGAAACCAAACCGTCCGATCCTGGGGCTGTTGATCCTGATGATCTGTATTGGTGGCTACTGTGACCTTCTGGGCCTGGTCCTGGGTCTGCGCTGAGGTTGCGTTCCGTCCTTGGGGAACCCTTGCTGGATCCCTGGTCCGGGGCTGATCCTGAGCTGAGTCCTGGGTCTGTGATGCAGTCGTGGTCTGTTGTTGAGGAACCCCTGTTGGGTTCCTATCCTCCAACCGCGCTGCAATCAAAGCCTCTGCCTGATCAATCGCATCTTGTGAGATCCTTGGCAAATTTTTTCTAGCCCATCTCACCGCCACCTCAAAGGCTCCCTTCCAGTCTGGAGTAAGGAAGCCACTTAAGTCATCTAGAAATTCCTCCAAACACTTTTCGTAATGTTCCATCAGGATGAGGCATGTGTTGTGGCCCCAATTCTTAGCATTCCCCACGATGAGGTCGCTTGTGTTACGTCTTGGTGCTGCAGGTTTGATCATACCGGACAGGACCTCCACCATCCGGGTGATCATCCGGGGCTCCTCTTTCCCAGGCTTGGGCGCCACATTCTGCAAATGGTGGACCGTCTTGGTCACCGCATAAATTTTCCGGATCAAGCGTCCAAATGCAGGATCCGCTGCTTGTCTCCGTACCTCTGGTCCTCCACTCCTGGCTGGAAATCCGGTACGGGCTGGTTGAAACGCCCCCTGGCGAACCACATCAGCATATGATCCGTATCGGGGACCGGGGAACCAGGTGGCCCGCGGGGGCGGCACTGGCCGGTTAGGATGCGGGGAATACTCCCTCCGATACGGGAGGGAGGGTGCACGGGCCCTCCACCCGGTGGGCCTCCCGTATCCCCAGTCCCGGGAAGGTTGCGGATTACGGCGGCGACGCCTGCCGTATTGGACTGTTGTCCATCTGTCATCCATCTTGAAAAAAACTCTTTTTAATCCAATAAAGAACTCAGGTTTCTTAAACGTAAAAAACTGTTTTATTTAATTTTATAACAAAAATAAAAAATATAAATTCAAAAATCAAAATAAAACTGTACGAAATAAAACTGTACCAATTTAACGGTGTGCTCCGGCAACGTTTCGACCTCTAAAGGTCTTCTTCAGGCCAGCACACCTCTCTAACAGTCTGAAACTACACTGCTCTCTCTTCAGAGTCAAAGTAGAAGTGAGCTCCTGCTCTCCTTCTCCTTCCTTATATACCTGACCGGGCTCCACCCCCTTTCGTCTACGGTAGGTTTCCGGTCAGGTACATACATTTTACTTATTTAATATGCCGTTTTACATTATATTAACCAATAACAGATTCAATAAACAACCAAACTGTGTTTTTATAATCGTATACGTAGTGCCATCATAATAAAATATATATTTTAAATGTACAAATGTCTCTATATGAACTATTTACATAAATATATACACAACTTAACCTAAACATGTGAAATTAGTGATATAATTGTTAAGTACAAAATTGGAGATACAGTAGAGGTAAAAACAAGGAAAATAGAGGTTACGTATACGTCTTACGGTTAGAAAAAGGTAAGTATAAAGGGTTAGGGTTAGGGCAACCAGTAAGCATGTTAGGGTTAGGGTTAGGGTAACAGGTAAGTGTGTGGTTAAGGTTAGGGTTAGGGTTAGAAAAGGTTAGGGTTAGGGCAACCGGTAAGTATACGGTTAGGGTTAGGGTTAGGGTAAGTATACGGTTAGGGTTAGGAAAGGTAAATATGGTAATGGTTAGGTTTTAGGGTTAAGGTTAGGGTTGAAATAGTTAGGGTTAAGAGTTAGGGTTAGAGAAACTGGTAAGTATGAAGTCAGAAATATAGATACGTATACGTTAAATTATGGTTAGGGTTAGGGTTAGGGTTAGAGGGTTAGGGTTAGGGTAGGGTTAGGGTAGGGGAATGTCTTCCATCTCCGATGGGGGATGGAGGGTGCACGGTCCATCCACCCGACGGACCTCCCGTAAGCTCGGTCCCATTGCGGCGACCGGGCCCGCTGACGTCTTCGCCCGTAGCGTACCTCGGTCCAGCCGTAATCCATTTGTAATATTTTTTTTCTTTTTCAACTAGAAAAAAAGCTTCCCAAAATTGTGGAAGAGTAAAAAATATAGAGACTTTCAAGTTTCTTTTTAAAAAAATAATATTTATTTAAATAACAAAGGAAAGGTGTGTACAAAATATATATAATCAAAATAAGCGACGTTTCAACCAGTTTAGGTCTTCATCAGGCTAGAAAAAAACACACACCAAAAACCTGTCCTTAGAAAACCTCTAGGTGAGCGAGAGGTGTTATCCGGACGAGGATCGAAGGAGAAATGAGCTCTCACTCCTGATCCTCCCCCTTATATATCCTCAGAGCTCCGCCCCCTATTTTTTTAACAGCTGCGTCTCCGGTAAGTACCCGGTACGTATAAACTATTTAAACTCTATATTTAACCTTTTTTAACTATTTACTATGAACTTCACACATATATATATTTTTAACTTAAAACATATATAATAAATCAGACTTATTTTTTAAAAAAATGAAACTTATTCTTAGACATACAGATACTCATGAAATTTACTACATAGAACCATTTTAACTATAAACCATTGTTTTTATACATTTTGAATCTTTTTGTACCCACATAAATAACTTAAAAGATATTCCGTATACGAAAAAAACCCCAACACATATATTCAACTTAGAACGTATATAATAAATCAGACTCATAATGAAACTTATTCTTAGACATAGATACTCATGAAATTTACTACATTAAACCATATAACAATTGTTTTTATACATTTTTAGTATTTATAATCTTTTTTTACCACATAAATAACTTAAAGGGTATTACGTATACGAAAAAATCTCCTCAAATGCAAAATGAAGTACGAACTGAGTTTTAAACGTACAAACAACCATGAACATAATGAGGTAACCCTTAAATGAATTTTAAATATACCAAAAGAAATATGTAAGTATAATTTTGATTGACCTGAATTTATTTTAAGCCCTGTAATTGTTTTTAATGCTGTGTTTCCTTCCAGGTCCCGTCCCAAAACTCCCAAATAACTAGGGTTCCGAAACAGGTAAGTATAGGGGTTACGGGGATGATTGGGGTCACCGAAAAGGTAAATGGAAGGATCCCGTACACGTTAAGGTACGGACAAAGGTAAGTAGGAGATGGTTAGGGTTAGCAAAAAGGTAAGTATAGGAGTTAGGGTTAGAATTAAAATTAGGGCTTGGATTAGGGGGTTAGGGTTAGGATTTAAGGTTTAGTTAGGGTTAGGATTAGGGTTTAGGTTAGGGTTAGGGTACAGAGTGGGATTAGGGTTAGGGTTAGAGGGTTAGGATTAGGTTAGGGACTGAGGATTGAGCCCGTCCCCTAGATCGGGGGACAGGAGGTGCACGGGCCATCCCTCCAGGCGGCCCAACTCTCCTTTCCCCTTCCCGTATACGGGGCGCCTTAGTCTTCCTCCCGTATCGGGCGACGGTCCAGCCCTCAAAGCCCATGTGGGCTGCCATTAAGTTTTCTTAATTGTTTTTTTAATCAAATACTATAATGAAATTAAAATATTAAACCAAAGTTGTTATTTTAAATATAAATCAAATTAAAATCAAATAAAATCAAATAAAATCAAGCTTTTCAAAAATAAAACTCCAAGAGTGTGCCCAACGGCAACGTTTCGACCCGATATGGGTCTTCTTCAGGCCAGGCACACAATAAAAAAAGTAAGTGAGCAGGTGAGTCTCTTCTGTGTCCTCTCTCTTTGCAGGCTGAGTGAAGAATGAGCTTCCTCAGCCTGCCTCCCCTTTTATAACCTCCCCTTCTTTTTCTTTTTTTCTTTTTTCTGAACTGTTTTCTTTAAGTTAACTCTAATTAAGTCCCTCCCACTATGTTTTAGCTTTTTCTTTTATATTAGGGTTATATTATATTAGGGTTATATTATATTAGGGTTAGGTATGGGATTGGGTTTACGGTTAGGGTTAGTTTAAGGTTAGGGTTAGGGTTAAAGTTAAGGGTTAGGTTAAGGTTAAAGGTTAGGGTTAGGTTAAGGTTAGGGTTAAATTAAGGTTAGGATTAGGTTAAAGTTAGGTTAAGGTTAGGGTTAGGTATACGATTGAGTGTTAGGGTTTAGGACTAAGGTTAGGTTAAGATTAGGGTTATGGTTAGTAGTTAAGTTTAGGAATAGGGTTAAGGCTAGGGTTAGGTTAGGGTTAGGGTCAGGTTAGGGTTAGGTATAGGATTGAGCGTTAGGGTTTAAGAAGTTAGGGTTAGGGTTAGGGTTAGGGTTAGGGTTAGAGGGTTAGGGTTAGGGTTAGGGTTAGGGTTAGGGTTAGAGAGGGTTAGAGAGGGTTAGAGAGGGTTAGGGTTAGGGTTAGGGTTAGAGGGTTAGGACATGGGGAGTGGGTGAGACTGGGCACCGCGAAGCGGTGTCCAGTCTCTATGCACGGGCCATCCTGTTCTGGTTCAGGTGAGTTCTATTTTAGATTTAGACCTTTAGGAAAAATTGTGTCTAATTTTTTGATCCATTCCCTTTCAGCTCGGGCTCTCTGTGCTCTGTTCCAGTTTGGATCCCTCTGGACGACTGTGGCCCGGACAGAAGACCATCCATGGGAGACAAAATGGCTAACCAGGGGTGTGTGTGTCTCTCTCCGCGTACGGATGTTGTATCTGTGTTGGGTAAAGCGCTGGAGGAGTGTGTTTTTTGTCTCACCAACATATTGCAGTCCACAGGTCTGACACTCAATCAGGTAAACGCAGTTTTTGGAATGGGGATTTCCCAGGGTCATGGTCTTGAAGACTGTTTTGTTTACATGACTGCGTATCCAGGTAAGATGTTTGAAAAATTGACCCTGACCTCTGGGTTTAGAGGTGGTTAGTGGCTTAATTTTAGCTTTGACCAGATGGTCTTGGAGATTTTTATTTTTCCTAAAAGCTGCTATAATTTTATATTTTTTCAGGGGCTCCAAATTAATAATTTTGTTGTTAAAATTGTCTTTTATTTTCCTGATTAATTGTATTGCAGGTCTGGAATACGTGGTGACGAAAGGAAGGAGATCCCCTGTCTCTGTCGGCCGTGTCTCCAGGAAGGTTTTGAGGGCCTCCCTCCTGAAGGAGCGCGCATAGCCCCTGGTGGCTAATGCCCGGAAGAGGGTTTTTGTGGCCATCATAAAATCGCTCTGGTGAGTGCAGATCCTGTGGAATCGTAATAGTTGTGATTTCAATAACCCTTTGTATGTGTGTTTAGGATGGTAGCTGGTTTTATGGAGCAGAGCATGGGTGTCCGTTTCTTTAAAAAATACTTTAATATCCAATTTGTTGTTTTGTTGAAAATTTGTCCCCTTGTAGGTGGTGGTATCTAGGAAGTCGACCGACGTGGTGCTGGTGGTGGATTTCAGTGTGATGGACGGGTTATGGTTGTTCAAGGTATGTAAAAATTGTTCAAATTCCTCCATAGAATGGGGCCAGACCCCCCAAATGTCATCCAGATACCTATAATAATGTGTGGGTTTCTGTTTGCAGGATGCCAGGGCAGATGTCTCCCACTCGGCCATGAAGATGTTTGCATATGCCGGTGCGAATTTCTTTCCCATGGCAGTGCCTTTAATTTGTAGATAAAATTTGTTGTCGAATTCAAAATCATTCCTTCTAAGGTTAATATCGAGTAATTGTAAAATTTCTTTGTCTGGCCTGTTTTTGTCTGGGTATTTAATAAAGATGTTTTTAATAGCTCGAATGCCTTCGTCTATATCAATATTAGTGTACAGACTGTCTATATCCAATGTAAACAGAATGCAATTTGAGGGAACATGGAGTTTTTTGACTGTGTCAACAAAATGGTAAGTGTCCTTAAGGTATCCAACATGTTTGTTGGATAAGGGGTTAATATAGTAATCAATAAATTGGGCTGTATAATATGTCTCGCTGTCACAGTCCGAAACTATGGGCCTCCCGGGCGGAATCTCAAAAGGAACACTCCATTTTGAGGGCTCCTTGTGGATTTTGGGAAGGAGATAGAAAAGTCTGGGCCTCGGGATCGGGTTACCCACCAAATAATTATATTGTTTTTTCTTTATGAATCCTTTATTTAATAATGACTGAATAATTTGTTTAACTATTATTTTAGTTTCAGGATAAAGGGGCTCCTTTAAGGGGGAATAATATTTCTTATCATTTAACTGTCTATAACCCTCAAATAGATACTGTTCCCTGTCCATTATGATGACCGCACTTCCCTTATCCGCTGGCTTTATAATGATATTTTTGTTTTGTGTCAAGTCCCTCAGAGCTGTAGTCTCTTCGGGACTCAGGTTGGGTCTGGTTTTGGACAGATTGAAATGGTTTTCAAAGTAATTAAAATCCGCTTTGATTAATTCTGTAATTTCTAGTGGTAAACTGGATAAGGGAGGGCTCCATTCAGATTTGTTAGTGAATGGGATGAAAGGCCTGACTTTTGTATTATGAAAATATACATTAAGTTTAATTCTCCTGTGATATTGCTGCAGATCCCATCTGCTTTGCTCCAGCATGTTTCTCTGGCTCCCTCTGGTGGGGATAAAGGAGAGGCCCCTATTCAGCAGTGTGAATTGGGGCTGAGTAAGTTTAAATTTTTGTGCCAAAACTATAACATTTTTCGACCCCTCCCAATCATGCAGGCTTATGGGGACATGAATTTTACATAACTTGTCCAGTATTCAAACATGTGTTTGGCTGTGGTTTTGGTCCAGTGTATTTTGTCCTGTACTGTAGAAAATAGTTTAGATTGCAGCTTTGGGATGCAGCAGCAGTGTTTCTGGATCAGTCCATTCAGATGTGCCAGGCCGGACTGCTCTTCCAGAGGTAAGTCATCTGAGAAATTAATTAAAGGGACCCAGACCTCAGCTAACGGGAATTTGGCCTCAGCAGCCTGAATTGTGTCTAATAGCTGCTGTCTGAGTTTTATTTTAGGTGTAGTATTTCTATTGTTTAGCCCAAATGACAAAATAACTTTTTCCACAGAGGTGGAGGTGGTACTTTTGTCAATCAGAGCCTTTGCATGTGACAATGTGGCTCCTGGATAGCTTTCAATTTGTATATGTCGGCCTTGAAAGGGGGGCATTTTGGCCAAATTAGAGTCCCCTATTATAACCCACTTTTTCCTTATGCTAAGGCCCCAATCTTCCAATTTATTTTTTGTGTTTATATGTCTTGTCGGTCTCCTGATAGCAGGATCTGGCGTGGTGGGCTGTGTTATGGCCCGTTTAGGCCGTAGTGAGAACCTCATTTGTGTTGCTCTCCTAAGGCTTCTCATTTTGGCTGGAGTGGACTGGATGGGAGGGGTGATAACAGGGCTTTTTGGAGGGGGATCCGGGCTCTCATCAGATGAGAGACACGTGATGGAGTCAGATGTGTGGGCAACCGCCGGGTTTGACGGAGCGGCTGTCAGTGCCGCAGGGGGACCATTTCCAGGTAAGTTTTGATTTTGGTTTTCTGTTTTTTCCGGCAGGATCCCTGACCTCCGGCTTCTCTGGGGTTTTGGAGGTGACTGTGGAAAGGGATCCAGGGTATCAACAGAGGTAGCGGGTGTCAGATGAGGAGGGGGTACCTGAGGTATTGCTGTGTCCATAATATTAACTATATTTTCCTCTTGTGGAGGTGACCATCCCCCTGTTTCCACAGTCATCGTGGCTGTGTCCACGCGGCTCGGTGTCAGGGCTTTCTCCGGGACCCGGACCGGTGGTGGAGAGGGGCCACGGGCCCCCACCAGGGCCTCTCCTCTTATTCTAAGGTCCGCGTTAACCCTCTCTGTGTGGATAAGTGCTTTGATGTCATGTATTGTGGTAATGTGTGTTTTCTGTTTTTTTGGTACAGGAGGTCGGGGGGGCGGTGGGCTGTCAGGAACCCCCTCCTCCTCTCTCTCCACCGTGGGCTCTAGCTCAGCGACCATGAAGGCCTCAACCTGCTCTAGGGTTTCGGACCGGAGCCGTCTGCCCAGGTTCCTTTTTGCCCAGACGGTGGCGATTTGGAAGGGGCCTCGCCACTCTCCCTTAGTAAGCCCCTTTAGGGTAAGAAGCTCTTTTTCCAGGGAGTCAGTGTAGTGATCCCTTAGGATTAACATTGTTGTGTGCTCCCAATTTTTTGCATTTCCCTCAATGAGGAGTTTGGTCTCCTCATTGGGGCTGGCCGGTTTAATTGTTGTAATTAGGTGTTCTGTTAGTTTTTGGATTGTAGGGGGGGGCGGTTTGTCAGAATCAACATTATTCAAATGGTGGGCTATTTTGATTATTGTGTGTATCGTTCTGACTTTGATGCCAAAGTCCGGGTCTGAGGACTGAGGCTTATTTTCTTCCCTGTTTCCCTCCCTCCTTTCCTTGCGTGTGTTTCTCCCTGTGTTCTGTGTCGTGTAATGTGTGTTTTTGTTAGTGACATATTTCACTGGTTGTTTTTTGGGGGCCCTACGGCCCCCTGGTACAAAAAATTGTGGCCTGTAGCCATGATCAACTCTATGGTGGTAGCGTTGAGGGTAGCCGCCCTGATGACCGTGGCCCCTCACCACGGATGCATAACTGGGGCGCTGCCCTGTGGCCTCGCGACGGCGATGGGAGCGGTACTCGGGTGAACGGCGGCTGGGCCTCTCCTCCCGGGGCCGTCTGAGTCGGTCACGCCGGTAAGAGACCACCGTCCAACCCTCATCCCTGCTCCTGTCGTACATTGTATGGCTGTTTTTGTTTAAATCAGGTGAGTGAAAAAATAAAAAATAAATAAATAAATAAATAAATTTTATTTAAATTGTTTTTTGAAAAAATTGAACAAGCTTTAAAGCAACGTTTCGGTCTGTTTTAGACCTTCTTCAGGCAAGCTTGTTCAAAGATGTGAAAAAAAAGTTTTTATGTGATGTGAGCAAGTGTAATGATCTCTCTCTGTCTCTCTGTATTTCTCTAAGCTCTATGCAGCAAGTGGGACAGAGGAGCAGGCAGCTTGGACCTTTATAGAAAGGCAAGGAGTGGGCGTGGCCTGCCAGATTTTGAAAGAGGCACTGTCGTTTAACCCTTTCCGTTCTGTCTGCTGCATAATATGAAATTAAACCTCTTTTTTTCTTTTTTTAGGTGATTATCAGGTTTTAATCTTTTTTTCAGGTAAGTATTATTTTTTCCGGGTGAGTATAAAATTTCTGTTGAATTAATTTTAGATTTTTCTCTTTTTTTCAGGGCAGGTAAGTATTATTTTTAATTTCTAAAAAAAGGGGGGGGTGGGTAAGGTGGGTAGGTCAAAGGTCAAGGGTCAAGCTGGGGGTTCAATGTGGTTAGGGTTAGGATAATTGTTCCCGGTTAGGGTTAGGGCTAGGGGTTAGGGTTAGGGCTGGCGGTTAGGGTTAGGGCCAGGGGTTAAGGGTTAGGTTTAGGGCCAGGGGTTAAGGGTTAGGGTTAGGTTTAAGGCCAAGGGTTAGGGTTAAGGCCAGGGACCAGGGCCAGGGGTTAGGCTTAGGGTCAGAGGTTAAGATAAGGGTGAGGGTCGGTGGGAGTAAAGGTCAAAGGTCAAATCAAGGAAGGTCTCAAACCATCCCCAAAATCAGGAGGCGCTGGCCGGTTAGGACATGGGGAGTGGGTGAGACTGGGCACCGCGAAGCGGTGTCCAGTCTCTATGCACGGGCCATCCTGTTCTGGTTCAGGTGAGTTCTATTTTAGATTTAGACCTTTAGGAAAAATTGTGTCTAATTTTTTGATCCATTCCCTTTCAGCTCGGGCTCTCTGTGCTCTGTTCCAGTTTGGATCCCTCTGGACGACTGTGGCCCGGACAGAAGACCATCCATGGGAGACAAAATGGCTAACCAGGGGTGTGTGTGTCTCTCTCCGCGTACGGATGTTGTATCTGTGTTGGGTAAAGCGCTGGAGGAGTGTGTTTTTTGTCTCACCAACATATTGCAGTCCACAGGTCTGACACTCAATCAGGTAAACGCAGTTTTTGGAATGGGGATTTCCCAGGGTCATGGTCTTGAAGACTGTTTTGTTTACATGACTGCGTATCCAGGTAAGATGTTTGAAAAATTGACCCTGACCTCTGGGTTTAGAGGTGGTTAGTGGCTTAATTTTAGCTTTGACCAGATGGTCTTGGAGATTTTTATTTTTCCTAAAAGCTGCTATAATTTTATATTTTTTCAGGGGCTCCAAATTAATAATTTTGTTGTTAAAATTGTCTTTTATTTTCCTGATTAATTGTATTGCAGGTCTGGAATACGTGGTGACGAAAGGAAGGAGATCCCCTGTCTCTGTCGGCCGTGTCTCCAGGAAGGTTTTGAGGGCCTCCCTCCTGAAGGAGCGCGCATAGCCCCTGGTGGCTAATGCCCGGAAGAGGGTTTTTGTGGCCATCATAAAATCGCTCTGGTGAGTGCAGATCCTGTGGAATCGTAATAGTTGTGATTTCAATAACCCTTTGTATGTGTGTTTAGGATGGTAGCTGGTTTTATGGAGCAGAGCATGGGTGTCCGTTTCTTTAAAAAATACTTTAATATCCAATTTGTTGTTTTGTTGAAAATTTGTCCCCTTGTAGGTGGTGGTATCTAGGAAGTCGACCGACGTGGTGCTGGTGGTGGATTTCAGTGTGATGGACGGGTTATGGTTGTTCAAGGTATGTAAAAATTGTTCAAATTCCTCCATAGAATGGGGCCAGACCCCCCAAATGTCATCCAGATACCTATAATAATGTGTGGGTTTCTGTTTGCAGGATGCCAGGGCAGATGTCTCCCACTCGGCCATGAAGATGTTTGCATATGCCGGTGCGAATTTCTTTCCCATGGCAGTGCCTTTAATTTGTAGATAAAATTTGTTGTCGAATTCAAAATCATTCCTTCTAAGGTTAATATCGAGTAATTGTAAAATTTCTTTGTCTGGCCTGTTTTTGTCTGGGTATTTAATAAAGATGTTTTTAATAGCTCGAATGCCTTCGTCTATATCAATATTAGTGTACAGACTGTCTATATCCAATGTAAACAGAATGCAATTTGAGGGAACATGGAGTTTTTTGACTGTGTCAACAAAATGGTAAGTGTCCTTAAGGTATCCAACATGTTTGTTGGATAAGGGGTTAATATAGTAATCAATAAATTGGGCTGTATAATATGTCTCGCTGTCACAGTCCGAAACTATGGGCCTCCCGGGCGGAATCTCAAAAGGAACACTCCATTTTGAGGGCTCCTTGTGGATTTTGGGAAGGAGATAGAAAAGTCTGGGCCTCGGGATCGGGTTACCCACCAAATAATTATATTGTTTTTTCTTTATGAATCCTTTATTTAATAATGACTGAATAATTTGTTTAACTATTATTTTAGTTTCAGGATAAAGGGGCTCCTTTAAGGGGGAATAATATTTCTTATCATTTAACTGTCTATAACCCTCAAATAGATACTGTTCCCTGTCCATTATGATGACCGCACTTCCCTTATCCGCTGGCTTTATAATGATATTTTTGTTTTGTGTCAAGTCCCTCAGAGCTGTAGTCTCTTCGGGACTCAGGTTGGGTCTGGTTTTGGACAGATTGAAATGGTTTTCAAAGTAATTAAAATCCGCTTTGATTAATTCTGTAATTTCTAGTGGTAAACTGGATAAGGGAGGGCTCCATTCAGATTTGTTAGTGAATGGGATGAAAGGCCTGACTTTTGTATTATGAAAATATACATTAAGTTTAATTCTCCTGTGATATTGCTGCAGATCCCATCTGCTTTGCTCCAGCATGTTTCTCTGGCTCCCTCTGGTGGGGATAAAGGAGAGGCCCCTATTCAGCAGTGTGAATTGGGGCTGAGTAAGTTTAAATTTTTGTGCCAAAACTATAACATTTTTCGACCCCTCCCGATCATGCAGGCTTATGGGGACATGAATTTTACATAACTTGTCCAGTATTCAAACATGTGTTTGGCTGTGGTTTTGGTCCAGTGTATTTTGTCCTGTACTGTAGAAAATAGTTTAGATTGCAGCTTTGGGATGCAGCAGCAGTGTTTCTGGATCAGTCCATTCAGATGTGCCAGGCCGGACTGCTCTTCCAGAGGTAAGTCATCTGAGAAATTAATTAAAGGGACCCAGACCTCAGCTAACGGGAATTTGGCCTCAGCAGCCTGAATTGTGTCTAATAGCTGCTGTCTGAGTTTTATTTTAGGTGTAGTATTTCTATTGTTTAGCCCAAATGACAAAATAACTTTTTCCACAGAGGTGGAGGTGGTACTTTTGTCAATCAGAGCCTTTGCATGTGACAATGTGGCTCCTGGATAGCTTTCAATTTGTATATGTCGGCCTTGAAAGGGGGGCATTTTGGCCAAATTAGAGTCCCCTATTATAACCCACTTTTTCCTTATGCTAAGGCCCCAATCTTCCAATTTATTTTTTGTGTTTATATGTCTTGTCGGTCTCCTGATAGCAGGATCTGGCGTGGTGGGCTGTGTTATGGCCCGTTTAGGCCGTAGTGAGAACCTCATTTGTGTTGCTCTCCTAAGGCTTCTCATTTTGGCTGGAGTGGACTGGATGGGAGGGGTGATAACAGGGCTTTTTGGAGGGGGATCCGGGCTCTCATCAGATGAGAGACACGTGATGGAGTCAGATGTGTGGGCAACCGCCGGGTTTGACGGAGCGGCTGTCAGTGCCGCAGGGGGACCATTTCCAGGTAAGTTTTGATTTTGGTTTTCTGTTTTTTCCGGCAGGATCCCTGACCTCCGGCTTCTCTGGGGTTTTGGAGGTGACTGTGGAAAGGGATCCAGGGTATCAACAGAGGTAGCGGGTGTCAGATGAGGAGGGGGTACCTGAGGTATTGCTGTGTCCATAATATTAACTATATTTTCCTCTTGTGGAGGTGACCATCCCCCTGTTTCCACAGTCATCGTGGCTGTGTCCACGCGGCTCGGTGTCAGGGCTTTCTCCGGGACCCGGACCGGTGGTGGAGAGGGGCCACGGGCCCCCACCAGGGCCTCTCCTCTTATTCTAAGGTCCGCGTTAACCCTCTCTGTGTGGATAAGTGCTTTGATGTCATGTATTGTGGTAATGTGTGTTTTCTGTTTTTTTGGTACAGGAGGTCGGGGGGGCGGTGGGCTGTCAGGAACCCCCTCCTCCTCTCTCTCCACCGTGGGCTCTAGCTCAGCGACCATGAAGGCCTCAACCTGCTCTAGGGTTTCGGACCGGAGCCGTCTGCCCAGGTTCCTTTTTGCCCAGACGGTGGCGATTTGGAAGGGGCCTCGCCACTCTCCCTTAGTAAGCCCCTTTAGGGTAAGAAGCTCTTTTTCCAGGGAGTCAGTGTAGTGATCCCTTAGGATTAACATTGTTGTGTGCTCCCAATTTTTTGCATTTCCCTCAATGAGGAGTTTGGTCTCCTCATTGGGGCTGGCCGGTTTAATTGTTGTAATTAGGTGTTCTGTTAGTTTTTGGATTGTAGGGGGGGGCGGTTTGTCAGAATCAACATTATTCAAATGGTGGGCTATTTTGATTATTGTGTGTATCGTTCTGACTTTGATGCCAAAGTCCGGGTCTGAGGACTGAGGCTTATTTTCTTCCCTGTTTCCCTCCCTCCTTTCCTTGCGTGTGTTTCTCCCTGTGTTCTGTGTCGTGTAATGTGTGTTTTTGTTAGTGACATATTTCACTGGTTGTTTTTTGGGGGCCCTACGGCCCCCTGGTACAAAAAATTGTGGCCTGTAGCCATGATCAACTCTATGGTGGTAGCGTTGAGGGTAGCCGCCCTGATGACCGTGGCCCCTCACCACGGATGCATAACTGGGGCGCTGCCCTGTGGCCTCGCGACGGCGATGGGAGCGGTACTCGGGTGAACGGCGGCTGGGCCTCTCCTCCCGGGGCCGTCTGAGTCGGTCACGCCGGTAAGAGACCACCGTCCAACCCTCATCCCTGCTCCTGTCGTACATTGTATGGCTGTTTTTGTTTAAATCAGGTGAGTGAAAAAATAAAAAATAAATAAATAAATAAATAAATTTTATTTAAATTGTTTTTTGAAAAAATTGAACAAGCTTTAAAGCAACGTTTCGGTCTGTTTTAGACCTTCTTCAGGCAAGCTTGTTCAAAGATGTGAAAAAAAAGTTTTTATGTGATGTGAGCAAGTGTAATGATCTCTCTCTGTCTCTCTGTATTTCTCTAAGCTCTATGCAGCAAGTGGGACAGAGGAGCAGGCAGCTTGGACCTTTATAGAAAGGCAAGGAGTGGGCGTGGCCTGCCAGATTTTGAAAGAGGCACTGTCGTTTAACCCTTTCCGTTCTGTCTGCTGCATAATATGAAATTAAACCTCTTTTTTTCTTTTTTTAGGTGATTATCAGGTTTTAATCTTTTTTTCAGGTAAGTATTATTTTTTCCGGGTGAGTATAAAATTTCTGTTGAATTAATTTTAGATTTTTCTCTTTTTTTCAGGGCAGGTAAGTATTATTTTTAATTTCTAAAAAAAGGGGGGGGGTGGGTAAGGTGGGTAGGTCAAAGGTCAAGGGTCAAGCTGGGGGTTCAATGTGGTTAGGGTTAGGATAATTGTTCCCGGTTAGGGTTAGGGCTAGGGGTTAGGGTTAGGGCTGGCGGTTAGGGTTAGGGCCAGGGGTTAAGGGTTAGGTTTAGGGCCAGGGGTTAAGGGTTAGGGTTAGGTTTAAGGCCAAGGGTTAGGGTTAAGGCCAGGGACCAGGGCCAGGGGTTAGGCTTAGGGTCAGAGGTTAAGATAAGGGTGAGGGTCGGTGGGAGTAAAGGTCAAAGGTCAAATCAAGGAAGGTCTCAAACCATCCCCAAAATCAGGAGGCGCTGGCCGGTTAGGACATGGGGAGTGGGTGAGACTGGGCACCGCGAAGCGGTGTCCAGTCTCTATGCACGGGCCATCCTGTTCTGGTTCAGGTGAGTTCTATTTTAGATTTAGACCTTTAGGAAAAATTGTGTCTAATTTTTTGATCCATTCCCTTTCAGCTCGGGCTCTCTGTGCTCTGTTCCAGTTTGGATCCCTCTGGACGACTGTGGCCCGGACAGAAGACCATCCATGGGAGACAAAATGGCTAACCAGGGGTGTGTGTGTCTCTCTCCGCGTACGGATGTTGTATCTGTGTTGGGTAAAGCGCTGGAGGAGTGTGTTTTTTGTCTCACCAACATATTGCAGTCCACAGGTCTGACACTCAATCAGGTAAACGCAGTTTTTGGAATGGGGATTTCCCAGGGTCATGGTCTTGAAGACTGTTTTGTTTACATGACTGCGTATCCAGGTAAGATGTTTGAAAAATTGACCCTGACCTCTGGGTTTAGAGGTGGTTAGTGGCTTAATTTTAGCTTTGACCAGATGGTCTTGGAGATTTTTATTTTTCCTAAAAGCTGCTATAATTTTATATTTTTTCAGGGGCTCCAAATTAATAATTTTGTTGTTAAAATTGTCTTTTATTTTCCTGATTAATTGTATTGCAGGTCTGGAATACGTGGTGACGAAAGGAAGGAGATCCCCTGTCTCTGTCGGCCGTGTCTCCAGGAAGGTTTTGAGGGCCTCCCTCCTGAAGGAGCGCGCATAGCCCCTGGTGGCTAATGCCCGGAAGAGGGTTTTTGTGGCCATCATAAAATCGCTCTGGTGAGTGCAGATCCTGTGGAATCGTAATAGTTGTGATTTCAATAACCCTTTGTATGTGTGTTTAGGATGGTAGCTGGTTTTATGGAGCAGAGCATGGGTGTCCGTTTCTTTAAAAAATACTTTAATATCCAATTTGTTGTTTTGTTGAAAATTTGTCCCCTTGTAGGTGGTGGTATCTAGGAAGTCGACCGACGTGGTGCTGGTGGTGGATTTCAGTGTGATGGACGGGTTATGGTTGTTCAAGGTATGTAAAAATTGTTCAAATTCCTCCATAGAATGGGGCCAGACCCCCCAAATGTCATCCAGATACCTATAATAATGTGTGGGTTTCTGTTTGCAGGATGCCAGGGCAGATGTCTCCCACTCGGCCATGAAGATGTTTGCATATGCCGGTGCGAATTTCTTTCCCATGGCAGTGCCTTTAATTTGTAGATAAAATTTGTTGTCGAATTCAAAATCATTCCTTCTAAGGTTAATATCGAGTAATTGTAAAATTTCTTTGTCTGGCCTGTTTTTGTCTGGGTATTTAATAAAGATGTTTTTAATAGCTCGAATGCCTTCGTCTATATCAATATTAGTGTACAGACTGTCTATATCCAATGTAAACAGAATGCAATTTGAGGGAACATGGAGTTTTTTGACTGTGTCAACAAAATGGTAAGTGTCCTTAAGGTATCCAACATGTTTGTTGGATAAGGGGTTAATATAGTAATCAATAAATTGGGCTGTATAATATGTCTCGCTGTCACAGTCCGAAACTATGGGCCTCCCGGGCGGAATCTCAAAAGGAACACTCCATTTTGAGGGCTCCTTGTGGATTTTGGGAAGGAGATAGAAAAGTCTGGGCCTCGGGATCGGGTTACCCACCAAATAATTATATTGTTTTTTCTTTATGAATCCTTTATTTAATAATGACTGAATAATTTGTTTAACTATTATTTTAGTTTCAGGATAAAGGGGCTCCTTTAAGGGGGAATAATATTTCTTATCATTTAACTGTCTATAACCCTCAAATAGATACTGTTCCCTGTCCATTATGATGACCGCACTTCCCTTATCCGCTGGCTTTATAATGATATTTTTGTTTTGTGTCAAGTCCCTCAGAGCTGTAGTCTCTTCGGGACTCAGGTTGGGTCTGGTTTTGGACAGATTGAAATGGTTTTCAAAGTAATTAAAATCCGCTTTGATTAATTCTGTAATTTCTAGTGGTAAACTGGATAAGGGAGGGCTCCATTCAGATTTGTTAGTGAATGGGATGAAAGGCCTGACTTTTGTATTATGAAAATATACATTAAGTTTAATTCTCCTGTGATATTGCTGCAGATCCCATCTGCTTTGCTCCAGCATGTTTCTCTGGCTCCCTCTGGTGGGGATAAAGGAGAGGCCCCTATTCAGCAGTGTGAATTGGGGCTGAGTAAGTTTAAATTTTTGTGCCAAAACTATAACATTTTTCGACCCCTCCCGATCATGCAGGCTTATGGGGACATGAATTTTACATAACTTGTCCAGTATTCAAACATGTGTTTGGCTGTGGTTTTGGTCCAGTGTATTTTGTCCTGTACTGTAGAAAATAGTTTAGATTGCAGCTTTGGGATGCAGCAGCAGTGTTTCTGGATCAGTCCATTCAGATGTGCCAGGCCGGACTGCTCTTCCAGAGGTAAGTCATCTGAGAAATTAATTAAAGGGACCCAGACCTCAGCTAACGGGAATTTGGCCTCAGCAGCCTGAATTGTGTCTAATAGCTGCTGTCTGAGTTTTATTTTAGGTGTAGTATTTCTATTGTTTAGCCCAAATGACAAAATAACTTTTTCCACAGAGGTGGAGGTGGTACTTTTGTCAATCAGAGCCTTTGCATGTGACAATGTGGCTCCTGGATAGCTTTCAATTTGTATATGTCGGCCTTGAAAGGGGGGCATTTTGGCCAAATTAGAGTCCCCTATTATAACCCACTTTTTCCTTATGCTAAGGCCCCAATCTTCCAATTTATTTTTTGTGTTTATATGTCTTGTCGGTCTCCTGATAGCAGGATCTGGCGTGGTGGGCTGTGTTATGGCCCGTTTAGGCCGTAGTGAGAACCTCATTTGTGTTGCTCTCCTAAGGCTTCTCATTTTGGCTGGAGTGGACTGGATGGGAGGGGTGATAACAGGGCTTTTTGGAGGGGGATCCGGGCTCTCATCAGATGAGAGACACGTGATGGAGTCAGATGTGTGGGCAACCGCCGGGTTTGACGGAGCGGCTGTCAGTGCCGCAGGGGGACCATTTCCAGGTAAGTTTTGATTTTGGTTTTCTGTTTTTTCCGGCAGGATCCCTGACCTCCGGCTTCTCTGGGGTTTTGGAGGTGACTGTGGAAAGGGATCCAGGGTATCAACAGAGGTAGCGGGTGTCAGATGAGGAGGGGGTACCTGAGGTATTGCTGTGTCCATAATATTAACTATATTTTCCTCTTGTGGAGGTGACCATCCCCCTGTTTCCACAGTCATCGTGGCTGTGTCCACGCGGCTCGGTGTCAGGGCTTTCTCCGGGACCCGGACCGGTGGTGGAGAGGGGCCACGGGCCCCCACCAGGGCCTCTCCTCTTATTCTAAGGTCCGCGTTAACCCTCTCTGTGTGGATAAGTGCTTTGATGTCATGTATTGTGGTAATGTGTGTTTTCTGTTTTTTTGGTACAGGAGGTCGGGGGGGCGGTGGGCTGTCAGGAACCCCCTCCTCCTCTCTCTCCACCGTGGGCTCTAGCTCAGCGACCATGAAGGCCTCAACCTGCTCTAGGGTTTCGGACCGGAGCCGTCTGCCCAGGTTCCTTTTTGCCCAGACGGTGGCGATTTGGAAGGGGCCTCGCCACTCTCCCTTAGTAAGCCCCTTTAGGGTAAGAAGCTCTTTTTCCAGGGAGTCAGTGTAGTGATCCCTTAGGATTAACATTGTTGTGTGCTCCCAATTTTTTGCATTTCCCTCAATGAGGAGTTTGGTCTCCTCATTGGGGCTGGCCGGTTTAATTGTTGTAATTAGGTGTTCTGTTAGTTTTTGGATTGTAGGGGGGGGCGGTTTGTCAGAATCAACATTATTCAAATGGTGGGCTATTTTGATTATTGTGTGTATCGTTCTGACTTTGATGCCAAAGTCCGGGTCTGAGGACTGAGGCTTATTTTCTTCCCTGTTTCCCTCCCTCCTTTCCTTGCGTGTGTTTCTCCCTGTGTTCTGTGTCGTGTAATGTGTGTTTTTGTTAGTGACATATTTCACTGGTTGTTTTTTGGGGGCCCTACGGCCCCCTGGTACAAAAAATTGTGGCCTGTAGCCATGATCAACTCTATGGTGGTAGCGTTGAGGGTAGCCGCCCTGATGACCGTGGCCCCTCACCACGGATGCATAACTGGGGCGCTGCCCTGTGGCCTCGCGACGGCGATGGGAGCGGTACTCGGGTGAACGGCGGCTGGGCCTCTCCTCCCGGGGCCGTCTGAGTCGGTCACGCCGGTAAGAGACCACCGTCCAACCCTCATCCCTGCTCCTGTCGTACATTGTATGGCTGTTTTTGTTTAAATCAGGTGAGTGAAAAAATAAAAAATAAATAAATAAATAAATAAATTTTATTTAAATTGTTTTTTGAAAAAATTGAACAAGCTTTAAAGCAACGTTTCGGTCTGTTTTAGACCTTCTTCAGGCAAGCTTGTTCAAAGATGTGAAAAAAAAGTTTTTATGTGATGTGAGCAAGTGTAATGATCTCTCTCTGTCTCTCTGTATTTCTCTAAGCTCTATGCAGCAAGTGGGACAGAGGAGCAGGCAGCTTGGACCTTTATAGAAAGGCAAGGAGTGGGCGTGGCCTGCCAGATTTTGAAAGAGGCACTGTCGTTTAACCCTTTCCGTTCTGTCTGCTGCATAATATGAAATTAAACCTCTTTTTTTCTTTTTTTAGGTGATTATCAGGTTTTAATCTTTTTTTCAGGTAAGTATTATTTTTTCCGGGTGAGTATAAAATTTCTGTTGAATTAATTTTAGATTTTTCTCTTTTTTTCAGGGCAGGTAAGTATTATTTTTAATTTCTAAAAAAAGGGGGGGGTGGGTAAGGTGGGTAGGTCAAAGGTCAAGGGTCAAGCTGGGGGTTCAATGTGGTTAGGGTTAGGATAATTGTTCCCGGTTAGGGTTAGGGCTAGGGGTTAGGGTTAGGGCTGGCGGTTAGGGTTAGGGCCAGGGGTTAAGGGTTAGGTTTAGGGCCAGGGGTTAAGGGTTAGGGTTAGGTTTAAGGCCAAGGGTTAGGGTTAAGGCCAGGGACCAGGGCCAGGGGTTAGGCTTAGGGTCAGAGGTTAAGATAAGGGTGAGGGTCGGTGGGAGTAAAGGTCAAAGGTCAAATCAAGGAAGGTCTCAAACCATCCCCAAAATCAGGAGGCGCTGGCCGGTTAGGACATGGGGAGTGGGTGAGACTGGGCACCGCGAAGCGGTGTCCAGTCTCTATGCACGGGCCATCCTGTTCTGGTTCAGGTGAGTTCTATTTTAGATTTAGACCTTTAGGAAAAATTGTGTCTAATTTTTTGATCCATTCCCTTTCAGCTCGGGCTCTCTGTGCTCTGTTCCAGTTTGGATCCCTCTGGACGACTGTGGCCCGGACAGAAGACCATCCATGGGAGACAAAATGGCTAACCAGGGGTGTGTGTGTCTCTCTCCGCGTACGGATGTTGTATCTGTGTTGGGTAAAGCGCTGGAGGAGTGTGTTTTTTGTCTCACCAACATATTGCAGTCCACAGGTCTGACACTCAATCAGGTAAACGCAGTTTTTGGAATGGGGATTTCCCAGGGTCATGGTCTTGAAGACTGTTTTGTTTACATGACTGCGTATCCAGGTAAGATGTTTGAAAAATTGACCCTGACCTCTGGGTTTAGAGGTGGTTAGTGGCTTAATTTTAGCTTTGACCAGATGGTCTTGGAGATTTTTATTTTTCCTAAAAGCTGCTATAATTTTATATTTTTTCAGGGGCTCCAAATTAATAATTTTGTTGTTAAAATTGTCTTTTATTTTCCTGATTAATTGTATTGCAGGTCTGGAATACGTGGTGACGAAAGGAAGGAGATCCCCTGTCTCTGTCGGCCGTGTCTCCAGGAAGGTTTTGAGGGCCTCCCTCCTGAAGGAGCGCGCATAGCCCCTGGTGGCTAATGCCCGGAAGAGGGTTTTTGTGGCCATCATAAAATCGCTCTGGTGAGTGCAGATCCTGTGGAATCGTAATAGTTGTGATTTCAATAACCCTTTGTATGTGTGTTTAGGATGGTAGCTGGTTTTATGGAGAAGAGCATTGGGTGTCCGTTTCTTTAAAAAATACTTTAATATCCAATTTGTTGTTTTGTTGAAAATTTGTCCCCTTGTAGGTGGTGGTATCTAGGAAGTCGACCGACGTGGTGCTGGTGGTGGATTTCAGTGTGATGGACGGGTTATGGTTGTTCAAGGTATGTAAAAATTGTTCAAATTCCTCCATAGAATGGGGCCAGACCCCCCAAATGTCATCCAGATACCTATAATAATGTGTGGGTTTCTGTTTGCAGGATGCCAGGGCAGATGTCTCCCACTCGGCCATGAAGATGTTTGCATATGCCGGTGCGAATTTCTTTCCCATGGCAGTGCCTTTAATTTGTAGATAAAATTTGTTGTCGAATTCAAAATCATTCCTTCTAAGGTTAATATCGAGTAATTGTAAAATTTCTTTGTCTGGCCTGTTTTTGTCTGGGTATTTAATAAAGATGTTTTTAATAGCTCGAATGCCTTCGTCTATATCAATATTAGTGTACAGACTGTCTATATCCAATGTAAACAGAATGCAATTTGAGGGAACATGGAGTTTTTTGACTGTGTCAACAAAATGGTAAGTGTCCTTAAGGTATCCAACATGTTTGTTGGATAAGGGGTTAATATAGTAATCAATAAATTGGGCTGTATAATATGTCTCGCTGTCACAGTCCGAAACTATGGGCCTCCCGGGCGGAATCTCAAAAGGAACACTCCATTTTGAGGGCTCCTTGTGGATTTTGGGAAGGAGATAGAAAAGTCTGGGCCTCGGGATCGGGTTACCCACCAAATAATTATATTGTTTTTTCTTTATGAATCCTTTATTTAATAATGACTGAATAATTTGTTTAACTATTATTTTAGTTTCAGGATAAAGGGGCTCCTTTAAGGGGGAATAATATTTCTTATCATTTAACTGTCTATAACCCTCAAATAGATACTGTTCCCTGTCCATTATGATGACCGCACTTCCCTTATCCGCTGGCTTTATAATGATATTTTTGTTTTGTGTCAAGTCCCTCAGAGCTGTAGTCTCTTCGGGACTCAGGTTGGGTCTGGTTTTGGACAGATTGAAATGGTTTTCAAAGTAATTAAAATCCGCTTTGATTAATTCTGTAATTTCTAGTGGTAAACTGGATAAGGGAGGGCTCCATTCAGATTTGTTAGTGAATGGGATGAAAGGCCTGACTTTTGTATTATGAAAATATACATTAAGTTTAATTCTCCTGTGATATTGCTGCAGATCCCATCTGCTTTGCTCCAGCATGTTTCTCTGGCTCCCTCTGGTGGGGATAAAGGAGAGGCCCCTATTCAGCAGTGTGAATTGGGGCTGAGTAAGTTTAAATTTTTGTGCCAAAACTATAACATTTTTCGACCCCTCCCGATCATGCAGGCTTATGGGGACATGAATTTTACATAACTTGTCCAGTATTCAAACATGTGTTTGGCTGTGGTTTTGGTCCAGTGTATTTTGTCCTGTACTGTAGAAAATAGTTTAGATTGCAGCTTTGGGATGCAGCAGCAGTGTTTCTGGATCAGTCCATTCAGATGTGCCAGGCCGGACTGCTCTTCCAGAGGTAAGTCATCTGAGAAATTAATTAAAGGGACCCAGACCTCAGCTAACGGGAATTTGGCCTCAGCAGCCTGAATTGTGTCTAATAGCTGCTGTCTGAGTTTTATTTTAGGTGTAGTATTTCTATTGTTTAGCCCAAATGACAAAATAACTTTTTCCACAGAGGTGGAGGTGGTACTTTTGTCAATCAGAGCCTTTGCATGTGACAATGTGGCTCCTGGATAGCTTTCAATTTGTATATGTCGGCCTTGAAAGGGGGGCATTTTGGCCAAATTAGAGTCCCCTATTATAACCCACTTTTTCCTTATGCTAAGGCCCCAATCTTCCAATTTATTTTTTGTGTTTATATGTCTTGTCGGTCTCCTGATAGCAGGATCTGGCGTGGTGGGCTGTGTTATGGCCCGTTTAGGCCGTAGTGAGAACCTCATTTGTGTTGCTCTCCTAAGGCTTCTCATTTTGGCTGGAGTGGACTGGATGGGAGGGGTGATAACAGGGCTTTTTGGAGGGGGATCCGGGCTCTCATCAGATGAGAGACACGTGATGGAGTCAGATGTGTGGGCAACCGCCGGGTTTGACGGAGCGGCTGTCAGTGCCGCAGGGGGACCATTTCCAGGTAAGTTTTGATTTTGGTTTTCTGTTTTTTCCGGCAGGATCCCTGACCTCCGGCTTCTCTGGGGTTTTGGAGGTGACTGTGGAAAGGGATCCAGGGTATCAACAGAGGTAGCGGGTGTCAGATGAGGAGGGGGTACCTGAGGTATTGCTGTGTCCATAATATTAACTATATTTTCCTCTTGTGGAGGTGACCATCCCCCTGTTTCCACAGTCATCGTGGCTGTGTCCACGCGGCTCGGTGTCAGGGCTTTCTCCGGGACCCGGACCGGTGGTGGAGAGGGGCCACGGGCCCCCACCAGGGCCTCTCCTCTTATTCTAAGGTCCGCGTTAACCCTCTCTGTGTGGATAAGTGCTTTGATGTCATGTATTGTGGTAATGTGTGTTTTCTGTTTTTTTGGTACAGGAGGTCGGGGGGGCGGTGGGCTGTCAGGAACCCCCTCCTCCTCTCTCTCCACCGTGGGCTCTAGCTCAGCGACCATGAAGGCCTCAACCTGCTCTAGGGTTTCGGACCGGAGCCGTCTGCCCAGGTTCCTTTTTGCCCAGACGGTGGCGATTTGGAAGGGGCCTCGCCACTCTCCCTTAGTAAGCCCCTTTAGGGTAAGAAGCTCTTTTTCCAGGGAGTCAGTGTAGTGATCCCTTAGGATTAACATTGTTGTGTGCTCCCAATTTTTTGCATTTCCCTCAATGAGGAGTTTGGTCTCCTCATTGGGGCTGGCCGGTTTAATTGTTGTAATTAGGTGTTCTGTTAGTTTTTGGATTGTAGGGGGGGGCGGTTTGTCAGAATCAACATTATTCAAATGGTGGGCTATTTTGATTATTGTGTGTATCGTTCTGACTTTGATGCCAAAGTCCGGGTCTGAGGACTGAGGCTTATTTTCTTCCCTGTTTCCCTCCCTCCTTTCCTTGCGTGTGTTTCTCCCTGTGTTCTGTGTCGTGTAATGTGTGTTTTTGTTAGTGACATATTTCACTGGTTGTTTTTTGGGGGCCCTACGGCCCCCTGGTACAAAAAATTGTGGCCTGTAGCCATGATCAACTCTATGGTGGTAGCGTTGAGGGTAGCCGCCCTGATGACCGTGGCCCCTCACCACGGATGCATAACTGGGGCGCTGCCCTGTGGCCTCGCGACGGCGATGGGAGCGGTACTCGGGTGAACGGCGGCTGGGCCTCTCCTCCCGGGGCCGTCTGAGTCGGTCACGCCGGTAAGAGACCACCGTCCAACCCTCATCCCTGCTCCTGTCGTACATTGTATGGCTGTTTTTGTTTAAATCAGGTGAGTGAAAAAATAAAAAATAAATAAATAAATAAATAAATTTTATTTAAATTGTTTTTTGAAAAAATTGAACAAGCTTTAAAGCAACGTTTCGGTCTGTTTTAGACCTTCTTCAGGCAAGCTTGTTCAAAGATGTGAAAAAAAAGTTTTTATGTGATGTGAGCAAGTGTAATGATCTCTCTCTGTCTCTCTGTATTTCTCTAAGCTCTATGCAGCAAGTGGGACAGAGGAGCAGGCAGCTTGGACCTTTATAGAAAGGCAAGGAGTGGGCGTGGCCTGCCAGATTTTGAAAGAGGCACTGTCATTTAACCCTTTCCGTTCTGTCTGCTGCATAATATGAAATTAAACCTCTTTTTTTCTTTTTTTAGGTGATTATCAGGTTTTAATCTTTTTTTCAGGTAAGTATTATTTTTTCCGGGTGAGTATAAAATTTCTGTTGAATTAATTTTAGATTTTTCTCTTTTTTTCAGGGCAGGTAAGTATTATTTTTAATTTCTAAAAAAAGGGGGGGGTGGGTAAGGTGGGTAGGTCAAAGGTCAAGGGTCAAGCTGGGGGTTCAATGTGGTTAGGGTTAGGATAATTGTTCCCGGTTAGGGTTAGGGCTAGGGGTTAGGGTTAGGGCTGGCGGTTAGGGTTAGGGCCAGGGGTTAAGGGTTAGGTTTAGGGCCAGGGGTTAAGGGTTAGGGTTAGGTTTAAGGCCAAGGGTTAGGGTTAAGGCCAGGGACCAGGGCCAGGGGTTAGGCTTAGGGTCAGAGGTTAAGATAAGGGTGAGGGTCGGTGGGAGTAAAGGTCAAAGGTCAAATCAAGGAAGGTCTCAAACCATCCCCAAAATCAGGAGGCGCTGGCCGGTTAGGACATGGGGAGTGGGTGAGACTGGGCACCGCGAAGCGGTGTCCAGTCTCTATGCACGGGCCATCCTGTTCTGGTTCAGGTGAGTTCTATTTTAGATTTAGACCTTTAGGAAAAATTGTGTCTAATTTTTTGATCCATTCCCTTTCAGCTCGGGCTCTCTGTGCTCTGTTCCAGTTTGGATCCCTCTGGACGACTGTGGCCCGGACAGAAGACCATCCATGGGAGACAAAATGGCTAACCAGGGGTGTGTGTGTCTCTCTCCGCGTACGGATGTTGTATCTGTGTTGGGTAAAGCGCTGGAGGAGTGTGTTTTTTGTCTCACCAACATATTGCAGTCCACAGGTCTGACACTCAATCAGGTAAACGCAGTTTTTGGAATGGGGATTTCCCAGGGTCATGGTCTTGAAGACTGTTTTGTTTACATGACTGCGTATCCAGGTAAGATGTTTGAAAAATTGACCCTGACCTCTGGGTTTAGAGGTGGTTAGTGGCTTAATTTTAGCTTTGACCAGATGGTCTTGGAGATTTTTATTTTTCCTAAAAGCTGCTATAATTTTATATTTTTTCAGGGGCTCCAAATTAATAATTTTGTTGTTAAAATTGTCTTTTATTTTCCTGATTAATTGTATTGCAGGTCTGGAATACGTGGTGACGAAAGGAAGGAGATCCCCTGTCTCTGTCGGCCGTGTCTCCAGGAAGGTTTTGAGGGCCTCCCTCCTGAAGGAGCGCGCATAGCCCCTGGTGGCTAATGCCCGGAAGAGGGTTTTTGTGGCCATCATAAAATCGCTCTGGTGAGTGCAGATCCTGTGGAATCGTAATAGTTGTGATTTCAATAACCCTTTGTATGTGTGTTTAGGATGGTAGCTGGTTTTATGGAGCAGAGCATGGGTGTCCGTTTCTTTAAAAAATACTTTAATATCCAATTTGTTGTTTTGTTGAAAATTTGTCCCCTTGTAGGTGGTGGTATCTAGGAAGTCGACCGACGTGGTGCTGGTGGTGGATTTCAGTGTGATGGACGGGTTATGGTTGTTCAAGGTATGTAAAAATTGTTCAAATTCCTCCATAGAATGGGGCCAGACCCCCCAAATGTCATCCAGATACCTATAATAATGTGTGGGTTTCTGTTTGCAGGATGCCAGGGCAGATGTCTCCCACTCGGCCATGAAGATGTTTGCATATGCCGGTGCGAATTTCTTTCCCATGGCAGTGCCTTTAATTTGTAGATAAAATTTGTTGTCGAATTCAAAATCATTCCTTCTAAGGTTAATATCGAGTAATTGTAAAATTTCTTTGTCTGGCCTGTTTTTGTCTGGGTATTTAATAAAGATGTTTTTAATAGCTCGAATGCCTTCGTCTATATCAATATTAGTGTACAGACTGTCTATATCCAATGTAAACAGAATGCAATTTGAGGGAACATGGAGTTTTTTGACTGTGTCAACAAAATGGTAAGTGTCCTTAAGGTATCCAACATGTTTGTTGGATAAGGGGTTAATATAGTAATCAATAAATTGGGCTGTATAATATGTCTCGCTGTCACAGTCCGAAACTATGGGCCTCCCGGGCGGAATCTCAAAAGGAACACTCCATTTTGAGGGCTCCTTGTGGATTTTGGGAAGGAGATAGAAAAGTCTGGGCCTCGGGATCGGGTTACCCACCAAATAATTATATTGTTTTTTCTTTATGAATCCTTTATTTAATAATGACTGAATAATTTGTTTAACTATTATTTTAGTTTCAGGATAAAGGGGCTCCTTTAAGGGGGAATAATATTTCTTATCATTTAACTGTCTATAACCCTCAAATAGATACTGTTCCCTGTCCATTATGATGACCGCACTTCCCTTATCCGCTGGCTTTATAATGATATTTTTGTTTTGTGTCAAGTCCCTCAGAGCTGTAGTCTCTTCGGGACTCAGGTTGGGTCTGGTTTTGGACAGATTGAAATGGTTTTCAAAGTAATTAAAATCCGCTTTGATTAATTCTGTAATTTCTAGTGGTAAACTGGATAAGGGAGGGCTCCATTCAGATTTGTTAGTGAATGGGATGAAAGGCCTGACTTTTGTATTATGAAAATATACATTAAGTTTAATTCTCCTGTGATATTGCTGCAGATCCCATCTGCTTTGCTCCAGCATGTTTCTCTGGCTCCCTCTGGTGGGGATAAAGGAGAGGCCCCTATTCAGCAGTGTGAATTGGGGCTGAGTAAGTTTAAATTTTTGTGCCAAAACTATAACATTTTTCGACCCCTCCCGATCATGCAGGCTTATGGGGACATGAATTTTACATAACTTGTCCAGTATTCAAACATGTGTTTGGCTGTGGTTTTGGTCCAGTGTATTTTGTCCTGTACTGTAGAAAATAGTTTAGATTGCAGCTTTGGGATGCAGCAGCAGTGTTTCTGGATCAGTCCATTCAGATGTGCCAGGCCGGACTGCTCTTCCAGAGGTAAGTCATCTGAGAAATTAATTAAAGGGACCCAGACCTCAGCTAACGGGAATTTGGCCTCAGCAGCCTGAATTGTGTCTAATAGCTGCTGTCTGAGTTTTATTTTAGGTGTAGTATTTCTATTGTTTAGCCCAAATGACAAAATAACTTTTTCCACAGAGGTGGAGGTGGTACTTTTGTCAATCAGAGCCTTTGCATGTGACAATGTGGCTCCTGGATAGCTTTCAATTTGTATATGTCGGCCTTGAAAGGGGGGCATTTTGGCCAAATTAGAGTCCCCTATTATAACCCACTTTTTCCTTATGCTAAGGCCCCAATCTTCCAATTTATTTTTTGTGTTTATATGTCTTGTCGGTCTCCTGATAGCAGGATCTGGCGTGGTGGGCTGTGTTATGGCCCGTTTAGGCCGTAGTGAGAACCTCATTTGTGTTGCTCTCCTAAGGCTTCTCATTTTGGCTGGAGTGGACTGGATGGGAGGGGTGATAACAGGGCTTTTTGGAGGGGGATCCGGGCTCTCATCAGATGAGAGACACGTGATGGAGTCAGATGTGTGGGCAACCGCCGGGTTTGACGGAGCGGCTGTCAGTGCCGCAGGGGGACCATTTCCAGGTAAGTTTTGATTTTGGTTTTCTGTTTTTTCCGGCAGGATCCCTGACCTCCGGCTTCTCTGGGGTTTTGGAGGTGACTGTGGAAAGGGATCCAGGGTATCAACAGAGGTAGCGGGTGTCAGATGAGGAGGGGGTACCTGAGGTATTGCTGTGTCCATAATATTAACTATATTTTCCTCTTGTGGAGGTGACCATCCCCCTGTTTCCACAGTCATCGTGGCTGTGTCCACGCGGCTCGGTGTCAGGGCTTTCTCCGGGACCCGGACCGGTGGTGGAGAGGGGCCACGGGCCCCCACCAGGGCCTCTCCTCTTATTCTAAGGTCCGCGTTAACCCTCTCTGTGTGGATAAGTGCTTTGATGTCATGTATTGTGGTAATGTGTGTTTTCTGTTTTTTTGGTACAGGAGGTCGGGGGGGCGGTGGGCTGTCAGGAACCCCCTCCTCCTCTCTCTCCACCGTGGGCTCTAGCTCAGCGACCATGAAGGCCTCAACCTGCTCTAGGGTTTCGGACCGGAGCCGTCTGCCCAGGTTCCTTTTTGCCCAGACGGTGGCGATTTGGAAGGGGCCTCGCCACTCTCCCTTAGTAAGCCCCTTTAGGGTAAGAAGCTCTTTTTCCAGGGAGTCAGTGTAGTGATCCCTTAGGATTAACATTGTTGTGTGCTCCCAATTTTTTGCATTTCCCTCAATGAGGAGTTTGGTCTCCTCATTGGGGCTGGCCGGTTTAATTGTTGTAATTAGGTGTTCTGTTAGTTTTTGGATTGTAGGGGGGGGCGGTTTGTCAGAATCAACATTATTCAAATGGTGGGCTATTTTGATTATTGTGTGTATCGTTCTGACTTTGATGCCAAAGTCCGGGTCTGAGGACTGAGGCTTATTTTCTTCCCTGTTTCCCTCCCTCCTTTCCTTGCGTGTGTTTCTCCCTGTGTTCTGTGTCGTGTAATGTGTGTTTTTGTTAGTGACATATTTCACTGGTTGTTTTTTGGGGGCCCTACGGCCCCCTGGTACAAAAAATTGTGGCCTGTAGCCATGATCAACTCTATGGTGGTAGCGTTGAGGGTAGCCGCCCTGATGACCGTGGCCCCTCACCACGGATGCATAACTGGGGCGCTGCCCTGTGGCCTCGCGACGGCGATGGGAGCGGTACTCGGGTGAACGGCGGCTGGGCCTCTCCTCCCGGGGCCGTCTGAGTCGGTCACGCCGGTAAGAGACCACCGTCCAACCCTCATCCCTGCTCCTGTCGTACATTGTATGGCTGTTTTTGTTTAAATCAGGTGAGTGAAAAAATAAAAAATAAATAAATAAATAAATAAATTTTATTTAAATTGTTTTTTGAAAAAATTGAACAAGCTTTAAAGCAACGTTTCGGTCTGTTTTAGACCTTCTTCAGGCAAGCTTGTTCAAAGATGTGAAAAAAAAGTTTTTATGTGATGTGAGCAAGTGTAATGATCTCTCTCTGTCTCTCTGTATTTCTCTAAGCTCTATGCAGCAAGTGGGACAGAGGAGCAGGCAGCTTGGACCTTTATAGAAAGGCAAGGAGTGGGCGTGGCCTGCCAGATTTTGAAAGAGGCACTGTCGTTTAACCCTTTCCGTTCTGTCTGCTGCATAATATGAAATTAAACCTCTTTTTTTCTTTTTTTAGGTGATTATCAGGTTTTAATCTTTTTTTCAGGTAAGTATTATTTTTTCCGGGTGAGTATAAAATTTCTGTTGAATTAATTTTAGATTTTTCTCTTTTTTTCAGGGCAGGTAAGTATTATTTTTAATTTCTAAAAAAAGGGGGGGGTGGGTAAGGTGGGTAGGTCAAAGGTCAAGGGTCAAGCTGGGGGTTCAATGTGGTTAGGGTTAGGATAATTGTTCCCGGTTAGGGTTAGGGCTAGGGGTTAGGGTTAGGGCTGGCGGTTAGGGTTAGGGCCAGGGGTTAGGGAGAGAGTCATGAGCCGGTCCCCCACGCTGGGGGTCCGGGTATGCACGGGCCCCCCACCTGGAACCAGTTCCCTCCCAGTCCCGGGCTCGAAAGTCTTGGGGGGGGCGGCGGGCCCCCCGTCGGCCGTAATGGACAACTGTCCAGTCAGCCATCATCAATAAAAAACAAAAAAATCGGTTTGTAAACAACTAAAAACTACTGCTAAAAACTGAAGCTAGCAGCGAAAGAACTCTATTTAACTTTACGCCGTAGGCGATAAAAAAGAAAAAGCTAAAAACCAAAAAAAACTACCTTGTATTAATAAAAAACCAAAAAATAGGTTAGCAAACAACTAAAAACTACTGCTAAATACTGCAGCTAGCAGCGAAATAACTCTTTTTAGATTTTCGCCGTAGGCGATAAAAAAGAAAAGGCTAGAAAACAAAAAACTCCCTTGTTTTAGTCAAAAAGATAAAATGTGCCCAAGGTCGCGACGTTTCGACTCTTATCGAGTCTTCTTCAGGCGATGGGCACCTTCAAAAACGAATGAAATGAAAAAAGTCAGCTGCAGAGCGATGAGGTGTTGTTCGGTCGATGGCTGGAGCTGGAATGAGCTCAGTGGCAGTGAAGCTGTGCCTTATATGGGCGTGGCTTGGCTTTGCTCTCAGTTTGGCTTTGCTTCTTTCACCAACTGAGTTTTAGTTTCTGTCACATAATGAATTTTAACCCTATAGTTGCTGAATGAATTTTAATATGTATATAGATAGTATTTTAAGCTTATTCTTGTATTTATGAACTTGTGTAAATAGTTTTTTAATTGTAAATAGTTTTTTAATTGTAAATAGTTTGTACTTGTAAATAGATTTTGGATTGTAAATAGTTTTTGAATTGTATTTAGTTAAATATTAAAATTAGAAGATAAAACCTATAAAATAAAATAAAAATAAGTAAAATAAAATTAAAATTAAAATTAAAATAAAATTAAAATAGACTAGGTTAGAATAGGAAGCTAGGGTTAGGTGAGGTTAGGGTTAGGAATAGAGGGAAAGGAATGGTTAGGGTTAGGCAGGAGGAGGGGGAGAGGTTAGGTTTAGGGGAAGGGGTAGGGTTAGGTTAGGGTTAGGGCAAAGGATCAGGGTAAGGTTAGGGTTAGGAGAAAGAGGGGAAGGAGAGGTTAGGTTTAGGCAAGAAGAAGGAAAAAGAAGACACAAATAAAATAGGTTAGGATAGGAAGCTAGGGTTAGGCGAGGTTAGGGTTAGGAATAGAGGAAAAGGGTTAGGGTTAGGTTTGGTAATGGACGCAGTACCCCTCCAGTTGAGGAGTACTCCGAGGGCACGGGCTCGCGGAGCTCCTGGGAGAGTAATTTTTATTAAAAATATTTCTTCAGTTTAAAATTCTCCCTCTGAAAGGGAGGGTTATAAAAGGTTCCCCCCATGCTCTGGGCCACTGGGCAGGTGGGGCCGCAGGAATTTATATATTTATCAATATACTCCTGTCCCCCAGGGTCTCTGAATTAAATCATGGCAGCCTTTGAGAGAAGGATGCACACACTGGTAGAAAATGTGCACATGTAGATGTACCCATTTTTATGCTTTAAAAGGGTTAAATGAATAAATAAATAAATAATAAAATAATTGATGGTAAAATAAGTTAAAATAAGTGCTATAAACATGCTACTAAAAAAAGTGCCAAACTATAATAAAACAATAGTTGAGATTAATATACACACACAAGTCATCACACATAGTTAAAAAGGATAAAATGCATAAAATATGTACACACACCGGAGTGTAAACGAAATTCAAATGTATAAAAAAGACATGCACTCACACGTATATATATAAAAAGGATATGTGTATACATATACATATATATATACATACATACATGCACACATAGAATAAAAGCATTTAAAATGGAGTGTCCCCTTCTCAATCAAAGGACATGGGAGAGGCCCTGAGGGGCCAGGAGGTTGTATTTCTAGTAAATACCAAAAAGATTTACTTTATCAAGTGGAGGTGGATTCATTAGTTGTATTTTTCATTGAGGCCAAGCGGCTCTATTGTTTTTAATAAATGAATCCACTTCCTCTCTGCGGCCCGTCTTTGTACAGTAGTCCAATTCAAATTACTCTCCAGGCCCATGCTTTGGACATTATGTTGGCCATGGAGTTTAAAATGTTCA
>CM072882.1:18492500-18545000 GCA_036937835.1 Pampus argenteus
TTAGGGTTAGGATTAGGATTAGGATTAGGGTCAGGAGAGGCCAGAGTTCGGCGTCCTCCCCTCGAGACAGCCTCAGGAGGAGACACAGACGGCGCTGGCAGGTTAGGTGTGGGGGTGTGGAGAAAAGGCTGGCCAGAGCCAGCCTTTATATGCACTGGCCAGACATGTGCTCCGTAATTCCCTCAGCCATCAAGTGTGTCCTCAGACCCTCCCCCTATAGTTTCAGACCCCTCCTTTTCCCAAAATCCTGTATCCCACGGCCTAATTGCCCTTGTTTACATTCAAATAATTGCACTTAAAGTGCTTGAATAAAAAATTACACCCCACTTCCTGTGTTTTGGCTCTGTTATTTATGTGTACTCTGCCTGGTTGCAACAGTTTCGGAGCTAATTGTCCTTCATCAGGCTAGACAGAGTACACGGCTCCTTTTTTCAGGTTCACCGGTAAGTATAATAATTTTTTACAGGCTCCCAGGTAAGTGTATTAGGGTTAGGGTTAGGATTAGGATTAGGATTAGGGTCAGGAGAGGCCAGAGTTCGGCGTCCTCCCCTCGAGACAGCCTCAGGAGGAGACACAGACGGCGCTGGCAGGTTAGGTGTGGGGGTGTGGAGAAAAGGCTGGCCAGAGCCAGCCTTTATATGCACTGGCCAGACATGTGCTCCGTAATTCCCTCAGCCATCAAGTGTGTCCTCAGACCCTCCCCCTATAGTTTCAGACCCCTCCTTTTCCCAAAATCCTGTATCCCACGGCCTAATTGCCCTTGTTTACATTCAAATAATTGCACTTAAAGTGCTTGAATAAAAAATTACACCCCACTTCCTGTGTTTTGGCTCTGTTATTTATGTGTACTCTGCCTGGTTGCAACAGTTTCGGAGCTAATTGTCCTTCATCAGGCTAGACAGAGTACACGGCTCCTTTTTTCAGGTTCACCGGTAAGTATAATAATTTTTTACAGGCTCCCAGGTAAGTGTATTAGGGTTAGGGTTAGGATTAGGATTAGGATTAGGGTCAGGAGAGGCCAGAGTTCGGCGTCCTCCCCTCGAGACAGCCTCAGGAGGAGACACAGACGGCGCTGGCAGGTTAGGTGTGGGGGTGTGGAGAAAAGGCTGGCCAGAGCCAGCCTTTATATGCACTGGCCAGACATGTGCTCCGTAATTCCCTCAGCCATCAAGTGTGTCCTCAGACCCTCCCCCTATAGTTTCAGACCCCTCCTTTTCCCAAAATCCTGTATCCCACGGCCTAATTGCCCTTGTTTACATTCAAATAATTGCACTTAAAGTGCTTGAATAAAAAATTACACCCCACTTCCTGTGTTTTGGCTCTGTTATTTATGTGTACTCTGCCTGGTTGCAACAGTTTCGGAGCTAATTGTCCTTCATCAGGCTAGACAGAGTACACGGCTCCTTTTTTCAGGTTCACCGGTAAGTATAATAATTTTTTACAGGCTCCCAGGTAAGTGTATTAGGGTTAGGGTTAGGATTAGGATTAGGATTAGGGTCAGGAGAGGCCAGAGTTCGGCGTCCTCCCCTCGAGACAGCCTCAGGAGGAGACACAGACGGCGCTGGCAGGTTAGGTGTGGGGGTGTGGAGAAAAGGCTGGCCAGAGCCAGCCTTTATATGCACTGGCCAGACATGTGCTCCGTAATTCCCTCAGCCATCAAGTGTGTCCTCAGACCCTCCCCCTATAGTTTCAGACCCCTCCTTTTCCCAAAATCCTGTATCCCACGGCCTAATTGCCCTTGTTTACATTCAAATAATTGCACTTAAAGTGCTTGAATAAAAAATTACACCCCACTTCCTGTGTTTTGGCTCTGTTATTTATGTGTACTCTGCCTGGTTGCAACAGTTTCGGAGCTAATTGTCCTTCATCAGGCTAGACAGAGTACACGGCTCCTTTTTTCAGGTTCACCGGTAAGTATAATAATTTTTTACAGGCTCCCAGGTAAGTGTATTAGGGTTAGGGTTAGGATTAGGATTAGGATTAGGGTCAGGAGAGGCCAGAGTTCGGCGTCCTCCCCTCGAGACAGCCTCAGGAGGAGACACAGACGGCGCTGGCAGGTTAGGTGTGGGGGTGTGGAGAAAAGGCTGGCCAGAGCCAGCCTTTATATGCACTGGCCAGACATGTGCTCCGTAATTCCCTCAGCCATCAAGTGTGTCCTCAGACCCTCCCCCTATAGTTTCAGACCCCTCCTTTTCCCAAAATCCTGTATCCCACGGCCTAATTGCCCTTGTTTACATTCAAATAATTGCACTTAAAGTGCTTGAATAAAAAATTACACCCCACTTCCTGTGTTTTGGCTCTGTTATTTATGTGTACTCTGCCTGGTTGCAACAGTTTCGGAGCTAATTGTCCTTCATCAGGCTAGACAGAGTACACGGCTCCTTTTTTCAGGTTCACCGGTAAGTATAATAATTTTTTACAGGCTCCCAGGTAAGTGTATTAGGGTTAGGGTTAGGATTAGGATTAGGATTAGGGTCAGGAGAGGCCAGAGTTCGGCGTCCTCCCCTCGAGACAGCCTCAGGAGGAGACACAGACGGCGCTGGCAGGTTAGGTGTGGGGGTGTGGAGAAAAGGCTGGCCAGAGCCAGCCTTTATATGCACTGGCCAGACATGTGCTCCGTAATTCCCTCAGCCATCAAGTGTGTCCTCAGACCCTCCCCCTATAGTTTCAGACCCCTCCTTTTCCCAAAATCCTGTATCCCACGGCCTAATTGCCCTTGTTTACATTCAAATAATTGCACTTAAAGTGCTTGAATAAAAAATTACACCCCACTTCCTGTGTTTTGGCTCTGTTATTTATGTGTACTCTGCCTGGTTGCAACAGTTTCGGAGCTAATTGTCCTTCATCAGGCTAGACAGAGTACACGGCTCCTTTTTTCAGGTTCACCGGTAAGTATAATAATTTTTTACAGGCTCCCAGGTAAGTGTATTAGGGTTAGGGTTAGGATTAGGATTAGGATTAGGGTCAGGAGAGGCCAGAGTTCGGCGTCCTCCCCTCGAGACAGCCTCAGGAGGAGACACAGACGGCGCTGGCAGGTTAGGTGTGGGGGTGTGGAGAAAAGGCTGGCCAGAGCCAGCCTTTATATGCACTGGCCAGACATGTGCTCCGTAATTCCCTCAGCCATCAAGTGTGTCCTCAGACCCTCCCCCTATAGTTTCAGACCCCTCCTTTTCCCAAAATCCTGTATCCCACGGCCTAATTGCCCTTGTTTACATTCAAATAATTGCACTTAAAGTGCTTGAATAAAAAATTACACCCCACTTCCTGTGTTTTGGCTCTGTTATTTATGTGTACTCTGCCTGGTTGCAACAGTTTCGGAGCTAATTGTCCTTCATCAGGCTAGACAGAGTACACGGCTCCTTTTTTCAGGTTCACCGGTAAGTATAATAATTTTTTACAGGCTCCCAGGTAAGTGTATTAGGGTTAGGGTTAGGATTAGGATTAGGATTAGGGTCAGGAGAGGCCAGAGTTCGGCGTCCTCCCCTCGAGACAGCCTCAGGAGGAGACACAGACGGCGCTGGCAGGTTAGGTGTGGGGGTGTGGAGAAAAGGCTGGCCAGAGCCAGCCTTTATATGCACTGGCCAGACATGTGCTCCGTAATTCCCTCAGCCATCAAGTGTGTCCTCAGACCCTCCCCCTATAGTTTCAGACCCCTCCTTTTCCCAAAATCCTGTATCCCACGGCCTAATTGCCCTTGTTTACATTCAAATAATTGCACTTAAAGTGCTTGAATAAAAAATTACACCCCACTTCCTGTGTTTTGGCTCTGTTATTTATGTGTACTCTGCCTGGTTGCAACAGTTTCGGAGCTAATTGTCCTTCATCAGGCTAGACAGAGTACACGGCTCCTTTTTTCAGGTTCACCGGTAAGTATAATAATTTTTTACAGGCTCCCAGGTAAGTGTATTAGGGTTAGGGTTAGGATTAGGATTAGGATTAGGGTCAGGAGAGGCCAGAGTTCGGCGTCCTCCCCTCGAGACAGCCTCAGGAGGAGACACAGACGGCGCTGGCAGGTTAGGTGTGGGGGTGTGGAGAAAAGGCTGGCCAGAGCCAGCCTTTATATGCACTGGCCAGACATGTGCTCCGTAATTCCCTCAGCCATCAAGTGTGTCCTCAGACCCTCCCCCTATAGTTTCAGACCCCTCCTTTTCCCAAAATCCTGTATCCCACGGCCTAATTGCCCTTGTTTACATTCAAATAATTGCACTTAAAGTGCTTGAATAAAAAATTACACCCCACTTCCTGTGTTTTGGCTCTGTTATTTATGTGTACTCTGCCTGGTTGCAACAGTTTCGGAGCTAATTGTCCTTCATCAGGCTAGACAGAGTACACGGCTCCTTTTTTCAGGTTCACCGGTAAGTATAATAATTTTTTACAGGCTCCCAGGTAAGTGTATTAGGGTTAGGGTTAGGATTAGGATTAGGATTAGGGTCAGGAGAGGCCAGAGTTCGGCGTCCTCCCCTCGAGACAGCCTCAGGAGGAGACACAGACGGCGCTGGCAGGTTAGGTGTGGGGGTGTGGAGAAAAGGCTGGCCAGAGCCAGCCTTTATATGCACTGGCCAGACATGTGCTCCGTAATTCCCTCAGCCATCAAGTGTGTCCTCAGACCCTCCCCCTATAGTTTCAGACCCCTCCTTTTCCCAAAATCCTGTATCCCACGGCCTAATTGCCCTTGTTTACATTCAAATAATTGCACTTAAAGTGCTTGAATAAAAAATTACACCCCACTTCCTGTGTTTTGGCTCTGTTATTTATGTGTACTCTGCCTGGTTGCAACAGTTTCGGAGCTAATTGTCCTTCATCAGGCTAGACAGAGTACACGGCTCCTTTTTTCAGGTTCACCGGTAAGTATAATAATTTTTTACAGGCTCCCAGGTAAGTGTATTAGGGTTAGGGTTAGGATTAGGATTAGGATTAGGGTCAGGAGAGGCCAGAGTTCGGCGTCCTCCCCTCGAGACAGCCTCAGGAGGAGACACAGACGGCGCTGGCAGGTTAGGTGTGGGGGTGTGGAGAAAAGGCTGGCCAGAGCCAGCCTTTATATGCACTGGCCAGACATGTGCTCCGTAATTCCCTCAGCCATCAAGTGTGTCCTCAGACCCTCCCCCTATAGTTTCAGACCCCTCCTTTTCCCAAAATCCTGTATCCCACGGCCTAATTGCCCTTGTTTACATTCAAATAATTGCACTTAAAGTGCTTGAATAAAAAATTACACCCCACTTCCTGTGTTTTGGCTCTGTTATTTATGTGTACTCTGCCTGGTTGCAACAGTTTCGGAGCTAATTGTCCTTCATCAGGCTAGACAGAGTACACGGCTCCTTTTTTCAGGTTCACCGGTAAGTATAATAATTTTTTACAGGCTCCCAGGTAAGTGTATTAGGGTTAGGGTTAGGATTAGGATTAGGATTAGGGTCAGGAGAGGCCAGAGTTCGGCGTCCTCCCCTCGAGACAGCCTCAGGAGGAGACACAGACGGCGCTGGCAGGTTAGGTGTGGGGGTGTGGAGAAAAGGCTGGCCAGAGCCAGCCTTTATATGCACTGGCCAGACATGTGCTCCGTAATTCCCTCAGCCATCAAGTGTGTCCTCAGACCCTCCCCCTATAGTTTCAGACCCCTCCTTTTCCCAAAATCCTGTATCCCACGGCCTAATTGCCCTTGTTTACATTCAAATAATTGCACTTAAAGTGCTTGAATAAAAAATTACACCCCACTTCCTGTGTTTTGGCTCTGTTATTTATGTGTACTCTGCCTGGTTGCAACAGTTTCGGAGCTAATTGTCCTTCATCAGGCTAGACAGAGTACACGGCTCCTTTTTTCAGGTTCACCGGTAAGTATAATAATTTTTTACAGGCTCCCAGGTAAGTGTATTAGGGTTAGGGTTAGGATTAGGATTAGGATTAGGGTCAGGAGAGGCCAGAGTTCGGCGTCCTCCCCTCGAGACAGCCTCAGGAGGAGACACAGACGGCGCTGGCAGGTTAGGTGTGGGGGTGTGGAGAAAAGGCTGGCCAGAGCCAGCCTTTATATGCACTGGCCAGACATGTGCTCCGTAATTCCCTCAGCCATCAAGTGTGTCCTCAGACCCTCCCCCTATAGTTTCAGACCCCTCCTTTTCCCAAAATCCTGTATCCCACGGCCTAATTGCCCTTGTTTACATTCAAATAATTGCACTTAAAGTGCTTGAATAAAAAATTACACCCCACTTCCTGTGTTTTGGCTCTGTTATTTATGTGTACTCTGCCTGGTTGCA
The DNA here is from genome assembly GCA_036937835.1 of Pampus argenteus. NCBI lineage: Eukaryota > Metazoa > Chordata > Actinopteri > Scombriformes > Stromateidae > Pampus > Pampus argenteus. The sequence continues at coordinate 18,498,743 of CM072882.1, forward strand.
ACAGTTTCGGAGCTAATTGTCCTTCATCAGGCTAGACAGAGTACACGGCTCCTTTTTTCAGGTTCACCGGTAAGTATAATAATTTTTTACAGGCTCCCAGGTAAGTGTATTAGGGTTAGGGTTAGGATTAGGATTAGGATTAGGGTCAGGAGAGGCCAGAGTTCGGCGTCCTCCCCTCGAGACAGCCTCAGGAGGAGACACAGACGGCGCTGGCAGGTTAGGTGTGGGGGTGTGGAGAAAAGGCTGGCCAGAGCCAGCCTTTATATGCACTGGCCAGACATGTGCTCCGTAATTCCCTCAGCCATCAAGTGTGTCCTCAGACCCTCCCCCTATAGTTTCAGACCCCTCCTTTTCCCAAAATCCTGTATCCCACGGCCTAATTGCCCTTGTTTACATTCAAATAATTGCACTTAAAGTGCTTGAATAAAAAATTACACCCCACTTCCTGTGTTTTGGCTCTGTTATTTATGTGTACTCTGCCTGGTTGCAACAGTTTCGGAGCTAATTGTCCTTCATCAGGCTAGACAGAGTACACGGCTCCTTTTTTCAGGTTCACCGGTAAGTATAATAATTTTTTACAGGCTCCCAGGTAAGTGTATTAGGGTTAGGGTTAGGATTAGGATTAGGATTAGGGTCAGGAGAGGCCAGAGTTCGGCGTCCTCCCCTCGAGACAGCCTCAGGAGGAGACACAGACGGCGCTGGCAGGTTAGGTGTGGGGGTGTGGAGAAAAGGCTGGCCAGAGCCAGCCTTTATATGCACTGGCCAGACATGTGCTCCGTAATTCCCTCAGCCATCAAGTGTGTCCTCAGACCCTCCCCCTATAGTTTCAGACCCCTCCTTTTCCCAAAATCCTGTATCCCACGGCCTAATTGCCCTTGTTTACATTCAAATAATTGCACTTAAAGTGCTTGAATAAAAAATTACACCCCACTTCCTGTGTTTTGGCTCTGTTATTTATGTGTACTCTGCCTGGTTGCAACAGTTTCGGAGCTAATTGTCCTTCATCAGGCTAGACAGAGTACACGGCTCCTTTTTTCAGGTTCACCGGTAAGTATAATAATTTTTTACAGGCTCCCAGGTAAGTGTATTAGGGTTAGGGTTAGGATTAGGATTAGGATTAGGGTCAGGAGAGGCCAGAGTTCGGCGTCCTCCCCTCGAGACAGCCTCAGGAGGAGACACAGACGGCGCTGGCAGGTTAGGTGTGGGGGTGTGGAGAAAAGGCTGGCCAGAGCCAGCCTTTATATGCACTGGCCAGACATGTGCTCCGTAATTCCCTCAGCCATCAAGTGTGTCCTCAGACCCTCCCCCTATAGTTTCAGACCCCTCCTTTTCCCAAAATCCTGTATCCCACGGCCTAATTGCCCTTGTTTACATTCAAATAATTGCACTTAAAGTGCTTGAATAAAAAATTACACCCCACTTCCTGTGTTTTGGCTCTGTTATTTATGTGTACTCTGCCTGGTTGCAACAGTTTCGGAGCTAATTGTCCTTCATCAGGCTAGACAGAGTACACGGCTCCTTTTTTCAGGTTCACCGGTAAGTATAATAATTTTTTACAGGCTCCCAGGTAAGTGTATTAGGGTTAGGGTTAGGATTAGGATTAGGATTAGGGTCAGGAGAGGCCAGAGTTCGGCGTCCTCCCCTCGAGACAGCCTCAGGAGGAGACACAGACGGCGCTGGCAGGTTAGGTGTGGGGGTGTGGAGAAAAGGCTGGCCAGAGCCAGCCTTTATATGCACTGGCCAGACATGTGCTCCGTAATTCCCTCAGCCATCAAGTGTGTCCTCAGACCCTCCCCCTATAGTTTCAGACCCCTCCTTTTCCCAAAATCCTGTATCCCACGGCCTAATTGCCCTTGTTTACATTCAAATAATTGCACTTAAAGTGCTTGAATAAAAAATTACACCCCACTTCCTGTGTTTTGGCTCTGTTATTTATGTGTACTCTGCCTGGTTGCAACAGTTTCGGAGCTAATTGTCCTTCATCAGGCTAGACAGAGTACACGGCTCCTTTTTTCAGGTTCACCGGTAAGTATAATAATTTTTTACAGGCTCCCAGGTAAGTGTATTAGGGTTAGGGTTAGGATTAGGATTAGGATTAGGGTCAGGAGAGGCCAGAGTTCGGCGTCCTCCCCTCGAGACAGCCTCAGGAGGAGACACAGACGGCGCTGGCAGGTTAGGTGTGGGGGTGTGGAGAAAAGGCTGGCCAGAGCCAGCCTTTATATGCACTGGCCAGACATGTGCTCCGTAATTCCCTCAGCCATCAAGTGTGTCCTCAGACCCTCCCCCTATAGTTTCAGACCCCTCCTTTTCCCAAAATCCTGTATCCCACGGCCTAATTGCCCTTGTTTACATTCAAATAATTGCACTTAAAGTGCTTGAATAAAAAATTACACCCCACTTCCTGTGTTTTGGCTCTGTTATTTATGTGTACTCTGCCTGGTTGCAACAGTTTCGGAGCTAATTGTCCTTCATCAGGCTAGACAGAGTACACGGCTCCTTTTTTCAGGTTCACCGGTAAGTATAATAATTTTTTACAGGCTCCCAGGTAAGTGTATTAGGGTTAGGGTTAGGATTAGGATTAGGATTAGGGTCAGGAGAGGCCAGAGTTCGGCGTCCTCCCCTCGAGACAGCCTCAGGAGGAGACACAGACGGCGCTGGCAGGTTAGGTGTGGGGGTGTGGAGAAAAGGCTGGCCAGAGCCAGCCTTTATATGCACTGGCCAGACATGTGCTCCGTAATTCCCTCAGCCATCAAGTGTGTCCTCAGACCCTCCCCCTATAGTTTCAGACCCCTCCTTTTCCCAAAATCCTGTATCCCACGGCCTAATTGCCCTTGTTTACATTCAAATAATTGCACTTAAAGTGCTTGAATAAAAAATTACACCCCACTTCCTGTGTTTTGGCTCTGTTATTTATGTGTACTCTGCCTGGTTGCAACAGTTTCGGAGCTAATTGTCCTTCATCAGGCTAGACAGAGTACACGGCTCCTTTTTTCAGGTTCACCGGTAAGTATAATAATTTTTTACAGGCTCCCAGGTAAGTGTATTAGGGTTAGGGTTAGGATTAGGATTAGGATTAGGGTCAGGAGAGGCCAGAGTTCGGCGTCCTCCCCTCGAGACAGCCTCAGGAGGAGACACAGACGGCGCTGGCAGGTTAGGTGTGGGGGTGTGGAGAAAAGGCTGGCCAGAGCCAGCCTTTATATGCACTGGCCAGACATGTGCTCCGTAATTCCCTCAGCCATCAAGTGTGTCCTCAGACCCTCCCCCTATAGTTTCAGACCCCTCCTTTTCCCAAAATCCTGTATCCCACGGCCTAATTGCCCTTGTTTACATTCAAATAATTGCACTTAAAGTGCTTGAATAAAAAATTACACCCCACTTCCTGTGTTTTGGCTCTGTTATTTATGTGTACTCTGCCTGGTTGCAACAGTTTCGGAGCTAATTGTCCTTCATCAGGCTAGACAGAGTACACGGCTCCTTTTTTCAGGTTCACCGGTAAGTATAATAATTTTTTACAGGCTCCCAGGTAAGTGTATTAGGGTTAGGGTTAGGATTAGGATTAGGATTAGGGTCAGGAGAGGCCAGAGTTCGGCGTCCTCCCCTCGAGACAGCCTCAGGAGGAGACACAGACGGCGCTGGCAGGTTAGGTGTGGGGGTGTGGAGAAAAGGCTGGCCAGAGCCAGCCTTTATATGCACTGGCCAGACATGTGCTCCGTAATTCCCTCAGCCATCAAGTGTGTCCTCAGACCCTCCCCCTATAGTTTCAGACCCCTCCTTTTCCCAAAATCCTGTATCCCACGGCCTAATTGCCCTTGTTTACATTCAAATAATTGCACTTAAAGTGCTTGAATAAAAAATTACACCCCACTTCCTGTGTTTTGGCTCTGTTATTTATGTGTACTCTGCCTGGTTGCAACAGTTTCGGAGCTAATTGTCCTTCATCAGGCTAGACAGAGTACACGGCTCCTTTTTTCAGGTTCACCGGTAAGTATAATAATTTTTTACAGGCTCCCAGGTAAGTGTATTAGGGTTAGGGTTAGGATTAGGATTAGGATTAGGGTCAGGAGAGGCCAGAGTTCGGCGTCCTCCCCTCGAGACAGCCTCAGGAGGAGACACAGACGGCGCTGGCAGGTTAGGTGTGGGGGTGTGGAGAAAAGGCTGGCCAGAGCCAGCCTTTATATGCACTGGCCAGACATGTGCTCCGTAATTCCCTCAGCCATCAAGTGTGTCCTCAGACCCTCCCCCTATAGTTTCAGACCCCTCCTTTTCCCAAAATCCTGTATCCCACGGCCTAATTGCCCTTGTTTACATTCAAATAATTGCACTTAAAGTGCTTGAATAAAAAATTACACCCCACTTCCTGTGTTTTGGCTCTGTTATTTATGTGTACTCTGCCTGGTTGCAACAGTTTCGGAGCTAATTGTCCTTCATCAGGCTAGACAGAGTACACGGCTCCTTTTTTCAGGTTCACCGGTAAGTATAATAATTTTTTACAGGCTCCCAGGTAAGTGTATTAGGGTTAGGGTTAGGATTAGGATTAGGATTAGGGTCAGGAGAGGCCAGAGTTCGGCGTCCTCCCCTCGAGACAGCCTCAGGAGGAGACACAGACGGCGCTGGCAGGTTAGGTGTGGGGGTGTGGAGAAAAGGCTGGCCAGAGCCAGCCTTTATATGCACTGGCCAGACATGTGCTCCGTAATTCCCTCAGCCATCAAGTGTGTCCTCAGACCCTCCCCCTATAGTTTCAGACCCCTCCTTTTCCCAAAATCCTGTATCCCACGGCCTAATTGCCCTTGTTTACATTCAAATAATTGCACTTAAAGTGCTTGAATAAAAAATTACACCCCACTTCCTGTGTTTTGGCTCTGTTATTTATGTGTACTCTGCCTGGTTGCAACAGTTTCGGAGCTAATTGTCCTTCATCAGGCTAGACAGAGTACACGGCTCCTTTTTTCAGGTTCACCGGTAAGTATAATAATTTTTTACAGGCTCCCAGGTAAGTGTATTAGGGTTAGGGTTAGGATTAGGATTAGGATTAGGGTCAGGAGAGGCCAGAGTTCGGCGTCCTCCCCTCGAGACAGCCTCAGGAGGAGACACAGACGGCGCTGGCAGGTTAGGTGTGGGGGTGTGGAGAAAAGGCTGGCCAGAGCCAGCCTTTATATGCACTGGCCAGACATGTGCTCCGTAATTCCCTCAGCCATCAAGTGTGTCCTCAGACCCTCCCCCTATAGTTTCAGACCCCTCCTTTTCCCAAAATCCTGTATCCCACGGCCTAATTGCCCTTGTTTACATTCAAATAATTGCACTTAAAGTGCTTGAATAAAAAATTACACCCCACTTCCTGTGTTTTGGCTCTGTTATTTATGTGTACTCTGCCTGGTTGCAACAGTTTCGGAGCTAATTGTCCTTCATCAGGCTAGACAGAGTACACGGCTCCTTTTTTCAGGTTCACCGGTAAGTATAATAATTTTTTACAGGCTCCCAGGTAAGTGTATTAGGGTTAGGGTTAGGATTAGGATTAGGATTAGGGTCAGGAGAGGCCAGAGTTCGGCGTCCTCCCCTCGAGACAGCCTCAGGAGGAGACACAGACGGCGCTGGCAGGTTAGGTGTGGGGGTGTGGAGAAAAGGCTGGCCAGAGCCAGCCTTTATATGCACTGGCCAGACATGTGCTCCGTAATTCCCTCAGCCATCAAGTGTGTCCTCAGACCCTCCCCCTATAGTTTCAGACCCCTCCTTTTCCCAAAATCCTGTATCCCACGGCCTAATTGCCCTTGTTTACATTCAAATAATTGCACTTAAAGTGCTTGAATAAAAAATTACACCCCACTTCCTGTGTTTTGGCTCTGTTATTTATGTGTACTCTGCCTGGTTGCAACAGTTTCGGAGCTAATTGTCCTTCATCAGGCTAGACAGAGTACACGGCTCCTTTTTTCAGGTTCACCGGTAAGTATAATAATTTTTTACAGGCTCCCAGGTAAGTGTATTAGGGTTAGGGTTAGGATTAGGATTAGGATTAGGGTCAGGAGAGGCCAGAGTTCGGCGTCCTCCCCTCGAGACAGCCTCAGGAGGAGACACAGACGGCGCTGGCAGGTTAGGTGTGGGGGTGTGGAGAAAAGGCTGGCCAGAGCCAGCCTTTATATGCACTGGCCAGACATGTGCTCCGTAATTCCCTCAGCCATCAAGTGTGTCCTCAGACCCTCCCCCTATAGTTTCAGACCCCTCCTTTTCCCAAAATCCTGTATCCCACGGCCTAATTGCCCTTGTTTACATTCAAATAATTGCACTTAAAGTGCTTGAATAAAAAATTACACCCCACTTCCTGTGTTTTGGCTCTGTTATTTATGTGTACTCTGCCTGGTTGCAACAGTTTCGGAGCTAATTGTCCTTCATCAGGCTAGACAGAGTACACGGCTCCTTTTTTCAGGTTCACCGGTAAGTATAATAATTTTTTACAGGCTCCCAGGTAAGTGTATTAGGGTTAGGGTTAGGATTAGGATTAGGATTAGGGTCAGGAGAGGCCAGAGTTCGGCGTCCTCCCCTCGAGACAGCCTCAGGAGGAGACACAGACGGCGCTGGCAGGTTAGGTGTGGGGGTGTGGAGAAAAGGCTGGCCAGAGCCAGCCTTTATATGCACTGGCCAGACATGTGCTCCGTAATTCCCTCAGCCATCAAGTGTGTCCTCAGACCCTCCCCCTATAGTTTCAGACCCCTCCTTTTCCCAAAATCCTGTATCCCACGGCCTAATTGCCCTTGTTTACATTCAAATAATTGCACTTAAAGTGCTTGAATAAAAAATTACACCCCACTTCCTGTGTTTTGGCTCTGTTATTTATGTGTACTCTGCCTGGTTGCAACAGTTTCGGAGCTAATTGTCCTTCATCAGGCTAGACAGAGTACACGGCTCCTTTTTTCAGGTTCACCGGTAAGTATAATAATTTTTTACAGGCTCCCAGGTAAGTGTATTAGGGTTAGGGTTAGGATTAGGATTAGGATTAGGGTCAGGAGAGGCCAGAGTTCGGCGTCCTCCCCTCGAGACAGCCTCAGGAGGAGACACAGACGGCGCTGGCAGGTTAGGTGTGGGGGTGTGGAGAAAAGGCTGGCCAGAGCCAGCCTTTATATGCACTGGCCAGACATGTGCTCCGTAATTCCCTCAGCCATCAAGTGTGTCCTCAGACCCTCCCCCTATAGTTTCAGACCCCTCCTTTTCCCAAAATCCTGTATCCCACGGCCTAATTGCCCTTGTTTACATTCAAATAATTGCACTTAAAGTGCTTGAATAAAAAATTACACCCCACTTCCTGTGTTTTGGCTCTGTTATTTATGTGTACTCTGCCTGGTTGCAACAGTTTCGGAGCTAATTGTCCTTCATCAGGCTAGACAGAGTACACGGCTCCTTTTTTCAGGTTCACCGGTAAGTATAATAATTTTTTACAGGCTCCCAGGTAAGTGTATTAGGGTTAGGGTTAGGATTAGGATTAGGATTAGGGTCAGGAGAGGCCAGAGTTCGGCGTCCTCCCCTCGAGACAGCCTCAGGAGGAGACACAGACGGCGCTGGCAGGTTAGGTGTGGGGGTGTGGAGAAAAGGCTGGCCAGAGCCAGCCTTTATATGCACTGGCCAGACATGTGCTCCGTAATTCCCTCAGCCATCAAGTGTGTCCTCAGACCCTCCCCCTATAGTTTCAGACCCCTCCTTTTCCCAAAATCCTGTATCCCACGGCCTAATTGCCCTTGTTTACATTCAAATAATTGCACTTAAAGTGCTTGAATAAAAAATTACACCCCACTTCCTGTGTTTTGGCTCTGTTATTTATGTGTACTCTGCCTGGTTGCAACAGTTTCGGAGCTAATTGTCCTTCATCAGGCTAGACAGAGTACACGGCTCCTTTTTTCAGGTTCACCGGTAAGTATAATAATTTTTTACAGGCTCCCAGGTAAGTGTATTAGGGTTAGGGTTAGGATTAGGATTAGGATTAGGGTCAGGAGAGGCCAGAGTTCGGCGTCCTCCCCTCGAGACAGCCTCAGGAGGAGACACAGACGGCGCTGGCAGGTTAGGTGTGGGGGTGTGGAGAAAAGGCTGGCCAGAGCCAGCCTTTATATGCACTGGCCAGACATGTGCTCCGTAATTCCCTCAGCCATCAAGTGTGTCCTCAGACCCTCCCCCTATAGTTTCAGACCCCTCCTTTTCCCAAAATCCTGTATCCCACGGCCTAATTGCCCTTGTTTACATTCAAATAATTGCACTTAAAGTGCTTGAATAAAAAATTACACCCCACTTCCTGTGTTTTGGCTCTGTTATTTATGTGTACTCTGCCTGGTTGCAACAGTTTCGGAGCTAATTGTCCTTCATCAGGCTAGACAGAGTACACGGCTCCTTTTTTCAGGTTCACCGGTAAGTATAATAATTTTTTACAGGCTCCCAGGTAAGTGTATTAGGGTTAGGGTTAGGATTAGGATTAGGATTAGGGTCAGGAGAGGCCAGAGTTCGGCGTCCTCCCCTCGAGACAGCCTCAGGAGGAGACACAGACGGCGCTGGCAGGTTAGGTGTGGGGGTGTGGAGAAAAGGCTGGCCAGAGCCAGCCTTTATATGCACTGGCCAGACATGTGCTCCGTAATTCCCTCAGCCATCAAGTGTGTCCTCAGACCCTCCCCCTATAGTTTCAGACCCCTCCTTTTCCCAAAATCCTGTATCCCACGGCCTAATTGCCCTTGTTTACATTCAAATAATTGCACTTAAAGTGCTTGAATAAAAAATTACACCCCACTTCCTGTGTTTTGGCTCTGTTATTTATGTGTACTCTGCCTGGTTGCAACAGTTTCGGAGCTAATTGTCCTTCATCAGGCTAGACAGAGTACACGGCTCCTTTTTTCAGGTTCACCGGTAAGTATAATAATTTTTTACAGGCTCCCAGGTAAGTGTATTAGGGTTAGGGTTAGGATTAGGATTAGGATTAGGGTCAGGAGAGGCCAGAGTTCGGCGTCCTCCCCTCGAGACAGCCTCAGGAGGAGACACAGACGGCGCTGGCAGGTTAGGTGTGGGGGTGTGGAGAAAAGGCTGGCCAGAGCCAGCCTTTATATGCACTGGCCAGACATGTGCTCCGTAATTCCCTCAGCCATCAAGTGTGTCCTCAGACCCTCCCCCTATAGTTTCAGACCCCTCCTTTTCCCAAAATCCTGTATCCCACGGCCTAATTGCCCTTGTTTACATTCAAATAATTGCACTTAAAGTGCTTGAATAAAAAATTACACCCCACTTCCTGTGTTTTGGCTCTGTTATTTATGTGTACTCTGCCTGGTTGCAACAGTTTCGGAGCTAATTGTCCTTCATCAGGCTAGACAGAGTACACGGCTCCTTTTTTCAGGTTCACTGGTAAGTATAATAATTTTTTACAGGCTCCCAGGTAAGTGTATTAGGGTTAGGGTTAGGATTAGGATTAGGATTAGGGTCAGGAGAGGCCAGAGTTCGGCGTCCTCCCCTCGAGACAGCCTCAGGAGGAGACACAGACGGCGCTGGCAGGTTAGGTGTGGGGGTGTGGAGAAAAGGCTGGCCAGAGCCAGCCTTTATATGCACTGGCCAGACATGTGCTCCGTAATTCCCTCAGCCATCAAGTGTGTCCTCAGACCCTCCCCCTATAGTTTCAGACCCCTCCTTTTCCCAAAATCCTGTATCCCACGGCCTAATTGCCCTTGTTTACATTCAAATAATTGCACTTAAAGTGCTTGAATAAAAAATTACACCCCACTTCCTGTGTTTTGGCTCTGTTATTTATGTGTACTCTGCCTGGTTGCAACAGTTTCGGAGCTAATTGTCCTTCATCAGGCTAGACAGAGTACACGGCTCCTTTTTTCAGGTTCACCGGTAAGTATAATAATTTTTTACAGGCTCCCAGGTAAGTGTATTAGGGTTAGGGTTAGGATTAGGATTAGGATTAGGGTCAGGAGAGGCCAGAGTTCGGCGTCCTCCCCTCGAGACAGCCTCAGGAGGAGACACAGACGGCGCTGGCAGGTTAGGTGTGGGGGTGTGGAGAAAAGGCTGGCCAGAGCCAGCCTTTATATGCACTGGCCAGACATGTGCTCCGTAATTCCCTCAGCCATCAAGTGTGTCCTCAGACCCTCCCCCTATAGTTTCAGACCCCTCCTTTTCCCAAAATCCTGTATCCCACGGCCTAATTGCCCTTGTTTACATTCAAATAATTGCACTTAAAGTGCTTGAATAAAAAATTACACCCCACTTCCTGTGTTTTGGCTCTGTTATTTATGTGTACTCTGCCTGGTTGCAACAGTTTCGGAGCTAATTGTCCTTCATCAGGCTAGACAGAGTACACGGCTCCTTTTTTCAGGTTCACCGGTAAGTATAATAATTTTTTACAGGCTCCCAGGTAAGTGTATTAGGGTTAGGGTTAGGATTAGGATTAGGATTAGGGTCAGGAGAGGCCAGAGTTCGGCGTCCTCCCCTCGAGACAGCCTCAGGAGGAGACACAGACGGCGCTGGCAGGTTAGGTGTGGGGGTGTGGAGAAAAGGCTGGCCAGAGCCAGCCTTTATATGCACTGGCCAGACATGTGCTCCGTAATTCCCTCAGCCATCAAGTGTGTCCTCAGACCCTCCCCCTATAGTTTCAGACCCCTCCTTTTCCCAAAATCCTGTATCCCACGGCCTAATTGCCCTTGTTTACATTCAAATAATTGCACTTAAAGTGCTTGAATAAAAAATTACACCCCACTTCCTGTGTTTTGGCTCTGTTATTTATGTGTACTCTGCCTGGTTGCAACAGTTTCGGAGCTAATTGTCCTTCATCAGGCTAGACAGAGTACACGGCTCCTTTTTTCAGGTTCACCGGTAAGTATAATAATTTTTTACAGGCTCCCAGGTAAGTGTATTAGGGTTAGGGTTAGGATTAGGATTAGGATTAGGGTCAGGAGAGGCCAGAGTTCGGCGTCCTCCCCTCGAGACAGCCTCAGGAGGAGACACAGACGGCGCTGGCAGGTTAGGTGTGGGGGTGTGGAGAAAAGGCTGGCCAGAGCCAGCCTTTATATGCACTGGCCAGACATGTGCTCCGTAATTCCCTCAGCCATCAAGTGTGTCCTCAGACCCTCCCCCTATAGTTTCAGACCCCTCCTTTTCCCAAAATCCTGTATCCCACGGCCTAATTGCCCTTGTTTACATTCAAATAATTGCACTTAAAGTGCTTGAATAAAAAATTACACCCCACTTCCTGTGTTTTGGCTCTGTTATTTATGTGTACTCTGCCTGGTTGCAACAGTTTCGGAGCTAATTGTCCTTCATCAGGCTAGACAGAGTACACGGCTCCTTTTTTCAGGTTCACCGGTAAGTATAATAATTTTTTACAGGCTCCCAGGTAAGTGTATTAGGGTTAGGGTTAGGATTAGGATTAGGATTAGGGTCAGGAGAGGCCAGAGTTCGGCGTCCTCCCCTCGAGACAGCCTCAGGAGGAGACACAGACGGCGCTGGCAGGTTAGGTGTGGGGGTGTGGAGAAAAGGCTGGCCAGAGCCAGCCTTTATATGCACTGGCCAGACATGTGCTCCGTAATTCCCTCAGCCATCAAGTGTGTCCTCAGACCCTCCCCCTATAGTTTCAGACCCCTCCTTTTCCCAAAATCCTGTATCCCACGGCCTAATTGCCCTTGTTTACATTCAAATAATTGCACTTAAAGTGCTTGAATAAAAAATTACACCCCACTTCCTGTGTTTTGGCTCTGTTATTTATGTGTACTCTGCCTGGTTGCAACAGTTTCGGAGCTAATTGTCCTTCATCAGGCTAGACAGAGTACACGGCTCCTTTTTTCAGGTTCACCGGTAAGTATAATAATTTTTTACAGGCTCCCAGGTAAGTGTATTAGGGTTAGGGTTAGGATTAGGATTAGGATTAGGGTCAGGAGAGGCCAGAGTTCGGCGTCCTCCCCTCGAGACAGCCTCAGGAGGAGACACAGACGGCGCTGGCAGGTTAGGTGTGGGGGTGTGGAGAAAAGGCTGGCCAGAGCCAGCCTTTATATGCACTGGCCAGACATGTGCTCCGTAATTCCCTCAGCCATCAAGTGTGTCCTCAGACCCTCCCCCTATAGTTTCAGACCCCTCCTTTTCCCAAAATCCTGTATCCCACGGCCTAATTGCCCTTGTTTACATTCAAATAATTGCACTTAAAGTGCTTGAATAAAAAATTACACCCCACTTCCTGTGTTTTGGCTCTGTTATTTATGTGTACTCTGCCTGGTTGCAACAGTTTCGGAGCTAATTGTCCTTCATCAGGCTAGACAGAGTACACGGCTCCTTTTTTCAGGTTCACCGGTAAGTATAATAATTTTTTACAGGCTCCCAGGTAAGTGTATTAGGGTTAGGGTTAGGATTAGGATTAGGATTAGGGTCAGGAGAGGCCAGAGTTCGGCGTCCTCCCCTCGAGACAGCCTCAGGAGGAGACACAGACGGCGCTGGCAGGTTAGGTGTGGGGGTGTGGAGAAAAGGCTGGCCAGAGCCAGCCTTTATATGCACTGGCCAGACATGTGCTCCGTAATTCCCTCAGCCATCAAGTGTGTCCTCAGACCCTCCCCCTATAGTTTCAGACCCCTCCTTTTCCCAAAATCCTGTATCCCACGGCCTAATTGCCCTTGTTTACATTCAAATAATTGCACTTAAAGTGCTTGAATAAAAAATTACACCCCACTTCCTGTGTTTTGGCTCTGTTATTTATGTGTACTCTGCCTGGTTGCAACAGTTTCGGAGCTAATTGTCCTTCATCAGGCTAGACAGAGTACACGGCTCCTTTTTTCAGGTTCACCGGTAAGTATAATAATTTTTTACAGGCTCCCAGGTAAGTGTATTAGGGTTAGGGTTAGGATTAGGATTAGGATTAGGGTCAGGAGAGGCCAGAGTTCGGCGTCCTCCCCTCGAGACAGCCTCAGGAGGAGACACAGACGGCGCTGGCAGGTTAGGTGTGGGGGTGTGGAGAAAAGGCTGGCCAGAGCCAGCCTTTATATGCACTGGCCAGACATGTGCTCCGTAATTCCCTCAGCCATCAAGTGTGTCCTCAGACCCTCCCCCTATAGTTTCAGACCCCTCCTTTTCCCAAAATCCTGTATCCCACGGCCTAATTGCCCTTGTTTACATTCAAATAATTGCACTTAAAGTGCTTGAATAAAAAATTACACCCCACTTCCTGTGTTTTGGCTCTGTTATTTATGTGTACTCTGCCTGGTTGCAACAGTTTCGGAGCTAATTGTCCTTCATCAGGCTAGACAGAGTACACGGCTCCTTTTTTCAGGTTCACCGGTAAGTATAATAATTTTTTACAGGCTCCCAGGTAAGTGTATTAGGGTTAGGGTTAGGATTAGGATTAGGATTAGGGTCAGGAGAGGCCAGAGTTCGGCGTCCTCCCCTCGAGACAGCCTCAGGAGGAGACACAGACGGCGCTGGCAGGTTAGGTGTGGGGGTGTGGAGAAAAGGCTGGCCAGAGCCAGCCTTTATATGCACTGGCCAGACATGTGCTCCGTAATTCCCTCAGCCATCAAGTGTGTCCTCAGACCCTCCCCCTATAGTTTCAGACCCCTCCTTTTCCCAAAATCCTGTATCCCACGGCCTAATTGCCCTTGTTTACATTCAAATAATTGCACTTAAAGTGCTTGAATAAAAAATTACACCCCACTTCCTGTGTTTTGGCTCTGTTATTTATGTGTACTCTGCCTGGTTGCAACAGTTTCGGAGCTAATTGTCCTTCATCAGGCTAGACAGAGTACACGGCTCCTTTTTTCAGGTTCACCGGTAAGTATAATAATTTTTTACAGGCTCCCAGGTAAGTGTATTAGGGTTAGGGTTAGGATTAGGATTAGGATTAGGGTCAGGAGAGGCCAGAGTTCGGCGTCCTCCCCTCGAGACAGCCTCAGGAGGAGACACAGACGGCGCTGGCAGGTTAGGTGTGGGGGTGTGGAGAAAAGGCTGGCCAGAGCCAGCCTTTATATGCACTGGCCAGACATGTGCTCCGTAATTCCCTCAGCCATCAAGTGTGTCCTCAGACCCTCCCCCTATAGTTTCAGACCCCTCCTTTTCCCAAAATCCTGTATCCCACGGCCTAATTGCCCTTGTTTACATTCAAATAATTGCACTTAAAGTGCTTGAATAAAAAATTACACCCCACTTCCTGTGTTTTGGCTCTGTTATTTATGTGTACTCTGCCTGGTTGCAACAGTTTCGGAGCTAATTGTCCTTCATCAGGCTAGACAGAGTACACGGCTCCTTTTTTCAGGTTCACCGGTAAGTATAATAATTTTTTACAGGCTCCCAGGTAAGTGTATTAGGGTTAGGGTTAGGATTAGGATTAGGATTAGGGTCAGGAGAGGCCAGAGTTCGGCGTCCTCCCCTCGAGACAGCCTCAGGAGGAGACACAGACGGCGCTGGCAGGTTAGGTGTGGGGGTGTGGAGAAAAGGCTGGCCAGAGCCAGCCTTTATATGCACTGGCCAGACATGTGCTCCGTAATTCCCTCAGCCATCAAGTGTGTCCTCAGACCCTCCCCCTATAGTTTCAGACCCCTCCTTTTCCCAAAATCCTGTATCCCACGGCCTAATTGCCCTTGTTTACATTCAAATAATTGCACTTAAAGTGCTTGAATAAAAAATTACACCCCACTTCCTGTGTTTTGGCTCTGTTATTTATGTGTACTCTGCCTGGTTGCAACAGTTTCGGAGCTAATTGTCCTTCATCAGGCTAGACAGAGTACACGGCTCCTTTTTTCAGGTTCACCGGTAAGTATAATAATTTTTTACAGGCTCCCAGGTAAGTGTATTAGGGTTAGGGTTAGGATTAGGATTAGGATTAGGGTCAGGAGAGGCCAGAGTTCGGCGTCCTCCCCTCGAGACAGCCTCAGGAGGAGACACAGACGGCGCTGGCAGGTTAGGTGTGGGGGTGTGGAGAAAAGGCTGGCCAGAGCCAGCCTTTATATGCACTGGCCAGACATGTGCTCCGTAATTCCCTCAGCCATCAAGTGTGTCCTCAGACCCTCCCCCTATAGTTTCAGACCCCTCCTTTTCCCAAAATCCTGTATCCCACGGCCTAATTGCCCTTGTTTACATTCAAATAATTGCACTTAAAGTGCTTGAATAAAAAATTACACCCCACTTCCTGTGTTTTGGCTCTGTTATTTATGTGTACTCTGCCTGGTTGCAACAGTTTCGGAGCTAATTGTCCTTCATCAGGCTAGACAGAGTACACGGCTCCTTTTTTCAGGTTCACCGGTAAGTATAATAATTTTTTACAGGCTCCCAGGTAAGTGTATTAGGGTTAGGGTTAGGATTAGGATTAGGATTAGGGTCAGGAGAGGCCAGAGTTCGGCGTCCTCCCCTCGAGACAGCCTCAGGAGGAGACACAGACGGCGCTGGCAGGTTAGGTGTGGGGGTGTGGAGAAAAGGCTGGCCAGAGCCAGCCTTTATATGCACTGGCCAGACATGTGCTCCGTAATTCCCTCAGCCATCAAGTGTGTCCTCAGACCCTCCCCCTATAGTTTCAGACCCCTCCTTTTCCCAAAATCCTGTATCCCACGGCCTAATTGCCCTTGTTTACATTCAAATAATTGCACTTAAAGTGCTTGAATAAAAAATTACACCCCACTTCCTGTGTTTTGGCTCTGTTATTTATGTGTACTCTGCCTGGTTGCAACAGTTTCGGAGCTAATTGTCCTTCATCAGGCTAGACAGAGTACACGGCTCCTTTTTTCAGGTTCACCGGTAAGTATAATAATTTTTTACAGGCTCCCAGGTAAGTGTATTAGGGTTAGGGTTAGGATTAGGATTAGGATTAGGGTCAGGAGAGGCCAGAGTTCGGCGTCCTCCCCTCGAGACAGCCTCAGGAGGAGACACAGACGGCGCTGGCAGGTTAGGTGTGGGGGTGTGGAGAAAAGGCTGGCCAGAGCCAGCCTTTATATGCACTGGCCAGACATGTGCTCCGTAATTCCCTCAGCCATCAAGTGTGTCCTCAGACCCTCCCCCTATAGTTTCAGACCCCTCCTTTTCCCAAAATCCTGTATCCCACGGCCTAATTGCCCTTGTTTACATTCAAATAATTGCACTTAAAGTGCTTGAATAAAAAATTACACCCCACTTCCTGTGTTTTGGCTCTGTTATTTATGTGTACTCTGCCTGGTTGCAACAGTTTCGGAGCTAATTGTCCTTCATCAGGCTAGACAGAGTACACGGCTCCTTTTTTCAGGTTCACCGGTAAGTATAATAATTTTTTACAGGCTCCCAGGTAAGTGTATTAGGGTTAGGGTTAGGATTAGGATTAGGATTAGGGTCAGGAGAGGCCAGAGTTCGGCGTCCTCCCCTCGAGACAGCCTCAGGAGGAGACACAGACGGCGCTGGCAGGTTAGGTGTGGGGGTGTGGAGAAAAGGCTGGCCAGAGCCAGCCTTTATATGCACTGGCCAGACATGTGCTCCGTAATTCCCTCAGCCATCAAGTGTGTCCTCAGACCCTCCCCCTATAGTTTCAGACCCCTCCTTTTCCCAAAATCCTGTATCCCACGGCCTAATTGCCCTTGTTTACATTCAAATAATTGCACTTAAAGTGCTTGAATAAAAAATTACACCCCACTTCCTGTGTTTTGGCTCTGTTATTTATGTGTACTCTGCCTGGTTGCAACAGTTTCGGAGCTAATTGTCCTTCATCAGGCTAGACAGAGTACACGGCTCCTTTTTTCAGGTTCACCGGTAAGTATAATAATTTTTTACAGGCTCCCAGGTAAGTGTATTAGGGTTAGGGTTAGGATTAGGATTAGGATTAGGGTCAGGAGAGGCCAGAGTTCGGCGTCCTCCCCTCGAGACAGCCTCAGGAGGAGACACAGACGGCGCTGGCAGGTTAGGTGTGGGGGTGTGGAGAAAAGGCTGGCCAGAGCCAGCCTTTATATGCACTGGCCAGACATGTGCTCCGTAATTCCCTCAGCCATCAAGTGTGTCCTCAGACCCTCCCCCTATAGTTTCAGACCCCTCCTTTTCCCAAAATCCTGTATCCCACGGCCTAATTGCCCTTGTTTACATTCAAATAATTGCACTTAAAGTGCTTGAATAAAAAATTACACCCCACTTCCTGTGTTTTGGCTCTGTTATTTATGTGTACTCTGCCTGGTTGCAACAGTTTCGGAGCTAATTGTCCTTCATCAGGCTAGACAGAGTACACGGCTCCTTTTTTCAGGTTCACCGGTAAGTATAATAATTTTTTACAGGCTCCCAGGTAAGTGTATTAGGGTTAGGGTTAGGATTAGGATTAGGATTAGGGTCAGGAGAGGCCAGAGTTCGGCGTCCTCCCCTCGAGACAGCCTCAGGAGGAGACACAGACGGCGCTGGCAGGTTAGGTGTGGGGGTGTGGAGAAAAGGCTGGCCAGAGCCAGCCTTTATATGCACTGGCCAGACATGTGCTCCGTAATTCCCTCAGCCATCAAGTGTGTCCTCAGACCCTCCCCCTATAGTTTCAGACCCCTCCTTTTCCCAAAATCCTGTATCCCACGGCCTAATTGCCCTTGTTTACATTCAAATAATTGCACTTAAAGTGCTTGAATAAAAAATTACACCCCACTTCCTGTGTTTTGGCTCTGTTATTTATGTGTACTCTGCCTGGTTGCAACAGTTTCGGAGCTAATTGTCCTTCATCAGGCTAGACAGAGTACACGGCTCCTTTTTTCAGGTTCACCGGTAAGTATAATAATTTTTTACAGGCTCCCAGGTAAGTGTATTAGGGTTAGGGTTAGGATTAGGATTAGGATTAGGGTCAGGAGAGGCCAGAGTTCGGCGTCCTCCCCTCGAGACAGCCTCAGGAGGAGACACAGACGGCGCTGGCAGGTTAGGTGTGGGGGTGTGGAGAAAAGGCTGGCCAGAGCCAGCCTTTATATGCACTGGCCAGACATGTGCTCCGTAATTCCCTCAGCCATCAAGTGTGTCCTCAGACCCTCCCCCTATAGTTTCAGACCCCTCCTTTTCCCAAAATCCTGTATCCCACGGCCTAATTGCCCTTGTTTACATTCAAATAATTGCACTTAAAGTGCTTGAATAAAAAATTACACCCCACTTCCTGTGTTTTGGCTCTGTTATTTATGTGTACTCTGCCTGGTTGCAACAGTTTCGGAGCTAATTGTCCTTCATCAGGCTAGACAGAGTACACGGCTCCTTTTTTCAGGTTCACCGGTAAGTATAATAATTTTTTACAGGCTCCCAGGTAAGTGTATTAGGGTTAGGGTTAGGATTAGGATTAGGATTAGGGTCAGGAGAGGCCAGAGTTCGGCGTCCTCCCCTCGAGACAGCCTCAGGAGGAGACACAGACGGCGCTGGCAGGTTAGGTGTGGGGGTGTGGAGAAAAGGCTGGCCAGAGCCAGCCTTTATATGCACTGGCCAGACATGTGCTCCGTAATTCCCTCAGCCATCAAGTGTGTCCTCAGACCCTCCCCCTATAGTTTCAGACCCCTCCTTTTCCCAAAATCCTGTATCCCACGGCCTAATTGCCCTTGTTTACATTCAAATAATTGCACTTAAAGTGCTTGAATAAAAAATTACACCCCACTTCCTGTGTTTTGGCTCTGTTATTTATGTGTACTCTGCCTGGTTGCAACAGTTTCGGAGCTAATTGTCCTTCATCAGGCTAGACAGAGTACACGGCTCCTTTTTTCAGGTTCACCGGTAAGTATAATAATTTTTTACAGGCTCCCAGGTAAGTGTATTAGGGTTAGGGTTAGGATTAGGATTAGGATTAGGGTCAGGAGAGGCCAGAGTTCGGCGTCCTCCCCTCGAGACAGCCTCAGGAGGAGACACAGACGGCGCTGGCAGGTTAGGTGTGGGGGTGTGGAGAAAAGGCTGGCCAGAGCCAGCCTTTATATGCACTGGCCAGACATGTGCTCCGTAATTCCCTCAGCCATCAAGTGTGTCCTCAGACCCTCCCCCTATAGTTTCAGACCCCTCCTTTTCCCAAAATCCTGTATCCCACGGCCTAATTGCCCTTGTTTACATTCAAATAATTGCACTTAAAGTGCTTGAATAAAAAATTACACCCCACTTCCTGTGTTTTGGCTCTGTTATTTATGTGTACTCTGCCTGGTTGCAACAGTTTCGGAGCTAATTGTCCTTCATCAGGCTAGACAGAGTACACGGCTCCTTTTTTCAGGTTCACCGGTAAGTATAATAATTTTTTACAGGCTCCCAGGTAAGTGTATTAGGGTTAGGGTTAGGATTAGGATTAGGATTAGGGTCAGGAGAGGCCAGAGTTCGGCGTCCTCCCCTCGAGACAGCCTCAGGAGGAGACACAGACGGCGCTGGCAGGTTAGGTGTGGGGGTGTGGAGAAAAGGCTGGCCAGAGCCAGCCTTTATATGCACTGGCCAGACATGTGCTCCGTAATTCCCTCAGCCATCAAGTGTGTCCTCAGACCCTCCCCCTATAGTTTCAGACCCCTCCTTTTCCCAAAATCCTGTATCCCACGGCCTAATTGCCCTTGTTTACATTCAAATAATTGCACTTAAAGTGCTTGAATAAAAAATTACACCCCACTTCCTGTGTTTTGGCTCTGTTATTTATGTGTACTCTGCCTGGTTGCAACAGTTTCGGAGCTAATTGTCCTTCATCAGGCTAGACAGAGTACACGGCTCCTTTTTTCAGGTTCACCGGTAAGTATAATAATTTTTTACAGGCTCCCAGGTAAGTGTATTAGGGTTAGGGTTAGGATTAGGATTAGGATTAGGGTCAGGAGAGGCCAGAGTTCGGCGTCCTCCCCTCGAGACAGCCTCAGGAGGAGACACAGACGGCGCTGGCAGGTTAGGTGTGGGGGTGTGGAGAAAAGGCTGGCCAGAGCCAGCCTTTATATGCACTGGCCAGACATGTGCTCCGTAATTCCCTCAGCCATCAAGTGTGTCCTCAGACCCTCCCCCTATAGTTTCAGACCCCTCCTTTTCCCAAAATCCTGTATCCCACGGCCTAATTGCCCTTGTTTACATTCAAATAATTGCACTTAAAGTGCTTGAATAAAAAATTACACCCCACTTCCTGTGTTTTGGCTCTGTTATTTATGTGTACTCTGCCTGGTTGCAACAGTTTCGGAGCTAATTGTCCTTCATCAGGCTAGACAGAGTACACGGCTCCTTTTTTCAGGTTCACCGGTAAGTATAATAATTTTTTACAGGCTCCCAGGTAAGTGTATTAGGGTTAGGGTTAGGATTAGGATTAGGATTAGGGTCAGGAGAGGCCAGAGTTCGGCGTCCTCCCCTCGAGACAGCCTCAGGAGGAGACACAGACGGCGCTGGCAGGTTAGGTGTGGGGGTGTGGAGAAAAGGCTGGCCAGAGCCAGCCTTTATATGCACTGGCCAGACATGTGCTCCGTAATTCCCTCAGCCATCAAGTGTGTCCTCAGACCCTCCCCCTATAGTTTCAGACCCCTCCTTTTCCCAAAATCCTGTATCCCACGGCCTAATTGCCCTTGTTTACATTCAAATAATTGCACTTAAAGTGCTTGAATAAAAAATTACACCCCACTTCCTGTGTTTTGGCTCTGTTATTTATGTGTACTCTGCCTGGTTGCAACAGTTTCGGAGCTAATTGTCCTTCATCAGGCTAGACAGAGTACACGGCTCCTTTTTTCAGGTTCACCGGTAAGTATAATAATTTTTTACAGGCTCCCAGGTAAGTGTATTAGGGTTAGGGTTAGGATTAGGATTAGGATTAGGGTCAGGAGAGGCCAGAGTTCGGCGTCCTCCCCTCGAGACAGCCTCAGGAGGAGACACAGACGGCGCTGGCAGGTTAGGTGTGGGGGTGTGGAGAAAAGGCTGGCCAGAGCCAGCCTTTATATGCACTGGCCAGACATGTGCTCCGTAATTCCCTCAGCCATCAAGTGTGTCCTCAGACCCTCCCCCTATAGTTTCAGACCCCTCCTTTTCCCAAAATCCTGTATCCCACGGCCTAATTGCCCTTGTTTACATTCAAATAATTGCACTTAAAGTGCTTGAATAAAAAATTACACCCCACTTCCTGTGTTTTGGCTCTGTTATTTATGTGTACTCTGCCTGGTTGCAACAGTTTCGGAGCTAATTGTCCTTCATCAGGCTAGACAGAGTACACGGCTCCTTTTTTCAGGTTCACCGGTAAGTATAATAATTTTTTACAGGCTCCCAGGTAAGTGTATTAGGGGTTAGGGTTAGGATTAGGATTAGGATTAGGGTCAGGAGAGGCCAGAGTTCGGCGTCCTCCCCTCGAGACAGCCTCAGGAGGAGACACAGACGGCGCTGGCAGGTTAGGTGTGGGGGTGTGGAGAAAAGGCTGGCCAGAGCCAGCCTTTATATGCACTGGCCAGACATGTGCTCCGTAATTCCCTCAGCCATCAAGTGTGTCCTCAGACCCTCCCCCTATAGTTTCAGACCCCTCCTTTTCCCAAAATCCTGTATCCCACGGCCTAATTGCCCTTGTTTACATTCAAATAATTGCACTTAAAGTGCTTGAATAAAAAATTACACCCCACTTCCTGTGTTTTGGCTCTGTTATTTATGTGTACTCTGCCTGGTTGCAACAGTTTCGGAGCTAATTGTCCTTCATCAGGCTAGACAGAGTACACGGCTCCTTTTTTCAGGTTCACCGGTAAGTATAATAATTTTTTACAGGCTCCCAGGTAAGTGTATTAGGGTTAGGGTTAGGATTAGGATTAGGATTAGGGTCAGGAGAGGCCAGAGTTCGGCGTCCTCCCCTCGAGACAGCCTCAGGAGGAGACACAGACGGCGCTGGCAGGTTAGGTGTGGGGGTGTGGAGAAAAGGCTGGCCAGAGCCAGCCTTTATATGCACTGGCCAGACATGTGCTCCGTAATTCCCTCAGCCATCAAGTGTGTCCTCAGACCCTCCCCCTATAGTTTCAGACCCCTCCTTTTCCCAAAATCCTGTATCCCACGGCCTAATTGCCCTTGTTTACATTCAAATAATTGCACTTAAAGTGCTTGAATAAAAAATTACACCCCACTTCCTGTGTTTTGGCTCTGTTATTTATGTGTACTCTGCCTGGTTGCAACAGTTTCGGAGCTAATTGTCCTTCATCAGGCTAGACAGAGTACACGGCTCCTTTTTTCAGGTTCACCGGTAAGTATAATAATTTTTTACAGGCTCCCAGGTAAGTGTATTAGGGTTAGGGTTAGGATTAGGATTAGGATTAGGGTCAGGAGAGGCCAGAGTTCGGCGTCCTCCCCTCGAGACAGCCTCAGGAGGAGACACAGACGGCGCTGGCAGGTTAGGTGTGGGGGTGTGGAGAAAAGGCTGGCCAGAGCCAGCCTTTATATGCACTGGCCAGACATGTGCTCCGTAATTCCCTCAGCCATCAAGTGTGTCCTCAGACCCTCCCCCTATAGTTTCAGACCCCTCCTTTTCCCAAAATCCTGTATCCCACGGCCTAATTGCCCTTGTTTACATTCAAATAATTGCACTTAAAGTGCTTGAATAAAAAATTACACCCCACTTCCTGTGTTTTGGCTCTGTTATTTATGTGTACTCTGCCTGGTTGCAACAGTTTCGGAGCTAATTGTCCTTCATCAGGCTAGACAGAGTACACGGCTCCTTTTTTCAGGTTCACCGGTAAGTATAATAATTTTTTACAGGCTCCCAGGTAAGTGTATTAGGGTTAGGGTTAGGATTAGGATTAGGATTAGGGTCAGGAGAGGCCAGAGTTCGGCGTCCTCCCCTCGAGACAGCCTCAGGAGGAGACACAGACGGCGCTGGCAGGTTAGGTGTGGGGGTGTGGAGAAAAGGCTGGCCAGAGCCAGCCTTTATATGCACTGGCCAGACATGTGCTCCGTAATTCCCTCAGCCATCAAGTGTGTCCTCAGACCCTCCCCCTATAGTTTCAGACCCCTCCTTTTCCCAAAATCCTGTATCCCACGGCCTAATTGCCCTTGTTTACATTCAAATAATTGCACTTAAAGTGCTTGAATAAAAAATTACACCCCACTTCCTGTGTTTTGGCTCTGTTATTTATGTGTACTCTGCCTGGTTGCAACAGTTTCGGAGCTAATTGTCCTTCATCAGGCTAGACAGAGTACACGGCTCCTTTTTTCAGGTTCACCGGTAAGTATAATAATTTTTTACAGGCTCCCAGGTAAGTGTATTAGGGTTAGGGTTAGGATTAGGATTAGGATTAGGGTCAGGAGAGGCCAGAGTTCGGCGTCCTCCCCTCGAGACAGCCTCAGGAGGAGACACAGACGGCGCTGGCAGGTTAGGTGTGGGGGTGTGGAGAAAAGGCTGGCCAGAGCCAGCCTTTATATGCACTGGCCAGACATGTGCTCCGTAATTCCCTCAGCCATCAAGTGTGTCCTCAGACCCTCCCCCTATAGTTTCAGACCCCTCCTTTTCCCAAAATCCTGTATCCCACGGCCTAATTGCCCTTGTTTACATTCAAATAATTGCACTTAAAGTGCTTGAATAAAAAATTACACCCCACTTCCTGTGTTTTGGCTCTGTTATTTATGTGTACTCTGCCTGGTTGCAACAGTTTCGGAGCTAATTGTCCTTCATCAGGCTAGACAGAGTACACGGCTCCTTTTTTCAGGTTCACCGGTAAGTATAATAATTTTTTACAGGCTCCCAGGTAAGTGTATTAGGGTTAGGGTTAGGATTAGGATTAGGATTAGGGTCAGGAGAGGCCAGAGTTCGGCGTCCTCCCCTCGAGACAGCCTCAGGAGGAGACACAGACGGCGCTGGCAGGTTAGGTGTGGGGGTGTGGAGAAAAGGCTGGCCAGAGCCAGCCTTTATATGCACTGGCCAGACATGTGCTCCGTAATTCCCTCAGCCATCAAGTGTGTCCTCAGACCCTCCCCCTATAGTTTCAGACCCCTCCTTTTCCCAAAATCCTGTATCCCACGGCCTAATTGCCCTTGTTTACATTCAAATAATTGCACTTAAAGTGCTTGAATAAAAAATTACACCCCACTTCCTGTGTTTTGGCTCTGTTATTTATGTGTACTCTGCCTGGTTGCAACAGTTTCGGAGCTAATTGTCCTTCATCAGGCTAGACAGAGTACACGGCTCCTTTTTTCAGGTTCACCGGTAAGTATAATAATTTTTTACAGGCTCCCAGGTAAGTGTATTAGGGTTAGGGTTAGGATTAGGATTAGGATTAGGGTCAGGAGAGGCCAGAGTTCGGCGTCCTCCCCTCGAGACAGCCTCAGGAGGAGACACAGACGGCGCTGGCAGGTTAGGTGTGGGGGTGTGGAGAAAAGGCTGGCCAGAGCCAGCCTTTATATGCACTGGCCAGACATGTGCTCCGTAATTCCCTCAGCCATCAAGTGTGTCCTCAGACCCTCCCCCTATAGTTTCAGACCCCTCCTTTTCCCAAAATCCTGTATCCCACGGCCTAATTGCCCTTGTTTACATTCAAATAATTGCACTTAAAGTGCTTGAATAAAAAATTACACCCCACTTCCTGTGTTTTGGCTCTGTTATTTATGTGTACTCTGCCTGGTTGCAACAGTTTCGGAGCTAATTGTCCTTCATCAGGCTAGACAGAGTACACGGCTCCTTTTTTCAGGTTCACCGGTAAGTATAATAATTTTTTACAGGCTCCCAGGTAAGTGTATTAGGGTTAGGGTTAGGATTAGGATTAGGATTAGGGTCAGGAGAGGCCAGAGTTCGGCGTCCTCCCCTCGAGACAGCCTCAGGAGGAGACACAGACGGCGCTGGCAGGTTAGGTGTGGGGGTGTGGAGAAAAGGCTGGCCAGAGCCAGCCTTTATATGCACTGGCCAGACATGTGCTCCGTAATTCCCTCAGCCATCAAGTGTGTCCTCAGACCCTCCCCCTATAGTTTCAGACCCCTCCTTTTCCCAAAATCCTGTATCCCACGGCCTAATTGCCCTTGTTTACATTCAAATAATTGCACTTAAAGTGCTTGAATAAAAAATTACACCCCACTTCCTGTGTTTTGGCTCTGTTATTTATGTGTACTCTGCCTGGTTGCAACAGTTTCGGAGCTAATTGTCCTTCATCAGGCTAGACAGAGTACACGGCTCCTTTTTTCAGGTTCACCGGTAAGTATAATAATTTTTTACAGGCTCCCAGGTAAGTGTATTAGGGTTAGGGTTAGGATTAGGATTAGGATTAGGGTCAGGAGAGGCCAGAGTTCGGCGTCCTCCCCTCGAGACAGCCTCAGGAGGAGACACAGACGGCGCTGGCAGGTTAGGTGTGGGGGTGTGGAGAAAAGGCTGGCCAGAGCCAGCCTTTATATGCACTGGCCAGACATGTGCTCCGTAATTCCCTCAGCCATCAAGTGTGTCCTCAGACCCTCCCCCTATAGTTTCAGACCCCTCCTTTTCCCAAAATCCTGTATCCCACGGCCTAATTGCCCTTGTTTACATTCAAATAATTGCACTTAAAGTGCTTGAATAAAAAATTACACCCCACTTCCTGTGTTTTGGCTCTGTTATTTATGTGTACTCTGCCTGGTTGCAACAGTTTCGGAGCTAATTGTCCTTCATCAGGCTAGACAGAGTACACGGCTCCTTTTTTCAGGTTCACCGGTAAGTATAATAATTTTTTACAGGCTCCCAGGTAAGTGTATTAGGGTTAGGGTTAGGATTAGGATTAGGATTAGGGTCAGGAGAGGCCAGAGTTCGGCGTCCTCCCCTCGAGACAGCCTCAGGAGGAGACACAGACGGCGCTGGCAGGTTAGGTGTGGGGGTGTGGAGAAAAGGCTGGCCAGAGCCAGCCTTTATATGCACTGGCCAGACATGTGCTCCGTAATTCCCTCAGCCATCAAGTGTGTCCTCAGACCCTCCCCCTATAGTTTCAGACCCCTCCTTTTCCCAAAATCCTGTATCCCACGGCCTAATTGCCCTTGTTTACATTCAAATAATTGCACTTAAAGTGCTTGAATAAAAAATTACACCCCACTTCCTGTGTTTTGGCTCTGTTATTTATGTGTACTCTGCCTGGTTGCAACAGTTTCGGAGCTAATTGTCCTTCATCAGGCTAGACAGAGTACACGGCTCCTTTTTTCAGGTTCACCGGTAAGTATAATAATTTTTTACAGGCTCCCAGGTAAGTGTATTAGGGTTAGGGTTAGGATTAGGATTAGGATTAGGGTCAGGAGAGGCCAGAGTTCGGCGTCCTCCCCTCGAGACAGCCTCAGGAGGAGACACAGACGGCGCTGGCAGGTTAGGTGTGGGGGTGTGGAGAAAAGGCTGGCCAGAGCCAGCCTTTATATGCACTGGCCAGACATGTGCTCCGTAATTCCCTCAGCCATCAAGTGTGTCCTCAGACCCTCCCCCTATAGTTTCAGACCCCTCCTTTTCCCAAAATCCTGTATCCCACGGCCTAATTGCCCTTGTTTACATTCAAATAATTGCACTTAAAGTGCTTGAATAAAAAATTACACCCCACTTCCTGTGTTTTGGCTCTGTTATTTATGTGTACTCTGCCTGGTTGCAACAGTTTCGGAGCTAATTGTCCTTCATCAGGCTAGACAGAGTACACGGCTCCTTTTTTCAGGTTCACCGGTAAGTATAATAATTTTTTACAGGCTCCCAGGTAAGTGTATTAGGGTTAGGGTTAGGATTAGGATTAGGATTAGGGTCAGGAGAGGCCAGAGTTCGGCGTCCTCCCCTCGAGACAGCCTCAGGAGGAGACACAGACGGCGCTGGCAGGTTAGGTGTGGGGGTGTGGAGAAAAGGCTGGCCAGAGCCAGCCTTTATATGCACTGGCCAGACATGTGCTCCGTAATTCCCTCAGCCATCAAGTGTGTCCTCAGACCCTCCCCCTATAGTTTCAGACCCCTCCTTTTCCCAAAATCCTGTATCCCACGGCCTAATTGCCCTTGTTTACATTCAAATAATTGCACTTAAAGTGCTTGAATAAAAAATTACACCCCACTTCCTGTGTTTTGGCTCTGTTATTTATGTGTACTCTGCCTGGTTGCAACAGTTTCGGAGCTAATTGTCCTTCATCAGGCTAGACAGAGTACACGGCTCCTTTTTTCAGGTTCACCGGTAAGTATAATAATTTTTTACAGGCTCCCAGGTAAGTGTATTAGGGTTAGGGTTAGGATTAGGATTAGGATTAGGGTCAGGAGAGGCCAGAGTTCGGCGTCCTCCCCTCGAGACAGCCTCAGGAGGAGACACAGACGGCGCTGGCAGGTTAGGTGTGGGGGTGTGGAGAAAAGGCTGGCCAGAGCCAGCCTTTATATGCACTGGCCAGACATGTGCTCCGTAATTCCCTCAGCCATCAAGTGTGTCCTCAGACCCTCCCCCTATAGTTTCAGACCCCTCCTTTTCCCAAAATCCTGTATCCCACGGCCTAATTGCCCTTGTTTACATTCAAATAATTGCACTTAAAGTGCTTGAATAAAAAATTACACCCCACTTCCTGTGTTTTGGCTCTGTTATTTATGTGTACTCTGCCTGGTTGCAACAGTTTCGGAGCTAATTGTCCTTCATCAGGCTAGACAGAGTACACGGCTCCTTTTTTCAGGTTCACCGGTAAGTATAATAATTTTTTACAGGCTCCCAGGTAAGTGTATTAGGGTTAGGGTTAGGATTAGGATTAGGATTAGGGTCAGGAGAGGCCAGAGTTCGGCGTCCTCCCCTCGAGACAGCCTCAGGAGGAGACACAGACGGCGCTGGCAGGTTAGGTGTGGGGGTGTGGAGAAAAGGCTGGCCAGAGCCAGCCTTTATATGCACTGGCCAGACATGTGCTCCGTAATTCCCTCAGCCATCAAGTGTGTCCTCAGACCCTCCCCCTATAGTTTCAGACCCCTCCTTTTCCCAAAATCCTGTATCCCACGGCCTAATTGCCCTTGTTTACATTCAAATAATTGCACTTAAAGTGCTTGAATAAAAAATTACACCCCACTTCCTGTGTTTTGGCTCTGTTATTTATGTGTACTCTGCCTGGTTGCAACAGTTTCGGAGCTAATTGTCCTTCATCAGGCTAGACAGAGTACACGGCTCCTTTTTTCAGGTTCACCGGTAAGTATAATAATTTTTTACAGGCTCCCAGGTAAGTGTATTAGGGTTAGGGTTAGGATTAGGATTAGGATTAGGGTCAGGAGAGGCCAGAGTTCGGCGTCCTCCCCTCGAGACAGCCTCAGGAGGAGACACAGACGGCGCTGGCAGGTTAGGTGTGGGGGTGTGGAGAAAAGGCTGGCCAGAGCCAGCCTTTATATGCACTGGCCAGACATGTGCTCCGTAATTCCCTCAGCCATCAAGTGTGTCCTCAGACCCTCCCCCTATAGTTTCAGACCCCTCCTTTTCCCAAAATCCTGTATCCCACGGCCTAATTGCCCTTGTTTACATTCAAATAATTGCACTTAAAGTGCTTGAATAAAAAATTACACCCCACTTCCTGTGTTTTGGCTCTGTTATTTATGTGTACTCTGCCTGGTTGCAACAGTTTCGGAGCTAATTGTCCTTCATCAGGCTAGACAGAGTACACGGCTCCTTTTTTCAGGTTCACCGGTAAGTATAATAATTTTTTACAGGCTCCCAGGTAAGTGTATTAGGGTTAGGGTTAGGATTAGGATTAGGATTAGGGTCAGGAGAGGCCAGAGTTCGGCGTCCTCCCCTCGAGACAGCCTCAGGAGGAGACACAGACGGCGCTGGCAGGTTAGGTGTGGGGGTGTGGAGAAAAGGCTGGCCAGAGCCAGCCTTTATATGCACTGGCCAGACATGTGCTCCGTAATTCCCTCAGCCATCAAGTGTGTCCTCAGACCCTCCCCCTATAGTTTCAGACCCCTCCTTTTCCCAAAATCCTGTATCCCACGGCCTAATTGCCCTTGTTTACATTCAAATAATTGCACTTAAAGTGCTTGAATAAAAAATTACACCCCACTTCCTGTGTTTTGGCTCTGTTATTTATGTGTACTCTGCCTGGTTGCAACAGTTTCGGAGCTAATTGTCCTTCATCAGGCTAGACAGAGTACACGGCTCCTTTTTTCAGGTTCACCGGTAAGTATAATAATTTTTTACAGGCTCCCAGGTAAGTGTATTAGGGTTAGGGTTAGGATTAGGATTAGGATTAGGGTCAGGAGAGGCCAGAGTTCGGCGTCCTCCCCTCGAGACAGCCTCAGGAGGAGACACAGACGGCGCTGGCAGGTTAGGTGTGGGGGTGTGGAGAAAAGGCTGGCCAGAGCCAGCCTTTATATGCACTGGCCAGACATGTGCTCCGTAATTCCCTCAGCCATCAAGTGTGTCCTCAGACCCTCCCCCTATAGTTTCAGACCCCTCCTTTTCCCAAAATCCTGTATCCCACGGCCTAATTGCCCTTGTTTACATTCAAATAATTGCACTTAAAGTGCTTGAATAAAAAATTACACCCCACTTCCTGTGTTTTGGCTCTGTTATTTATGTGTACTCTGCCTGGTTGCAACAGTTTCGGAGCTAATTGTCCTTCATCAGGCTAGACAGAGTACACGGCTCCTTTTTTCAGGTTCACCGGTAAGTATAATAATTTTTTACAGGCTCCCAGGTAAGTGTATTAGGGTTAGGGTTAGGATTAGGATTAGGATTAGGGTCAGGAGAGGCCAGAGTTCGGCGTCCTCCCCTCGAGACAGCCTCAGGAGGAGACACAGACGGCGCTGGCAGGTTAGGTGTGGGGGTGTGGAGAAAAGGCTGGCCAGAGCCAGCCTTTATATGCACTGGCCAGACATGTGCTCCGTAATTCCCTCAGCCATCAAGTGTGTCCTCAGACCCTCCCCCTATAGTTTCAGACCCCTCCTTTTCCCAAAATCCTGTATCCCACGGCCTAATTGCCCTTGTTTACATTCAAATAATTGCACTTAAAGTGCTTGAATAAAAAATTACACCCCACTTCCTGTGTTTTGGCTCTGTTATTTATGTGTACTCTGCCTGGTTGCAACAGTTTCGGAGCTAATTGTCCTTCATCAGGCTAGACAGAGTACACGGCTCCTTTTTTCAGGTTCACCGGTAAGTATAATAATTTTTTACAGGCTCCCAGGTAAGTGTATTAGGGTTAGGGTTAGGATTAGGATTAGGATTAGGGTCAGGAGAGGCCAGAGTTCGGCGTCCTCCCCTCGAGACAGCCTCAGGAGGAGACACAGACGGCGCTGGCAGGTTAGGTGTGGGGGTGTGGAGAAAAGGCTGGCCAGAGCCAGCCTTTATATGCACTGGCCAGACATGTGCTCCGTAATTCCCTCAGCCATCAAGTGTGTCCTCAGACCCTCCCCCTATAGTTTCAGACCCCTCCTTTTCCCAAAATCCTGTATCCCACGGCCTAATTGCCCTTGTTTACATTCAAATAATTGCACTTAAAGTGCTTGAATAAAAAATTACACCCCACTTCCTGTGTTTTGGCTCTGTTATTTATGTGTACTCTGCCTGGTTGCAACAGTTTCGGAGCTAATTGTCCTTCATCAGGCTAGACAGAGTACACGGCTCCTTTTTTCAGGTTCACCGGTAAGTATAATAATTTTTTACAGGCTCCCAGGTAAGTGTATTAGGGTTAGGGTTAGGATTAGGATTAGGATTAGGGTCAGGAGAGGCCAGAGTTCGGCGTCCTCCCCTCGAGACAGCCTCAGGAGGAGACACAGACGGCGCTGGCAGGTTAGGTGTGGGGGTGTGGAGAAAAGGCTGGCCAGAGCCAGCCTTTATATGCACTGGCCAGACATGTGCTCCGTAATTCCCTCAGCCATCAAGTGTGTCCTCAGACCCTCCCCCTATAGTTTCAGACCCCTCCTTTTCCCAAAATCCTGTATCCCACGGCCTAATTGCCCTTGTTTACATTCAAATAATTGCACTTAAAGTGCTTGAATAAAAAATTACACCCCACTTCCTGTGTTTTGGCTCTGTTATTTATGTGTACTCTGCCTGGTTGCAACAGTTTCGGAGCTAATTGTCCTTCATCAGGCTAGACAGAGTACACGGCTCCTTTTTTCAGGTTCACCGGTAAGTATAATAATTTTTTACAGGCTCCCAGGTAAGTGTATTAGGGTTAGGGTTAGGATTAGGATTAGGATTAGGGTCAGGAGAGGCCAGAGTTCGGCGTCCTCCCCTCGAGACAGCCTCAGGAGGAGACACAGACGGCGCTGGCAGGTTAGGTGTGGGGGTGTGGAGAAAAGGCTGGCCAGAGCCAGCCTTTATATGCACTGGCCAGACATGTGCTCCGTAATTCCCTCAGCCATCAAGTGTGTCCTCAGACCCTCCCCCTATAGTTTCAGACCCCTCCTTTTCCCAAAATCCTGTATCCCACGGCCTAATTGCCCTTGTTTACATTCAAATAATTGCACTTAAAGTGCTTGAATAAAAAATTACACCCCACTTCCTGTGTTTTGGCTCTGTTATTTATGTGTACTCTGCCTGGTTGCAACAGTTTCGGAGCTAATTGTCCTTCATCAGGCTAGACAGAGTACACGGCTCCTTTTTTCAGGTTCACCGGTAAGTATAATAATTTTTTACAGGCTCCCAGGTAAGTGTATTAGGGTTAGGGTTAGGATTAGGATTAGGATTAGGGTCAGGAGAGGCCAGAGTTCGGCGTCCTCCCCTCGAGACAGCCTCAGGAGGAGACACAGACGGCGCTGGCAGGTTAGGTGTGGGGGTGTGGAGAAAAGGCTGGCCAGAGCCAGCCTTTATATGCACTGGCCAGACATGTGCTCCGTAATTCCCTCAGCCATCAAGTGTGTCCTCAGACCCTCCCCCTATAGTTTCAGACCCCTCCTTTTCCCAAAATCCTGTATCCCACGGCCTAATTGCCCTTGTTTACATTCAAATAATTGCACTTAAAGTGCTTGAATAAAAAATTACACCCCACTTCCTGTGTTTTGGCTCTGTTATTTATGTGTACTCTGCCTGGTTGCAACAGTTTCGGAGCTAATTGTCCTTCATCAGGCTAGACAGAGTACACGGCTCCTTTTTTCAGGTTCACCGGTAAGTATAATAATTTTTTACAGGCTCCCAGGTAAGTGTATTAGGGTTAGGGTTAGGATTAGGATTAGGATTAGGGTCAGGAGAGGCCAGAGTTCGGCGTCCTCTCCCTCGAGACAGCCTCAGGAGGAGACACAGACGGCGCTGGCAGGTTAGGTGTGGGGGTGTGGAGAAAAGGCTGGCCAGAGCCAGCCTTTATATGCACTGGCCAGACATGTGCTCCGTAATTCCCTCAGCCATCAAGTGTGTCCTCAGACCCTCCCCCTATAGTTTCAGACCCCTCCTTTTCCCAAAATCCTGTATCCCACGGCCTAATTGCCCTTGTTTACATTCAAATAATTGCACTTAAAGTGCTTGAATAAAAAATTACACCCCACTTCCTGTGTTTTGGCTCTGTTATTTATGTGTACTCTGCCTGGTTGCAACAGTTTCGGAGCTAATTGTCCTTCATCAGGCTAGACAGAGTACACGGCTCCTTTTTTCAGGTTCACCGGTAAGTATAATAATTTTTTACAGGCTCCCAGGTAAGTGTATTAGGGTTAGGGTTAGGATTAGGATTAGGATTAGGGTCAGGAGAGGCCAGAGTTCGGCGTCCTCCCCTCGAGACAGCCTCAGGAGGAGACACAGACGGCGCTGGCAGGTTAGGTGTGGGGGTGTGGAGAAAAGGCTGGCCAGAGCCAGCCTTTATATGCACTGGCCAGACATGTGCTCCGTAATTCCCTCAGCCATCAAGTGTGTCCTCAGACCCTCCCCCTATAGTTTCAGACCCCTCCTTTTCCCAAAATCCTGTATCCCACGGCCTAATTGCCCTTGTTTACATTCAAATAATTGCACTTAAAGTGCTTGAATAAAAAATTACACCCCACTTCCTGTGTTTTGGCTCTGTTATTTATGTGTACTCTGCCTGGTTGCAACAGTTTCGGAGCTAATTGTCCTTCATCAGGCTAGACAGAGTACACGGCTCCTTTTTTCAGGTTCACCGGTAAGTATAATAATTTTTTACAGGCTCCCAGGTAAGTGTATTAGGGTTAGGGTTAGGATTAGGATTAGGATTAGGGTCAGGAGAGGCCAGAGTTCGGCGTCCTCCCCTCGAGACAGCCTCAGGAGGAGACACAGACGGCGCTGGCAGGTTAGGTGTGGGGGTGTGGAGAAAAGGCTGGCCAGAGCCAGCCTTTATATGCACTGGCCAGACATGTGCTCCGTAATTCCCTCAGCCATCAAGTGTGTCCTCAGACCCTCCCCCTATAGTTTCAGACCCCTCCTTTTCCCAAAATCCTGTATCCCACGGCCTAATTGCCCTTGTTTACATTCAAATAATTGCACTTAAAGTGCTTGAATAAAAAATTACACCCCACTTCCTGTGTTTTGGCTCTGTTATTTATGTGTACTCTGCCTGGTTGCAACAGTTTCGGAGCTAATTGTCCTTCATCAGGCTAGACAGAGTACACGGCTCCTTTTTTCAGGTTCACCGGTAAGTATAATAATTTTTTACAGGCTCCCAGGTAAGTGTATTAGGGTTAGGGTTAGGATTAGGATTAGGATTAGGGTCAGGAGAGGCCAGAGTTCGGCGTCCTCCCCTCGAGACAGCCTCAGGAGGAGACACAGACGGCGCTGGCAGGTTAGGTGTGGGGGTGTGGAGAAAAGGCTGGCCAGAGCCAGCCTTTATATGCACTGGCCAGACATGTGCTCCGTAATTCCCTCAGCCATCAAGTGTGTCCTCAGACCCTCCCCCTATAGTTTCAGACCCCTCCTTTTCCCAAAATCCTGTATCCCACGGCCTAATTGCCCTTGTTTACATTCAAATAATTGCACTTAAAGTGCTTGAATAAAAAATTACACCCCACTTCCTGTGTTTTGGCTCTGTTATTTATGTGTACTCTGCCTGGTTGCAACAGTTTCGGAGCTAATTGTCCTTCATCAGGCTAGACAGAGTACACGGCTCCTTTTTTCAGGTTCACCGGTAAGTATAATAATTTTTTACAGGCTCCCAGGTAAGTGTATTAGGGTTAGGGTTAGGATTAGGATTAGGATTAGGGTCAGGAGAGGCCAGAGTTCGGCGTCCTCCCCTCGAGACAGCCTCAGGAGGAGACACAGACGGCGCTGGCAGGTTAGGTGTGGGGGTGTGGAGAAAAGGCTGGCCAGAGCCAGCCTTTATATGCACTGGCCAGACATGTGCTCCGTAATTCCCTCAGCCATCAAGTGTGTCCTCAGACCCTCCCCCTATAGTTTCAGACCCCTCCTTTTCCCAAAATCCTGTATCCCACGGCCTAATTGCCCTTGTTTACATTCAAATAATTGCACTTAAAGTGCTTGAATAAAAAATTACACCCCACTTCCTGTGTTTTGGCTCTGTTATTTATGTGTACTCTGCCTGGTTGCAACAGTTTCGGAGCTAATTGTCCTTCATCAGGCTAGACAGAGTACACGGCTCCTTTTTTCAGGTTCACCGGTAAGTATAATAATTTTTTACAGGCTCCCAGGTAAGTGTATTAGGGTTAGGGTTAGGATTAGGATTAGGATTAGGGTCAGGAGAGGCCAGAGTTCGGCGTCCTCCCCTCGAGACAGCCTCAGGAGGAGACACAGACGGCGCTGGCAGGTTAGGTGTGGGG
This sequence comes from Pampus argenteus, assembly GCA_036937835.1. Taxonomy (NCBI): domain Eukaryota; kingdom Metazoa; phylum Chordata; class Actinopteri; order Scombriformes; family Stromateidae; genus Pampus; species Pampus argenteus. The sequence continues at coordinate 18,533,204 of CM072882.1, forward strand.
GTGTGGAGAAAAGGCTGGCCAGAGCCAGCCTTTATATGCACTGGCCAGACATGTGCTCCGTAATTCCCTCAGCCATCAAGTGTGTCCTCAGACCCTCCCCCTATAGTTTCAGACCCCTCCTTTTCCCAAAATCCTGTATCCCACGGCCTAATTGCCCTTGTTTACATTCAAATAATTGCACTTAAAGTGCTTGAATAAAAAATTACACCCCACTTCCTGTGTTTTGGCTCTGTTATTTATGTGTACTCTGCCTGGTTGCAACAGTTTCGGAGCTAATTGTCCTTCATCAGGCTAGACAGAGTACACGGCTCCTTTTTTCAGGTTCACCGGTAAGTATAATAATTTTTTACAGGCTCCCAGGTAAGTGTATTAGGGTTAGGGTTAGGATTAGGATTAGGATTAGGGTCAGGAGAGGCCAGAGTTCGGCGTCCTCCCCTCGAGACAGCCTCAGGAGGAGACACAGACGGCGCTGGCAGGTTAGGTGTGGGGGTGTGTGGAGAAAAGGCTGGCCAGAGCCAGCCTTTATATGCACTGGCCAGACATGTGCTCCGTAATTCCCTCAGCCATCAAGTGTGTCCTCAGACCCTCCCCCTATAGTTTCAGACCCCTCCTTTTCCCAAAATCCTGTATCCCACGGCCTAATTGCCCTTGTTTACATTCAAATAATTGCACTTAAAGTGCTTGAATAAAAAATTACACCCCACTTCCTGTGTTTTGGCTCTGTTATTTATGTGTACTCTGCCTGGTTGCAACAGTTTCGGAGCTAATTGTCCTTCATCAGGCTAGACAGAGTACACGGCTCCTTTTTTCAGGTTCACCGGTAAGTATAATAATTTTTTACAGGCTCCCAGGTAAGTGTATTAGGGTTAGGGTTAGGATTAGGATTAGGATTAGGGTCAGGAGAGGCCAGAGTTCGGCGTCCTCCCCTCGAGACAGCCTCAGGAGGAGACACAGACGGCGCTGGCAGGTTAGGTGTGGGGGTGTGGAGAAAAGGCTGGCCAGAGCCAGCCTTTATATGCACTGGCCAGACATGTGCTCCGTAATTCCCTCAGCCATCAAGTGTGTCCTCAGACCCTCCCCCTATAGTTTCAGACCCCTCCTTTTCCCAAAATCCTGTATCCCACGGCCTAATTGCCCTTGTTTACATTCAAATAATTGCACTTAAAGTGCTTGAATAAAAAATTACACCCCACTTCCTGTGTTTTGGCTCTGTTATTTATGTGTACTCTGCCTGGTTGCAACAGTTTCGGAGCTAATTGTCCTTCATCAGGCTAGACAGAGTACACGGCTCCTTTTTTCAGGTTCACCGGTAAGTATAATAATTTTTTACAGGCTCCCAGGTAAGTGTATTAGGGTTAGGGTTAGGATTAGGATTAGGATTAGGGTCAGGAGAGGCCAGAGTTCGGCGTCCTCCCCTCGAGACAGCCTCAGGAGGAGACACAGACGGCGCTGGCAGGTTAGGTGTGGGGGTGTGGAGAAAAGGCTGGCCAGAGCCAGCCTTTATATGCACTGGCCAGACATGTGCTCCGTAATTCCCTCAGCCATCAAGTGTGTCCTCAGACCCTCCCCCTATAGTTTCAGACCCCTCCTTTTCCCAAAATCCTGTATCCCACGGCCTAATTGCCCTTGTTTACATTCAAATAATTGCACTTAAAGTGCTTGAATAAAAAATTACACCCCACTTCCTGTGTTTTGGCTCTGTTATTTATGTGTACTCTGCCTGGTTGCAACAGTTTCGGAGCTAATTGTCCTTCATCAGGCTAGACAGAGTACACGGCTCCTTTTTTCAGGTTCACCGGTAAGTATAATAATTTTTTACAGGCTCCCAGGTAAGTGTATTAGGGTTAGGGTTAGGATTAGGATTAGGATTAGGGTCAGGAGAGGCCAGAGTTCGGCGTCCTCCCCTCGAGACAGCCTCAGGAGGAGACACAGACGGCGCTGGCAGGTTAGGTGTGGGGGTGTGGAGAAAAGGCTGGCCAGAGCCAGCCTTTATATGCACTGGCCAGACATGTGCTCCGTAATTCCCTCAGCCATCAAGTGTGTCCTCAGACCCTCCCCCTATAGTTTCAGACCCCTCCTTTTCCCAAAATCCTGTATCCCACGGCCTAATTGCCCTTGTTTACATTCAAATAATTGCACTTAAAGTGCTTGAATAAAAAATTACACCCCACTTCCTGTGTTTTGGCTCTGTTATTTATGTGTACTCTGCCTGGTTGCAACAGTTTCGGAGCTAATTGTCCTTCATCAGGCTAGACAGAGTACACGGCTCCTTTTTTCAGGTTCACCGGTAAGTATAATAATTTTTTACAGGCTCCCAGGTAAGTGTATTAGGGTTAGGGTTAGGATTAGGATTAGGATTAGGGTCAGGAGAGGCCAGAGTTCGGCGTCCTCCCCTCGAGACAGCCTCAGGAGGAGACACAGACGGCGCTGGCAGGTTAGGTGTGGGGGTGTGGAGAAAAGGCTGGCCAGAGCCAGCCTTTATATGCACTGGCCAGACATGTGCTCCGTAATTCCCTCAGCCATCAAGTGTGTCCTCAGACCCTCCCCCTATAGTTTCAGACCCCTCCTTTTCCCAAAATCCTGTATCCCACGGCCTAATTGCCCTTGTTTACATTCAAATAATTGCACTTAAAGTGCTTGAATAAAAAATTACACCCCACTTCCTGTGTTTTGGCTCTGTTATTTATGTGTACTCTGCCTGGTTGCAACAGTTTCGGAGCTAATTGTCCTTCATCAGGCTAGACAGAGTACACGGCTCCTTTTTTCAGGTTCACCGGTAAGTATAATAATTTTTTACAGGCTCCCAGGTAAGTGTATTAGGGTTAGGGTTAGGATTAGGATTAGGATTAGGGTCAGGAGAGGCCAGAGTTCGGCGTCCTCCCCTCGAGACAGCCTCAGGAGGAGACACAGACGGCGCTGGCAGGTTAGGTGTGGGGGTGTGGAGAAAAGGCTGGCCAGAGCCAGCCTTTATATGCACTGGCCAGACATGTGCTCCGTAATTCCCTCAGCCATCAAGTGTGTCCTCAGACCCTCCCCCTATAGTTTCAGACCCCTCCTTTTCCCAAAATCCTGTATCCCACGGCCTAATTGCCCTTGTTTACATTCAAATAATTGCACTTAAAGTGCTTGAATAAAAAATTACACCCCACTTCCTGTGTTTTGGCTCTGTTATTTATGTGTACTCTGCCTGGTTGCAACAGTTTCGGAGCTAATTGTCCTTCATCAGGCTAGACAGAGTACACGGCTCCTTTTTTCAGGTTCACCGGTAAGTATAATAATTTTTTACAGGCTCCCAGGTAAGTGTATTAGGGTTAGGGTTAGGATTAGGATTAGGATTAGGGTCAGGAGAGGCCAGAGTTCGGCGTCCTCCCCTCGAGACAGCCTCAGGAGGAGACACAGACGGCGCTGGCAGGTTAGGTGTGGGGGTGTGGAGAAAAGGCTGGCCAGAGCCAGCCTTTATATGCACTGGCCAGACATGTGCTCCGTAATTCCCTCAGCCATCAAGTGTGTCCTCAGACCCTCCCCCTATAGTTTCAGACCCCTCCTTTTCCCAAAATCCTGTATCCCACGGCCTAATTGCCCTTGTTTACATTCAAATAATTGCACTTAAAGTGCTTGAATAAAAAATTACACCCCACTTCCTGTGTTTTGGCTCTGTTATTTATGTGTACTCTGCCTGGTTGCAACAGTTTCGGAGCTAATTGTCCTTCATCAGGCTAGACAGAGTACACGGCTCCTTTTTTCAGGTTCACCGGTAAGTATAATAATTTTTTACAGGCTCCCAGGTAAGTGTATTAGGGTTAGGGTTAGGATTAGGATTAGGATTAGGGTCAGGAGAGGCCAGAGTTCGGCGTCCTCCCCTCGAGACAGCCTCAGGAGGAGACACAGACGGCGCTGGCAGGTTAGGTGTGGGGGTGTGGAGAAAAGGCTGGCCAGAGCCAGCCTTTATATGCACTGGCCAGACATGTGCTCCGTAATTCCCTCAGCCATCAAGTGTGTCCTCAGACCCTCCCCCTATAGTTTCAGACCCCTCCTTTTCCCAAAATCCTGTATCCCACGGCCTAATTGCCCTTGTTTACATTCAAATAATTGCACTTAAAGTGCTTGAATAAAAAATTACACCCCACTTCCTGTGTTTTGGCTCTGTTATTTATGTGTACTCTGCCTGGTTGCAACAGTTTCGGAGCTAATTGTCCTTCATCAGGCTAGACAGAGTACACGGCTCCTTTTTTCAGGTTCACCGGTAAGTATAATAATTTTTTACAGGCTCCCAGGTAAGTGTATTAGGGTTAGGGTTAGGATTAGGATTAGGATTAGGGTCAGGAGAGGCCAGAGTTCGGCGTCCTCCCCTCGAGACAGCCTCAGGAGGAGACACAGACGGCGCTGGCAGGTTAGGTGTGGGGGTGTGGAGAAAAGGCTGGCCAGAGCCAGCCTTTATATGCACTGGCCAGACATGTGCTCCGTAATTCCCTCAGCCATCAAGTGTGTCCTCAGACCCTCCCCCTATAGTTTCAGACCCCTCCTTTTCCCAAAATCCTGTATCCCACGGCCTAATTGCCCTTGTTTACATTCAAATAATTGCACTTAAAGTGCTTGAATAAAAAATTACACCCCACTTCCTGTGTTTTGGCTCTGTTATTTATGTGTACTCTGCCTGGTTGCAACAGTTTCGGAGCTAATTGTCCTTCATCAGGCTAGACAGAGTACACGGCTCCTTTTTTCAGGTTCACCGGTAAGTATAATAATTTTTTACAGGCTCCCAGGTAAGTGTATTAGGGTTAGGGTTAGGATTAGGATTAGGATTAGGGTCAGGAGAGGCCAGAGTTCGGCGTCCTCCCCTCGAGACAGCCTCAGGAGGAGACACAGACGGCGCTGGCAGGTTAGGTGTGGGGGTGTGGAGAAAAGGCTGGCCAGAGCCAGCCTTTATATGCACTGGCCAGACATGTGCTCCGTAATTCCCTCAGCCATCAAGTGTGTCCTCAGACCCTCCCCCTATAGTTTCAGACCCCTCCTTTTCCCAAAATCCTGTATCCCACGGCCTAATTGCCCTTGTTTACATTCAAATAATTGCACTTAAAGTGCTTGAATAAAAAATTACACCCCACTTCCTGTGTTTTGGCTCTGTTATTTATGTGTACTCTGCCTGGTTGCAACAGTTTCGGAGCTAATTGTCCTTCATCAGGCTAGACAGAGTACACGGCTCCTTTTTTCAGGTTCACCGGTAAGTATAATAATTTTTTACAGGCTCCCAGGTAAGTGTATTAGGGTTAGGGTTAGGATTAGGATTAGGATTAGGGTCAGGAGAGGCCAGAGTTCGGCGTCCTCCCCTCGAGACAGCCTCAGGAGGAGACACAGACGGCGCTGGCAGGTTAGGTGTGGGGGTGTGGAGAAAAGGCTGGCCAGAGCCAGCCTTTATATGCACTGGCCAGACATGTGCTCCGTAATTCCCTCAGCCATCAAGTGTGTCCTCAGACCCTCCCCCTATAGTTTCAGACCCCTCCTTTTCCCAAAATCCTGTATCCCACGGCCTAATTGCCCTTGTTTACATTCAAATAATTGCACTTAAAGTGCTTGAATAAAAAATTACACCCCACTTCCTGTGTTTTGGCTCTGTTATTTATGTGTACTCTGCCTGGTTGCAACAGTTTCGGAGCTAATTGTCCTTCATCAGGCTAGACAGAGTACACGGCTCCTTTTTTCAGGTTCACCGGTAAGTATAATAATTTTTTACAGGCTCCCAGGTAAGTGTATTAGGGTTAGGGTTAGGATTAGGATTAGGATTAGGGTCAGGAGAGGCCAGAGTTCGGCGTCCTCCCCTCGAGACAGCCTCAGGAGGAGACACAGACGGCGCTGGCAGGTTAGGTGTGGGGGTGTGGAGAAAAGGCTGGCCAGAGCCAGCCTTTATATGCACTGGCCAGACATGTGCTCCGTAATTCCCTCAGCCATCAAGTGTGTCCTCAGACCCTCCCCCTATAGTTTCAGACCCCTCCTTTTCCCAAAATCCTGTATCCCACGGCCTAATTGCCCTTGTTTACATTCAAATAATTGCACTTAAAGTGCTTGAATAAAAAATTACACCCCACTTCCTGTGTTTTGGCTCTGTTATTTATGTGTACTCTGCCTGGTTGCAACAGTTTCGGAGCTAATTGTCCTTCATCAGGCTAGACAGAGTACACGGCTCCTTTTTTCAGGTTCACCGGTAAGTATAATAATTTTTTACAGGCTCCCAGGTAAGTGTATTAGGGTTAGGGTTAGGATTAGGATTAGGATTAGGGTCAGGAGAGGCCAGAGTTCGGCGTCCTCCCCTCGAGACAGCCTCAGGAGGAGACACAGACGGCGCTGGCAGGTTAGGTGTGGGGGTGTGGAGAAAAGGCTGGCCAGAGCCAGCCTTTATATGCACTGGCCAGACATGTGCTCCGTAATTCCCTCAGCCATCAAGTGTGTCCTCAGACCCTCCCCCTATAGTTTCAGACCCCTCCTTTTCCCAAAATCCTGTATCCCACGGCCTAATTGCCCTTGTTTACATTCAAATAATTGCACTTAAAGTGCTTGAATAAAAAATTACACCCCACTTCCTGTGTTTTGGCTCTGTTATTTATGTGTACTCTGCCTGGTTGCAACAGTTTCGGAGCTAATTGTCCTTCATCAGGCTAGACAGAGTACACGGCTCCTTTTTTCAGGTTCACCGGTAAGTATAATAATTTTTTACAGGCTCCCAGGTAAGTGTATTAGGGTTAGGGTTAGGATTAGGATTAGGATTAGGGTCAGGAGAGGCCAGAGTTCGGCGTCCTCCCCTCGAGACAGCCTCAGGAGGAGACACAGACGGCGCTGGCAGGTTAGGTGTGGGGGTGTGGAGAAAAGGCTGGCCAGAGCCAGCCTTTATATGCACTGGCCAGACATGTGCTCCGTAATTCCCTCAGCCATCAAGTGTGTCCTCAGACCCTCCCCCTATAGTTTCAGACCCCTCCTTTTCCCAAAATCCTGTATCCCACGGCCTAATTGCCCTTGTTTACATTCAAATAATTGCACTTAAAGTGCTTGAATAAAAAATTACACCCCACTTCCTGTGTTTTGGCTCTGTTATTTATGTGTACTCTGCCTGGTTGCAACAGTTTCGGAGCTAATTGTCCTTCATCAGGCTAGACAGAGTACACGGCTCCTTTTTTCAGGTTCACCGGTAAGTATAATAATTTTTTACAGGCTCCCAGGTAAGTGTATTAGGGTTAGGGTTAGGATTAGGATTAGGATTAGGGTCAGGAGAGGCCAGAGTTCGGCGTCCTCCCCTCGAGACAGCCTCAGGAGGAGACACAGACGGCGCTGGCAGGTTAGGTGTGGGGGTGTGGAGAAAAGGCTGGCCAGAGCCAGCCTTTATATGCACTGGCCAGACATGTGCTCCGTAATTCCCTCAGCCATCAAGTGTGTCCTCAGACCCTCCCCCTATAGTTTCAGACCCCTCCTTTTCCCAAAATCCTGTATCCCACGGCCTAATTGCCCTTGTTTACATTCAAATAATTGCACTTAAAGTGCTTGAATAAAAAATTACACCCCACTTCCTGTGTTTTGGCTCTGTTATTTATGTGTACTCTGCCTGGTTGCAACAGTTTCGGAGCTAATTGTCCTTCATCAGGCTAGACAGAGTACACGGCTCCTTTTTTCAGGTTCACCGGTAAGTATAATAATTTTTTACAGGCTCCCAGGTAAGTGTATTAGGGTTAGGGTTAGGATTAGGATTAGGATTAGGGTCAGGAGAGGCCAGAGTTCGGCGTCCTCCCCTCGAGACAGCCTCAGGAGGAGACACAGACGGCGCTGGCAGGTTAGGTGTGGGGGTGTGGAGAAAAGGCTGGCCAGAGCCAGCCTTTATATGCACTGGCCAGACATGTGCTCCGTAATTCCCTCAGCCATCAAGTGTGTCCTCAGACCCTCCCCCTATAGTTTCAGACCCCTCCTTTTCCCAAAATCCTGTATCCCACGGCCTAATTGCCCTTGTTTACATTCAAATAATTGCACTTAAAGTGCTTGAATAAAAAATTACACCCCACTTCCTGTGTTTTGGCTCTGTTATTTATGTGTACTCTGCCTGGTTGCAACAGTTTCGGAGCTAATTGTCCTTCATCAGGCTAGACAGAGTACACGGCTCCTTTTTTCAGGTTCACCGGTAAGTATAATAATTTTTTACAGGCTCCCAGGTAAGTGTATTAGGGTTAGGGTTAGGATTAGGATTAGGATTAGGGTCAGGAGAGGCCAGAGTTCGGCGTCCTCCCCTCGAGACAGCCTCAGGAGGAGACACAGACGGCGCTGGCAGGTTAGGTGTGGGGGTGTGGAGAAAAGGCTGGCCAGAGCCAGCCTTTATATGCACTGGCCAGACATGTGCTCCGTAATTCCCTCAGCCATCAAGTGTGTCCTCAGACCCTCCCCCTATAGTTTCAGACCCCTCCTTTTCCCAAAATCCTGTATCCCACGGCCTAATTGCCCTTGTTTACATTCAAATAATTGCACTTAAAGTGCTTGAATAAAAAATTACACCCCACTTCCTGTGTTTTGGCTCTGTTATTTATGTGTACTCTGCCTGGTTGCAACAGTTTCGGAGCTAATTGTCCTTCATCAGGCTAGACAGAGTACACGGCTCCTTTTTTCAGGTTCACCGGTAAGTATAATAATTTTTTACAGGCTCCCAGGTAAGTGTATTAGGGTTAGGGTTAGGATTAGGATTAGGATTAGGGTCAGGAGAGGCCAGAGTTCGGCGTCCTCCCCTCGAGACAGCCTCAGGAGGAGACACAGACGGCGCTGGCAGGTTAGGTGTGGGGGTGTGGAGAAAAGGCTGGCCAGAGCCAGCCTTTATATGCACTGGCCAGACATGTGCTCCGTAATTCCCTCAGCCATCAAGTGTGTCCTCAGACCCTCCCCCTATAGTTTCAGACCCCTCCTTTTCCCAAAATCCTGTATCCCACGGCCTAATTGCCCTTGTTTACATTCAAATAATTGCACTTAAAGTGCTTGAATAAAAAATTACACCCCACTTCCTGTGTTTTGGCTCTGTTATTTATGTGTACTCTGCCTGGTTGCAACAGTTTCGGAGCTAATTGTCCTTCATCAGGCTAGACAGAGTACACGGCTCCTTTTTTCAGGTTCACCGGTAAGTATAATAATTTTTTACAGGCTCCCAGGTAAGTGTATTAGGGTTAGGGTTAGGATTAGGATTAGGATTAGGGTCAGGAGAGGCCAGAGTTCGGCGTCCTCCCCTCGAGACAGCCTCAGGAGGAGACACAGACGGCGCTGGCAGGTTAGGTGTGGGGGTGTGGAGAAAAGGCTGGCCAGAGCCAGCCTTTATATGCACTGGCCAGACATGTGCTCCGTAATTCCCTCAGCCATCAAGTGTGTCCTCAGACCCTCCCCCTATAGTTTCAGACCCCTCCTTTTCCCAAAATCCTGTATCCCACGGCCTAATTGCCCTTGTTTACATTCAAATAATTGCACTTAAAGTGCTTGAATAAAAAATTACACCCCACTTCCTGTGTTTTGGCTCTGTTATTTATGTGTACTCTGCCTGGTTGCAACAGTTTCGGAGCTAATTGTCCTTCATCAGGCTAGACAGAGTACACGGCTCCTTTTTTCAGGTTCACCGGTAAGTATAATAATTTTTTACAGGCTCCCAGGTAAGTGTATTAGGGTTAGGGTTAGGATTAGGATTAGGATTAGGGTCAGGAGAGGCCAGAGTTCGGCGTCCTCCCCTCGAGACAGCCTCAGGAGGAGACACAGACGGCGCTGGCAGGTTAGGTGTGGGGGTGTGGAGAAAAGGCTGGCCAGAGCCAGCCTTTATATGCACTGGCCAGACATGTGCTCCGTAATTCCCTCAGCCATCAAGTGTGTCCTCAGACCCTCCCCCTATAGTTTCAGACCCCTCCTTTTCCCAAAATCCTGTATCCCACGGCCTAATTGCCCTTGTTTACATTCAAATAATTGCACTTAAAGTGCTTGAATAAAAAATTACACCCCACTTCCTGTGTTTTGGCTCTGTTATTTATGTGTACTCTGCCTGGTTGCAACAGTTTCGGAGCTAATTGTCCTTCATCAGGCTAGACAGAGTACACGGCTCCTTTTTTCAGGTTCACCGGTAAGTATAATAATTTTTTACAGGCTCCCAGGTAAGTGTATTAGGGTTAGGGTTAGGATTAGGATTAGGATTAGGGTCAGGAGAGGCCAGAGTTCGGCGTCCTCCCCTCGAGACAGCCTCAGGAGGAGACACAGACGGCGCTGGCAGGTTAGGTGTGGGGGTGTGGAGAAAAGGCTGGCCAGAGCCAGCCTTTATATGCACTGGCCAGACATGTGCTCCGTAATTCCCTCAGCCATCAAGTGTGTCCTCAGACCCTCCCCCTATAGTTTCAGACCCCTCCTTTTCCCAAAATCCTGTATCCCACGGCCTAATTGCCCTTGTTTACATTCAAATAATTGCACTTAAAGTGCTTGAATAAAAAATTACACCCCACTTCCTGTGTTTTGGCTCTGTTATTTATGTGTACTCTGCCTGGTTGCAACAGTTTCGGAGCTAATTGTCCTTCATCAGGCTAGACAGAGTACACGGCTCCTTTTTTCAGGTTCACCGGTAAGTATAATAATTTTTTACAGGCTCCCAGGTAAGTGTATTAGGGTTAGGGTTAGGATTAGGATTAGGATTAGGGTCAGGAGAGGCCAGAGTTCGGCGTCCTCCCCTCGAGACAGCCTCAGGAGGAGACACAGACGGCGCTGGCAGGTTAGGTGTGGGGGTGTGGAGAAAAGGCTGGCCAGAGCCAGCCTTTATATGCACTGGCCAGACATGTGCTCCGTAATTCCCTCAGCCATCAAGTGTGTCCTCAGACCCTCCCCCTATAGTTTCAGACCCCTCCTTTTCCCAAAATCCTGTATCCCACGGCCTAATTGCCCTTGTTTACATTCAAATAATTGCACTTAAAGTGCTTGAATAAAAAATTACACCCCACTTCCTGTGTTTTGGCTCTGTTATTTATGTGTACTCTGCCTGGTTGCAACAGTTTCGGAGCTAATTGTCCTTCATCAGGCTAGACAGAGTACACGGCTCCTTTTTTCAGGTTCACCGGTAAGTATAATAATTTTTTACAGGCTCCCAGGTAAGTGTATTAGGGTTAGGGTTAGGATTAGGATTAGGATTAGGGTCAGGAGAGGCCAGAGTTCGGCGTCCTCCCCTCGAGACAGCCTCAGGAGGAGACACAGACGGCGCTGGCAGGTTAGGTGTGGGGGTGTGGAGAAAAGGCTGGCCAGAGCCAGCCTTTATATGCACTGGCCAGACATGTGCTCCGTAATTCCCTCAGCCATCAAGTGTGTCCTCAGACCCTCCCCCTATAGTTTCAGACCCCTCCTTTTCCCAAAATCCTGTATCCCACGGCCTAATTGCCCTTGTTTACATTCAAATAATTGCACTTAAAGTGCTTGAATAAAAAATTACACCCCACTTCCTGTGTTTTGGCTCTGTTATTTATGTGTACTCTGCCTGGTTGCAACAGTTTCGGAGCTAATTGTCCTTCATCAGGCTAGACAGAGTACACGGCTCCTTTTTTCAGGTTCACCGGTAAGTATAATAATTTTTTACAGGCTCCCAGGTAAGTGTATTAGGGTTAGGGTTAGGATTAGGATTAGGATTAGGGTCAGGAGAGGCCAGAGTTCGGCGTCCTCCCCTCGAGACAGCCTCAGGAGGAGACACAGACGGCGCTGGCAGGTTAGGTGTGGGGGTGTGGAGAAAAGGCTGGCCAGAGCCAGCCTTTATATGCACTGGCCAGACATGTGCTCC
>CM072882.1:18550000-18572500 GCA_036937835.1 Pampus argenteus
TGTGGGTTTCTGTTTGCAGGATGCCAGGGCAGATGTCTCCCACTCGGCCATAAAGATGTTTGCATATGCCGGTGCGAACTTCTTTCCCATGGCAGTGCCTTTAATTTGGAGATAAAATTTGTCGTCGAATTCAAAATCATTTTTTCTGAGGTTAATTTCAAGTAATTGTAAAATTTCTTTGTCTGGCCTATTCTTGTCTGGAAATTTAATAAAAATGTTTTTAATAGCTTGAATGCCTTCGTCTATGTCAATATTAGTATACAGACTGTCTATATCTAATGTAAACAGAATGCACTCTGAGGGGACATGGAGTTTTTTAACTGTGTCGACGAAATGGTAGGTGTCCTTAAGATATCCAACATGTTTGTTGGATAAGGGATTGATATAGTGGTCAATAAATTGGGCTGTATAATATGTCTCGCTGTCACAGTCAGACACTATGGGCCTCCCGGGTGGAATCTCGAAGGGAACACTCCATTTTGAGGGCTCCTTGTGAATTTTGGGAAGGAGATAAAAAAGTCTGGGCCTCGGGATCGGGTTACCCACTAAATAATTATATTGTTTTTTCTTTATAAACCCCTTATTTAATAATGATTGAATAATTTGTTTAACTATTATTTTTGTTTCAGGATAAAGGGGCTCTTTTAAGGGGGAATAATATTTCTTGTCCTTTAATTGTCTATAACCCTCAAATAAATACTGTTCCCTGTCCATTATGACTACCGCACTTCCCTTATCCGCTGGTTTTATAATTATATTTTTATTTTCCATCAGTTCCCTCAGAGCTATAGTCTCTTCGGGACTCAGGTTGGCTCTAGTTTTGGACAGATGGAAATTATTTTCAAAGTAATTACAGTCTGCTTTAATTAAATCAGTGACTTCTGGTGGTAAACTGGATAAGGGAGGACTCCATTCAGACTTGTGAGTAAAGGGGATGAAAGGTCTGACTTTTGTGTCTTGGAAATATACATTGAGTTTGATTCTCCTATGATACTGTTGCAGATCCCATCTGCTCTGCTCCAGCATGTTACTCTGGCTCCATCTAGTGGGGATAAAGGAGAGGCCCCTATTCAGCAGTGTGAATTGGGGCTGAGTAAGTTTAAATTTTTGCGCTAAAACTATGACATTTTTTGCCCCCTCCTGATCATGCAGGCTTATGGGGACATGAATTTTACATACCCCATCCAATATTCAAATATGTTTTTGGCTGTGGTCTTAGTCCAATGTATATTATCCTGTGTTGTGGCAAATAGTTTGGATTGCAGCTTTGGGATGCAGCAGCCGTGCTTCTGGATCTGCCCATTCAGGTGTGCCAAGGAGGACTGCTCCTCCAGGGGTAAGGTGTCTGAAAAATTAATTAGAGGGATCCAGACCTCAGCTGATGGGAATTTGGCCTCGGCAGCCTGAATTGTGGCCTGTAACTGCTGACTAAGTTTAATTTTAGGAATAGTGTTTCTGTTGTTTAGTCCGAATGATAAAATAATTTTTTCCACAGGGGTGGAGGTGGTGCTCTTTTCGATCAGGGCCTTTGCATGTGCTAATGTGGCTCCTGGATAGCTCTCAATTTGTACATTTCTGCTTTGAAAAGGGGGCATTTTGGCCAAATTAGAGTCCCCTATGATAACCCACTTTTTCCTTATACTAAGGCCCCAATCTTCCTTTTTATTGTTAGTGTTGATGTGTCTTGTGGGTCTCCTGATTGCAGGATCTGGTGTGGTGGGCTGTGCTATGGCCCGTTTAGGCCGTAGTGAGAACCTCATCTGTGTTGCTCTCCTGAGGCTTCTCATTTTGGCCGGAGTGGACTGGATGGGAGGGGTATTCTCTGGGCTTTTTGGAGGGGGATCCAGGCTCCCATCAGATGAGAGACACATGATGGAATCAGATATGTAGGCAACGGCCGGGTTGGACGGAGCGGCTGTCAGCGTGGGACCAGCCGCCCCCGTGGGGGCAGTAGGGGCCTCGGGGGGACTATTTTCAGGTAAGTTTATATTTTGGTTTTCTCTTTCTTCCAGTGCCAGGATCCCTGACCTCCGGTTTCTCTGGGGTTTTGGAAGTGACTGTGGAAAGAAACCCAGGGTATCCACAGAGGCAGCGGGTGTCAGATGAGGAGGGGGTACCTGAGGTATTGCCGTGTCCATAATGTTAATTATGTTTTCCTCCTGTGGAGGTGACCAACCCCCTGTCTCCAGAGTCATTGTGGCTGTGTCCACGCGGCTCGGTGTCAGGGCTCTCTCTGGGGTCCGAACCGGTGGTGGGGAGTGAGCCAGTGTTCCTGGTACGGCAGGTGGAGAGGAGACACGGACCCCCCCCAGGGACCCTCCTCTTGTTATAAGGTCAGCGTTAACCCTCTCTGTATGAATGAGTGCTGTAATGTCATGTTGTGTGATGACCTGTGTTATCTGTTCCCCTGTTATAGGAGGTCGGGGAGGCGGTGGGCTATCAGGCCCCCTCTCCACCTCTTTCTCTGTCATGGGCTCGAGTTCAGCGACCATGAAGGCCTCTACCTGCTCCAGGGTTTCAGACCGGAGTCGCCTGCCCAGGTTCCTCTTTGCCCAGACAGTAGCGATTTGGAAGGGGCCTCGCCACTCTCCCTTTGTGAGCCCCTTTAGGGTAAGTAGCTCTTTTTCTAAGGTATCAGTGTAGTGATCCCTTAGGATTAACATTAGTGTGTGTTGCCAATTTTTTGCATTCCCCTCAATGAGGAGTTTGGTCTCCTCATTGGGGCTGGCCGGTTTAATTGTGGTGATGAGGTGTTCTGTCAGCTTTTGGATTGTAGGGTTAGGGTTAGGGTTAGGGTTAGGGTTAGGGTTAGGGGTTAGGGGTTAGGGTTAGGGTTAGGGTTAGGGTTAGGGTTAGGGTTAGGGTTAGGGTTAGGGTTAGGGTTAGAGGGTTAGGGTTAGGGTTAGGGTTAGGGTTAGGGTTAGAGGGTTAGGGTTAGGGTTAGGGTTAGGGGTTAGGGTTAGGGTTAGGGTTAGGGTTAGGGTTAGAGGGTTAGGGTTAGGGTTAGGGTTAGGGTTAGGGTTAGGGTTGGGTTAGGGTTGGGGATAGGGTATCATGTTTATGTTTGTTTGCACTGGCCTGTTGATCCATTATGGTTATCTCTCTTTATGGGCCGGTTTTGTTACTTGTTTTGAAAAACTTAGTTAGTTTCAAGGGGCTCAGGAGTGCCTTGGAGTGGATGCTAACCAGACTGAGGCTTGGCGAAAGCGGAACGCCCATCCCTCCCCACCAGCAGGAACCGGGTTCGAGTCCCCGACAGAGGGAGAGAGCAGCATCCAGTTGGGGACAGGGGTGAACCCAAGGGGGCATGGAGCCAACCACCAGAACAATTTTAAAAAAAAGGAGAGAATAATGGTAAGTAAAAACCAGGATTTCTACACCAATAAAAGCGACCACAAACGACTCATCAGTGAATAAATAATTAAATAATTAAATAATTAAATATAACAATAGATAACACATAAATAAATAAATAGATAAATATTATAAGAATAAATATAAGTGCATGAAAGATAAGTGCTAAGTCTTAAAATATACACATGCAAAAAATAAGAAATCTTAATAAAACACACTTTAAAATATATAAGCATTCCATAAGTAAAATATAAAAAACGTGCCAAACATATTTGTTAAAATACATGTGAGTGGTGGTCCAACTAAAAATGGTGGTAGTAGTCTCCTGGTTGAGTGGTTAGCACCATGCTCCCGTCCCCGAGGGGACCGGGTTCAAGTCCCCATGCAGAGGAAGGCCTCAAAGATTCTGTTTATCATTAAGGCCCCTGGGGGCCTTGGTATCAAGTTTAAAAATCCAGATTTTTTCGGCTCTCTTCCTCTGTCCCGTGCTCCATCTGTTGTTTGCCTCCAGACCAGTGATGATAAGTTTATTGTATGGGTGTTGTTGAAAATGTTGAACTAGTGGTGTATTGAGTTTGCCTTGTTTGATGGTGTATATGTGTTGTTTAAGCCGGGTGTGTATATTGTGTCCTGTTTCACCTATGTAGTGTTTATTGCAAACGGTGCATGTAATGATATAGATCGTGTTGCTGGTGTTAAGTGAAAATGTATCCAGGATGGGATATGAAGCTCCGCTGTAAGTGTTTGTAATGTATTTTCTATGTCTGTAATAAATGCTGTGTTCTGGGTGTATCTGTGGTTTGTGGTCAGTAAATTTGGACTGTACCAGGATGTCTTTTAGGTTTTTATTTCTGCGATAAGCTGATATTGGTTTGTGGTTCTGGAAGGCTGGATGTTGTAACTGGAGGTGGGTGAAATTCTGTTTGATGAGCTGGTGGAACCCGGTTATTTTATGCGCAAAGGTGGAAACGAATGGTATGATGTGTGTCGGGGCAGGATGGGTAGGGTTAGGATACAAACCCTGTTTCGGGTAGGGGGCAGGAAGGTTAGGGTTAGGGTCAGTGGGGAGAAGGTTAGGGTTAGGGTTGAGGGTAGGGTTGGGGTTGGGGTCAGTGAGGAGGAGGTTAAGGTTAGGATTAGGGTTGGGGTAGAGGTTAGGGTTGGGGTCAGGGTTGGGGTCAGGTTGCGAACCCAGTTTCGGGTAAGGGATGGGGGAGTTAAGGTTGGGGCCTTTTGGAAGAGGGTCAGAATAACCATCCCGCTTAGGGTTGGAATTCGGACCCTGATCCCGACCCTGGGGGTAGGGGTTGCGGGAGGGGTGGGAAAGAAGGTTGGGTACGGAAGCTGTAGTGGGTGAGGTTGTGGATGGGACCTGGATTGGAAAATCCTGTGTGTAGGAGGGAGTGGGAGCAAGACTGGCCACGGTTTTATTTTTAATGTAGCGTAGAAAACGCTTTGAATAGCCCCTGTGTCGCAAAACCTTAAATAATGTTGAAACTGCGTTATTGAAGTCAGATTGTTTGGATGAAAGCCGATGAAACCGAATTATTTGGGATTTGATGATGCCCTTGAACGTATGTTTGGGGTGGTAACTGTTTTTGTGTAATAAAGTGTGGGTATCTGTTGCCTTAAAGTATACTTTGGTGAGTAGTTTGGTGTGGGCTGTAGTGGAGGGCTGAAAAAAAACTGTTGTGTCTAGAAAATTGATCTCTGTCTGGTCTATGGTGTGTTTGACTTTTATTGCCGGATGGTGATTATTGAGTATTTTAATAAATGAATCGAATTGGTTGAGATTGTGGGTCCAGATACCGAAGATGTCGTCCAGGAAACGGAGGTAAATGAGTGGTTTGTGTGTGCATTTGGCCAGTGCTTCTCGCTCCCACTCACTCATGTACATGTTGGCGTATGATGGGGCAAACCTCTGACCCATGGCTGTCCCATGTATTTGTAAGTAGTTTTGGTTATTAAATTCGAAGTCATTGTTATTTAAGCAGATGGTTAGAAGTTGGAGGAGTTCTTGATCCGGTCTATTGCTATCTGGATATTGTTGAAAGATGGAGGTAATTGTTTTAATGCCAGTGGTTGTATTAATATTGGTATACAGACTATCAATGTCGATGGTAAAAAGGTATGAATTGGATGGGACAGCCATGGGTCGAATGGTCTCCAGGAAATGATAGGTGTCTCTGATGTAACTTGGGTGTTTAGTGGATAAGGGGCCAAGGTAATGCTCTATGTATTCGGAGATTTTGTACGTGGAGCTATTGCAGTCGGAAACTATGGGTCGACCAGGAGGAACCTCATAGGGAATGGTCCAGGTTTGAGGGTCCTTGTGGATTTTTGGTAATAAATAAAACTGTCTGGGTCGTGGATTTTCTGGGCCGTATAAATAGTCCTTTTGTTTGGATGTAATGTATTTTTTGTTGTATAAGGTTCGTATGATATCTCGGATTGCCAATTGTGTTTGAGTTTGGATATTTCTGTCTATTGGTTTATAGTGGATGGTATTGGAGAGTTGACGATTAGCTTCAGTTATGTATTGTTGTCGGTCCATGATGACCGTTTTCGAACCTTTATCAGCTGGTTTAATAATGATATTGCGGTTTTTGATTAATGAGGAGAGGCCCTTGCGTTCGGCCTCAGACAGATTGTCAAAGACATCTGCCGGAGGCCGGTAGCGACGTATGAGTTTACTATTGTTTATGAGATGATTACGGGTTAAAGGGGTAAGTTGGTATATTGTAGGTTCCCAATTTGAAGGGGGTGTGAACGGTTTTTGTTTACGGTTGGGTTTTTTGTGAAAATATTCAATGAGTTTTAATCTACGGTGATATTGATGAAGGTCCCTATGAAGTTCCTCCTGGTCGAATTTGGATGGGCGTGGGATGAAGGATAAGCCTTTTTCTAAGAGGGTTATTTGTTCTGATGAGGGTTTGAAAAGTTGGGAGAGATTAAGAATGTTGGATGTTGAGTTCCAACCCAGGTCCTGATTGTGTTCCTGTCCCGGTTTATTTGTAGTTATAAATTTAGCTGATTGCACCAATTGTCAAAAATGCGTTTGGCTGTATCTGATTTCCAGTGGATATTGTCCGGTTCCGTTGTAAACGTGTCGTGGGGGATTTCTGTTAGGAATGGTAAGTGAGTGGCTATTGTGTTGTTAATGATCTTAAGGTTGTTTTGCTGTTTGGGTGTGAGATTAGATGAGTAGTTCATAATTGGAAAGTAAATGTCCGCATTTGGGAACGTGACTATTGCCTGTTTATAGAGCGCTTTAAGTTGTTTGCAGGAAGTGAGTTTAGGGTCCTGGTCCCGGTTGTTTGTACCTATGGACAGGATCACAATCTTTGTACCTGGGTTGGGTGTGGTTTTCTCGCAGATTTTTAAAAAATGATAGAGGTTTGCCCCGGGGTAACTGTCGAGTTGAATTTGTGGGTTGTGGTGTGGTGGAATCCGGCTAATGTTGGAGTCACCTAGCACCAGGACTGGTTTTCGGCCTTTAAAAAACCAGTCCTGGAGTTTGCGGCTTGGTCTACTGATGTGACGTGCAGATTTAAATTTACCTGGTAGGAGAGGTGAGAGTGTACGTTGGCGGGGAGGGGAGTGAAGTGATGTTTCCGCAGTGTTGTGTTCCGGTTCGGCAGGGGCACTGATCTCTGGACTGGCACGGTTGAGCATTGTGGTCCCCGAACGGTGTTGTGAAGAGGAGGGTTCAGATTGGGTTCTCATGCCAGTAGGTTTGGCTTTTATTGTCCCTCTCATCATGATGTTACCCTCCTCTTTCTGTTCTGATGGGGCCTGCTGCAAAGTTGTGCCAGGTCCAGGATCAGCGCCACCTGTAGGTGTGGGGTGGAGAAAGGAGATTGTGTCAGTTGTGAGAACAGAAACATTGGAGTTGCTGTGAGTTGTGAGTGATATGGATTGAAGATCCGAAATATTATTTTGTTGGTTGTGGATTTGTGCCTGAGTGTGAATCCTTCTGACGGAGGTTGGGGTGGGGGTTGCTGGGGGTGAGGTGATTAGCGGAGGTGGTGATCGCGATGCAGTGGTTGTGATCTTAGGGAGGGGGATAGGTGAAAGGTCCGGTTGGATATCTTTCTTCACCTGTTTTGCCGATTGTGGGGTTGAGGTCTGGGGTTCCGTAGGAGTCTGCTTGAGATCCTTAGATGTGGGGGGAACTGAAAGGGGATAGGATGGAGGCCTCTGTGGTTGTTGAGGCCCCTGTGTGGTGGGACGTGGCTGTGGTGAAGGTTGGGGTTGGGCAGTGTGATCCTGGGTACGGGAGAGGGTCTGTTTCATTTTATAAATTGGGTGTCTATTCATTTCTGTGATGGGGGGGGCTGGAGGTGTGTGAGCGGGTGTTCGTAGCTGTGTTGGAGTCGGAAGGAGAGGTTTTTTCTTATTATAATTGTTTATGTGTTCTGCTAGTGATGTGCGTTGGCCTAGGGACAGGGACGTGGATCTATGTGGGGGTCGTAGAGGGGGGAACTCATCCTCATCTGACAATTCAGGGATGGGAGAGAGCGAGTCGCCAAACCTCTGTCTGGTTTTGGGTGTTGGTGAAGATTTTCTTGTACGTATAGTTGTGTTGTTGGTGGTGATGTTGGTAGTGGTGGTAGCATTAGCAGTGGTATATGGGTGTATGTGTATGATGTTTTCTACTGTTTGTAATGTTTCTGCGCGTAATCTTGTGCCGTAACGTTTCCTGGCCCATCCGGTCGCTATCTGTAGGGCCAGGATATTGGGTGTTAAACTGTTCAGGGTGAGTATGGTGTTTTCATAGTGGCTATGTAATATCTGCATGTTTGTGTGCATCCAGACTGTTGTGCTATCTCTGACCTTTTGTTTTGTGTGTTCTGTGGGTGCAGCCGGTTTGATGAATTCAGTCAAGCGGTTGACCTGTCTCATCATCCCGGGTGGAAATGTGTTTGTGGTTATGGCCTGATTAATGATGTGTCTATGGTGTATTGCCTGGATTAATTTAAAATATTGTTTACTTGTGTTTCTGGTTTCCAGGTCTGGTGGTTGGTTTAAGGTAAGTGGTGTATGTCTGGCTATGTCTGCATATAGGTTCGGTTGTGTGCTGATCGACATGAGTGGTCTAGGTGCTGTCTGTGTATGTGAGCGCTGTGGAATAGTAATTTCACCACTCAAAGGTATGGCCTTTACTCTGGGGAGTGTCATGTTAAAAATCCAGTGGGTGTAGGCTCTTACCTTACGGCGCTGTGGGGTCCTTCCGGGTAGGTGTAGTGGCTTCTCCTATTTCCTTTCTCGCGGTGCTGGTTGGTGGTCTGTTTCTGGTCCCGTGGTGTTGTTGTTTGGGAAACTCTGGGGAGGGTAATACTCAGGAAAAAAGAGAGTATTCTTGTCTTCTCCAGTAAAAAAACAGTCCACTTAAAAGCAGCACAGTCTATTAGTTTAAAAGAATGAGAGAGCCTGGCCCCAGTAAAAACAGGTGGGTTTGGGTAATTTTCCACAGTTAAAAAGGGTTTGCCTGTTGGGCAGAGCCTCACCGCACTTCGGATGAATAAAAACACTTAGCTTTATTTCAAAAGGTTTTTTAAAAACAACAATCATCAAAATAAAACACTATAAAAGAGTAAAAAGGTTACAATACCGTTGAGTGGTTAAAAGATCTCCTGACGTTTCGCAAAGAAATTGCTTCTTCAGAGGAGTGTGTCTATTCCACAGATCACTGGGTATTTGAATGTTGGAGGAAGGGGAGGACCTTCCTCCAAGGTTCAAAAATCAACCAATCAGTAAGGGGTAGTGTTGTGTGGTGTGTTGTGATTGGGTGAGTGTCTTGAGTTTTGGAGGGAATGTGAAGGATTGGTCAGATGAAGGGGTGTCGGCTGAAAATGGTAGCTGGAGTGAATCAAAATGTGAGTTTGGGTGGTAAAATAAGAATAGCTCAGCAGGCAGAGCTGAGGGACTTGAAGTGGGGAAGCGGAGTTCGAGACCCCGGCTGAGCAGTATTTTTCCAAAGCACTCCGGAGCCCAGTGGAGGGCCAGAAAGCCTCTGTAAGCATCTTTTGTTAATAAATTAATAATTGTGATGAACAGGTTGGGCTGAGAGATTCTAGTGGATCAACGGCACGGGCAGGGTTAGGGTTGGGTTAGGGTTGGGGATAGGGTATCATGTTTATGTTTGTTTGCACTGGCCTGTTGATCCATTATGGTTATCTCTCTTTATGGGCCGGTTTTGTTACTTGTTTTGAAAAACTTAGTTAGTTTCAAGGGGCTCAGGAGTGCCTTGGAGTGGATGCTAACCAGACTGAGGCTTGGCGAAAGCGGAACGCCCATCCCTCCCCACCAGCAGGAACCGGGTTCGAGTCCCCGACAGAGGGAGAGAGCAGCATCCAGTTGGGGACAGGGGTGAACCCAAGGGGGCATGGAGCCAACCACCAGAACAATTTTAAAAAAAAGGAGAGAATAATGGTAAGTAAAAACCAGGATTTCTACACCAATAAAAGCGACCACAAACGACTCATCAGTGAATAAATAATTAAATAATTAAATAATTAAATATAACAATAGATAACACATAAATAAATAAATAGATAAATATTATAAGAATAAATATAAGTGCATGAAAGATAAGTGCTAAGTCTTAAAATATACACATGCAAAAAATAAGAAATCTTAATAAAACACACTTTAAAATATATAAGCATTCCATAAGTAAAATATAAAAAACGTGCCAAACATATTTGTTAAAATACATGTGAGTGGTGGTCCAACTAAAAATGGTGGTAGTAGTCTCCTGGTTGAGTGGTTAGCACCATGCTCCCGTCCCCGAGGGGACCGGGTTCAAGTCCCCATGCAGAGGAAGGCCTCAAAGATTCTGTTTATCATTAAGGCCCCTGGGGGCCTTGGTATCAAGTTTAAAAATCCAGATTTTTTCGGCTCTCTTCCTCTGTCCCGTGCTCCATCTGTTGTTTGCCTCCAGACCAGTGATGATAAGTTTATTGTATGGGTGTTGTTGAAAATGTTGAACTAGTGGTGTATTGAGTTTGCCTTGTTTGATGGTGTATATGTGTTGTTTAAGCCGGGTGTGTATATTGTGTCCTGTTTCACCTATGTAGTGTTTATTGCAAACGGTGCATGTAATGATATAGATCGTGTTGCTGGTGTTAAGTGAAAATGTATCCAGGATGGGATATGAAGCTCCGCTGTAAGTGTTTGTAATGTATTTTCTATGTCTGTAATAAATGCTGTGTTCTGGGTGTATCTGTGGTTTGTGGTCAGTAAATTTGGACTGTACCAGGATGTCTTTTAGGTTTTTATTTCTGCGATAAGCTGATATTGGTTTGTGGTTCTGGAAGGCTGGATGTTGTAACTGGAGGTGGGTGAAATTCTGTTTGATGAGCTGGTGGAACCCGGTTATTTTATGCGCAAAGGTGGAAACGAATGGTATGATGTGTGTCGGGGCAGGATGGGTAGGGTTAGGATACAAACCCTGTTTCGGGTAGGGGGCAGGAAGGTTAGGGTTAGGGTCAGTGGGGAGAAGGTTAGGGTTAGGGTTGAGGGTAGGGTTGGGGTTGGGGTCAGTGAGGAGGAGGTTAAGGTTAGGATTAGGGTTGGGGTAGAGGTTAGGGTTGGGGTCAGGGTTGGGGTCAGGTTGCGAACCCAGTTTCGGGTAAGGGATGGGGGAGTTAAGGTTGGGGCCTTTTGGAAGAGGGTCAGAATAACCATCCCGCTTAGGGTTGGAATTCGGACCCTGATCCCGACCCTGGGGGTAGGGGTTGCGGGAGGGGTGGGAAAGAAGGTTGGGTACGGAAGCTGTAGTGGGTGAGGTTGTGGATGGGACCTGGATTGGAAAATCCTGTGTGTAGGAGGGAGTGGGAGCAAGACTGGCCACGGTTTTATTTTTAATGTAGCGTAGAAAACGCTTTGAATAGCCCCTGTGTCGCAAAACCTTAAATAATGTTGAAACTGCGTTATTGAAGTCAGATTGTTTGGATGAAAGCCGATGAAACCGAATTATTTGGGATTTGATGATGCCCTTGAACGTATGTTTGGGGTGGTAACTGTTTTTGTGTAATAAAGTGTGGGTATCTGTTGCCTTAAAGTATACTTTGGTGAGTAGTTTGGTGTGGGCTGTAGTGGAGGGCTGAAAAAAAACTGTTGTGTCTAGAAAATTGATCTCTGTCTGGTCTATGGTGTGTTTGACTTTTATTGCCGGATGGTGATTATTGAGTATTTTAATAAATGAATCGAATTGGTTGAGATTGTGGGTCCAGATACCGAAGATGTCGTCCAGGAAACGGAGGTAAATGAGTGGTTTGTGTGTGCATTTGGCCAGTGCTTCTCGCTCCCACTCACTCATGTACATGTTGGCGTATGATGGGGCAAACCTCTGACCCATGGCTGTCCCATGTATTTGTAAGTAGTTTTGGTTATTAAATTCGAAGTCATTGTTATTTAAGCAGATGGTTAGAAGTTGGAGGAGTTCTTGATCCGGTCTATTGCTATCTGGATATTGTTGAAAGATGGAGGTAATTGTTTTAATGCCAGTGGTTGTATTAATATTGGTATACAGACTATCAATGTCGATGGTAAAAAGGTATGAATTGGATGGGACAGCCATGGGTCGAATGGTCTCCAGGAAATGATAGGTGTCTCTGATGTAACTTGGGTGTTTAGTGGATAAGGGGCCAAGGTAATGCTCTATGTATTCGGAGATTTTGTACGTGGAGCTATTGCAGTCGGAAACTATGGGTCGACCAGGAGGAACCTCATAGGGAATGGTCCAGGTTTGAGGGTCCTTGTGGATTTTTGGTAATAAATAAAACTGTCTGGGTCGTGGATTTTCTGGGCCGTATAAATAGTCCTTTTGTTTGGATGTAATGTATTTTTTGTTGTATAAGGTTCGTATGATATCTCGGATTGCCAATTGTGTTTGAGTTTGGATATTTCTGTCTATTGGTTTATAGTGGATGGTATTGGAGAGTTGACGATTAGCTTCAGTTATGTATTGTTGTCGGTCCATGATGACCGTTTTCGAACCTTTATCAGCTGGTTTAATAATGATATTGCGGTTTTTGATTAATGAGGAGAGGCCCTTGCGTTCGGCCTCAGACAGATTGTCAAAGACATCTGCCGGAGGCCGGTAGCGACGTATGAGTTTACTATTGTTTATGAGATGATTACGGGTTAAAGGGGTAAGTTGGTATATTGTAGGTTCCCAATTTGAAGGGGGTGTGAACGGTTTTTGTTTACGGTTGGGTTTTTTGTGAAAATATTCAATGAGTTTTAATCTACGGTGATATTGATGAAGGTCCCTATGAAGTTCCTCCTGGTCGAATTTGGATGGGCGTGGGATGAAGGATAAGCCTTTTTCTAAGAGGGTTATTTGTTCTGATGAGGGTTTGAAAAGTTGGGAGAGATTAAGAATGTTGGATGTTGAGTTCCAACCCAGGTCCTGATTGTGTTCCTGTCCCGGTTTATTTGTAGTTATAAATTTAGCTGATTGCACCAATTGTCAAAAATGCGTTTGGCTGTATCTGATTTCCAGTGGATATTGTCCGGTTCCGTTGTAAACGTGTCGTGGGGGATTTCTGTTAGGAATGGTAAGTGAGTGGCTATTGTGTTGTTAATGATCTTAAGGTTGTTTTGCTGTTTGGGTGTGAGATTAGATGAGTAGTTCATAATTGGAAAGTAAATGTCCGCATTTGGGAACGTGACTATTGCCTGTTTATAGAGCGCTTTAAGTTGTTTGCAGGAAGTGAGTTTAGGGTCCTGGTCCCGGTTGTTTGTACCTATGGACAGGATCACAATCTTTGTACCTGGGTTGGGTGTGGTTTTCTCGCAGATTTTTAAAAAATGATAGAGGTTTGCCCCGGGGTAACTGTCGAGTTGAATTTGTGGGTTGTGGTGTGGTGGAATCCGGTTAATGTTGGAGTCACCTAGCACCAGGACTGGTTTTCGGCCTTTAAAAAACCAGTCCTGGAGTTTGCGGCTTGGTCTACTGATGTGACGTGCAGATTTAAATTTACCTGGTAGGAGAGGTGAGAGTGTACGTTGGCGGGGAGGGGAGTGAAGTGATGTTTCCGCAGTGTTGTGTTCCGGTTCGGCAGGGGCACTGATCTCTGGACTGGCACGGTTGAGCATTGTGGTCCCCGAACGGTGTTGTGAAGAGGAGGGTTCAGATTGGGTTCTCATGCCAGTAGGTTTGGCTTTTATTGTCCCTCTCATCATGATGTTACCCTCCTCTTTCTGTTCTGATGGGGCCTGCTGCAAAGTTGTGCCAGGTCCAGGATCAGCGCCACCTGTAGGTGTGGGGTGGAGAAAGGAGATTGTGTCAGTTGTGAGAACAGAAACATTGGAGTTGCTGTGAGTTGTGAGTGATATGGATTGAAGATCCGAAATATTATTTTGTTGGTTGTGGATTTGTGCCTGAGTGTGAATCCTTCTGACGGAGGTTGGGGTGGGGGTTGCTGGGGGTGAGGTGATTAGCGGAGGTGGTGATCGCGATGCAGTGGTTGTGATCTTAGGGAGGGGGATAGGTGAAAGGTCCGGTTGGATATCTTTCTTCACCTGTTTTGCCGATTGTGGGGTTGAGGTCTGGGGTTCCGTAGGAGTCTGCTTGAGATCCTTAGATGTGGGGGGAACTGAAAGGGGATAGGATGGAGGCCTCTGTGGTTGTTGAGGCCCCTGTGTGGTGGGACGTGGCTGTGGTGAAGGTTGGGGTTGGGCAGTGTGATCCTGGGTACGGGAGAGGGTCTGTTTCATTTTATAAATTGGGTGTCTATTCATTTCTGTGATGGGGGGGGCTGGAGGTGTGTGAGCGGGTGTTCGTAGCTGTGTTGGAGTCGGAAGGAGAGGTTTTTTCTTATTATAATTGTTTATGTGTTCTGCTAGTGATGTGCGTTGGCCTAGGGACAGGGACGTGGATCTATGTGGGGGTCGTAGAGGGGGGAACTCATCCTCATCTGACAATTCAGGGATGGGAGAGAGCGAGTCGCCAAACCTCTGTCTGGTTTTGGGTGTTGGTGAAGATTTTCTTGTACGTATAGTTGTGTTGTTGGTGGTGATGTTGGTAGTGGTGGTAGCATTAGCAGTGGTATATGGGTGTATGTGTATGATGTTTTCTACTGTTTGTAATGTTTCTGCGCGTAATCTTGTGCCGTAACGTTTCCTGGCCCATCCGGTCGCTATCTGTAGGGCCAGGATATTGGGTGTTAAACTGTTCAGGGTGAGTATGGTGTTTTCATAGTGGCTATGTAATATCTGCATGTTTGTGTGCATCCAGACTGTTGTGCTATCTCTGACCTTTTGTTTTGTGTGTTCTGTGGGTGCAGCCGGTTTGATGAATTCAGTCAAGCGGTTGACCTGTCTCATCATCCCGGGTGGAAATGTGTTTGTGGTTATGGCCTGATTAATGATGTGTCTATGGTGTATTGCCTGGATTAATTTAAAATATTGTTTACTTGTGTTTCTGGTTTCCAGGTCTGGTGGTTGGTTTAAGGTAAGTGGTGTATGTCTGGCTATGTCTGCATATAGGTTCGGTTGTGTGCTGATCGACATGAGTGGTCTAGGTGCTGTCTGTGTATGTGAGCGCTGTGGAATAGTAATTTCACCACTCAAAGGTATGGCCTTTACTCTGGGGAGTGTCATGTTAAAAATCCAGTGGGTGTAGGCTCTTACCTTACGGCGCTGTGGGGTCCTTCCGGGTAGGTGTAGTGGCTTCTCCTATTTCCTTTCTCGCGGTGCTGGTTGGTGGTCTGTTTCTGGTCCCGTGGTGTTGTTGTTTGGGAAACTCTGGGGAGGGTAATACTCAGGAAAAAAGAGAGTATTCTTGTCTTCTCCAGTAAAAAAACAGTCCACTTAAAAGCAGCACAGTCTATTAGTTTAAAAGAATGAGAGAGCCTGGCCCCAGTAAAAACAGGTGGGTTTGGGTAATTTTCCACAGTTAAAAAGGGTTTGCCTGTTGGGCAGAGCCTCACCGCACTTCGGATGATTAAAAACACTTAGCTTTATTTCAAAAGGTTTTTTAAAAACAACAATCATCAAAATAAAACACTATAAAAGAGTAAAAAGGTTACAATACCGTTGAGTGGTTAAAAGATCTCCTGACGTTTCGCAAAGAAATTGCTTCTTCAGAGGAGTGTGTCTATTCCACAGATCACTGGGTATTTGAATGTTGGAGGAAGGGGAGGACCTTCCTCCAAGGTTCAAAAATCAACCAATCAGTAAGGGGTAGTGTTGTGTGGTGTGTTGTGATTGGGTGAGTGTCTTGAGTTTTGGAGGGAATGTGAAGGATTGGTCAGATGAAGGGGTGTCGGCTGAAAATGGTAGCTGGAGTGAATCAAAATGTGAGTTTGGGTGGTAAAATAAGAATAGCTCAGCAGGCAGAGCTGAGGGACTTGAAGTGGGGAAGCGGAGTTCGAGACCCCGGCTGAGCAGTATTTTTCCAAAGCACTCCGGAGCCCAGTGGAGGGCCAGAAAGCCTCTGTAAGCATCTTTTGTTAATAAATTAATAATTGTGATGAACAGGTTGGGCTGAGAGATTCTAGTGGATCAACGGCACGGGCAGGGTTAGGGTTGGGTTAGGGTTGGGGATAGGGTATCATGTTTATGTTTGTTTGCACTGGCCTGTTGATCCATTATGGTTATCTCTCTTTATGGGCCGGTTTTGTTACTTGTTTTGAAAAACTTAGTTAGTTTCAAGGGGCTCAGGAGTGCCTTGGAGTGGATGCTAACCAGACTGAGGCTTGGCGAAAGCGGAACGCCCATCCCTCCCCACCAGCAGGAACCGGGTTCGAGTCCCCGACAGAGGGAGAGAGCAGCATCCAGTTGGGGACAGGGGTGAACCCAAGGGGGCATGGAGCCAACCACCAGAACAATTTTAAAAAAAAGGAGAGAATAATGGTAAGTAAAAACCAGGATTTCTACACCAATAAAAGCGACCACAAACGACTCATCAGTGAATAAATAATTAAATAATTAAATAATTAAATATAACAATAGATAACACATAAATAAATAAATAGATAAATATTATAAGAATAAATATAAGTGCATGAAAGATAAGTGCTAAGTCTTAAAATATACACATGCAAAAAATAAGAAATCTTAATAAAACACACTTTAAAATATATAAGCATTCCATAAGTAAAATATAAAAAACGTGCCAAACATATTTGTTAAAATACATGTGAGTGGTGGTCCAACTAAAAATGGTGGTAGTAGTCTCCTGGTTGAGTGGTTAGCACCATGCTCCCGTCCCCGAGGGGACCGGGTTCAAGTCCCCATGCAGAGGAAGGCCTCAAAGATTCTGTTTATCATTAAGGCCCCTGGGGGCCTTGGTATCAAGTTTAAAAATCCAGATTTTTTCGGCTCTCTTCCTCTGTCCCGTGCTCCATCTGTTGTTTGCCTCCAGACCAGTGATGATAAGTTTATTGTATGGGTGTTGTTGAAAATGTTGAACTAGTGGTGTATTGAGTTTGCCTTGTTTGATGGTGTATATGTGTTGTTTAAGCCGGGTGTGTATATTGTGTCCTGTTTCACCTATGTAGTGTTTATTGCAAACGGTGCATGTAATGATATAGATCGTGTTGCTGGTGTTAAGTGAAAATGTATCCAGGATGGGATATGAAGCTCCGCTGTAAGTGTTTGTAATGTATTTTCTATGTCTGTAATAAATGCTGTGTTCTGGGTGTATCTGTGGTTTGTGGTCAGTAAATTTGGACTGTACCAGGATGTCTTTTAGGTTTTTATTTCTGCGATAAGCTGATATTGGTTTGTGGTTCTGGAAGGCTGGATGTTGTAACTGGAGGTGGGTGAAATTCTGTTTGATGAGCTGGTGGAACCCGGTTATTTTATGCGCAAAGGTGGAAACGAATGGTATGATGTGTGTCGGGGCAGGATGGGTAGGGTTAGGATACAAACCCTGTTTCGGGTAGGGGGCAGGAAGGTTAGGGTTAGGGTCAGTGGGGAGAAGGTTAGGGTTAGGGTTGAGGGTAGGGTTGGGGTTGGGGTCAGTGAGGAGGAGGTTAAGGTTAGGATTAGGGTTGGGGTAGAGGTTAGGGTTGGGGTCAGGGTTGGGGTCAGGTTGCGAACCCAGTTTCGGGTAAGGGATGGGGGAGTTAAGGTTGGGGCCTTTTGGAAGAGGGTCAGAATAACCATCCCGCTTAGGGTTGGAATTCGGACCCTGATCCCGACCCTGGGGGTAGGGGTTGCGGGAGGGGTGGGAAAGAAGGTTGGGTACGGAAGCTGTAGTGGGTGAGGTTGTGGATGGGACCTGGATTGGAAAATCCTGTGTGTAGGAGGGAGTGGGAGCAAGACTGGCCACGGTTTTATTTTTAATGTAGCGTAGAAAACGCTTTGAATAGCCCCTGTGTCGCAAAACCTTAAATAATGTTGAAACTGCGTTATTGAAGTCAGATTGTTTGGATGAAAGCCGATGAAACCGAATTATTTGGGATTTGATGATGCCCTTGAACGTATGTTTGGGGTGGTAACTGTTTTTGTGTAATAAAGTGTGGGTATCTGTTGCCTTAAAGTATACTTTGGTGAGTAGTTTGGTGTGGGCTGTAGTGGAGGGCTGAAAAAAAACTGTTGTGTCTAGAAAATTGATCTCTGTCTGGTCTATGGTGTGTTTGACTTTTATTGCCGGATGGTGATTATTGAGTATTTTAATAAATGAATCGAATTGGTTGAGATTGTGGGTCCAGATACCGAAGATGTCGTCCAGGAAACGGAGGTAAATGAGTGGTTTGTGTGTGCATTTGGCCAGTGCTTCTCGCTCCCACTCACTCATGTACATGTTGGCGTATGATGGGGCAAACCTCTGACCCATGGCTGTCCCATGTATTTGTAAGTAGTTTTGGTTATTAAATTCGAAGTCATTGTTATTTAAGCAGATGGTTAGAAGTTGGAGGAGTTCTTGATCCGGTCTATTGCTATCTGGATATTGTTGAAAGATGGAGGTAATTGTTTTAATGCCAGTGGTTGTATTAATATTGGTATACAGACTATCAATGTCGATGGTAAAAAGGTATGAATTGGATGGGACAGCCATGGGTCGAATGGTCTCCAGGAAATGATAGGTGTCTCTGATGTAACTTGGGTGTTTAGTGGATAAGGGGCCAAGGTAATGCTCTATGTATTCGGAGATTTTGTACGTGGAGCTATTGCAGTCGGAAACTATGGGTCGACCAGGAGGAACCTCATAGGGAATGGTCCAGGTTTGAGGGTCCTTGTGGATTTTTGGTAATAAATAAAACTGTCTGGGTCGTGGATTTTCTGGGCCGTATAAATAGTCCTTTTGTTTGGATGTAATGTATTTTTTGTTGTATAAGGTTCGTATGATATCTCGGATTGCCAATTGTGTTTGAGTTTGGATATTTCTGTCTATTGGTTTATAGTGGATGGTATTGGAGAGTTGACGATTAGCTTCAGTTATGTATTGTTGTCGGTCCATGATGACCGTTTTCGAACCTTTATCAGCTGGTTTAATAATGATATTGCGGTTTTTGATTAATGAGGAGAGGCCCTTGCGTTCGGCCTCAGACAGATTGTCAAAGACATCTGCCGGAGGCCGGTAGCGACGTATGAGTTTACTATTGTTTATGAGATGATTACGGGTTAAAGGGGTAAGTTGGTATATTGTAGGTTCCCAATTTGAAGGGGGTGTGAACGGTTTTTGTTTACGGTTGGGTTTTTTGTGAAAATATTCAATGAGTTTTAATCTACGGTGATATTGATGAAGGTCCCTATGAAGTTCCTCCTGGTCGAATTTGGATGGGCGTGGGATGAAGGATAAGCCTTTTTCTAAGAGGGTTATTTGTTCTGATGAGGGTTTGAAAAGTTGGGAGAGATTAAGAATGTTGGATGTTGAGTTCCAACCCAGGTCCTGATTGTGTTCCTGTCCCGGTTTATTTGTAGTTATAAATTTAGCTGATTGCACCAATTGTCAAAAATGCGTTTGGCTGTATCTGATTTCCAGTGGATATTGTCCGGTTCCGTTGTAAACGTGTCGTGGGGGATTTCTGTTAGGAATGGTAAGTGAGTGGCTATTGTGTTGTTAATGATCTTAAGGTTGTTTTGCTGTTTGGGTGTGAGATTAGATGAGTAGTTCATAATTGGAAAGTAAATGTCCGCATTTGGGAACGTGACTATTGCCTGTTTATAGAGCGCTTTAAGTTGTTTGCAGGAAGTGAGTTTAGGGTCCTGGTCCCGGTTGTTTGTACCTATGGACAGGATCACAATCTTTGTACCTGGGTTGGGTGTGGTTTTCTCGCAGATTTTTAAAAAATGATAGAGGTTTGCCCCGGGGTAACTGTCGAGTTGAATTTGTGGGTTGTGGTGTGGTGGAATCCGGCTAATGTTGGAGTCACCTAGCACCAGGACTGGTTTTCGGCCTTTAAAAAACCAGTCCTGGAGTTTGCGGCTTGGTCTACTGATGTGACGTGCAGATTTAAATTTACCTGGTAGGAGAGGTGAGAGTGTACGTTGGCGGGGAGGGGAGTGAAGTGATGTTTCCGCAGTGTTGTGTTCCGGTTCGGCAGGGGCACTGATCTCTGGACTGGCACGGTTGAGCATTGTGGTCCCCGAACGGTGTTGTGAAGAGGAGGGTTCAGATTGGGTTCTCATGCCAGTAGGTTTGGCTTTTATTGTCCCTCTCATCATGATGTTACCCTCCTCTTTCTGTTCTGATGGGGCCTGCTGCAAAGTTGTGCCAGGTCCAGGATCAGCGCCACCTGTAGGTGTGGGGTGGAGAAAGGAGATTGTGTCAGTTGTGAGAACAGAAACATTGGAGTTGCTGTGAGTTGTGAGTGATATGGATTGAAGATCCGAAATATTATTTTGTTGGTTGTGGATTTGTGCCTGAGTGTGAATCCTTCTGACGGAGGTTGGGGTGGGGGTTGCTGGGGGTGAGGTGATTAGCGGAGGTGGTGATCGCGATGCAGTGGTTGTGATCTTAGGGAGGGGGATAGGTGAAAGGTCCGGTTGGATATCTTTCTTCACCTGTTTTGCCGATTGTGGGGTTGAGGTCTGGGGTTCCGTAGGAGTCTGCTTGAGATCCTTAGATGTGGGGGGAACTGAAAGGGGATAGGATGGAGGCCTCTGTGGTTGTTGAGGCCCCTGTGTGGTGGGACGTGGCTGTGGTGAAGGTTGGGGTTGGGCAGTGTGATCCTGGGTACGGGAGAGGGTCTGTTTCATTTTATAAATTGGGTGTCTATTCATTTCTGTGATGGGGGGGGCTGGAGGTGTGTGAGCGGGTGTTCGTAGCTGTGTTGGAGTCGGAAGGAGAGGTTTTTTCTTATTATAATTGTTTATGTGTTCTGCTAGTGATGTGCGTTGGCCTAGGGACAGGGACGTGGATCTATGTGGGGGTCGTAGAGGGGGGAACTCATCCTCATCTGACAATTCAGGGATGGGAGAGAGCGAGTCGCCAAACCTCTGTCTGGTTTTGGGTGTTGGTGAAGATTTTCTTGTACGTATAGTTGTGTTGTTGGTGGTGATGTTGGTAGTGGTGGTAGCATTAGCAGTGGTATATGGGTGTATGTGTATGATGTTTTCTACTGTTTGTAATGTTTCTGCGCGTAATCTTGTGCCGTAACGTTTCCTGGCCCATCCGGTCGCTATCTGTAGGGCCAGGATATTGGGTGTTAAACTGTTCAGGGTGAGTATGGTGTTTTCATAGTGGCTATGTAATATCTGCATGTTTGTGTGCATCCAGACTGTTGTGCTATCTCTGACCTTTTGTTTTGTGTGTTCTGTGGGTGCAGCCGGTTTGATGAATTCAGTCAAGCGGTTGACCTGTCTCATCATCCCGGGTGGAAATGTGTTTGTGGTTATGGCCTGATTAATGATGTGTCTATGGTGTATTGCCTGGATTAATTTAAAATATTGTTTACTTGTGTTTCTGGTTTCCAGGTCTGGTGGTTGGTTTAAGGTAAGTGGTGTATGTCTGGCTATGTCTGCATATAGGTTCGGTTGTGTGCTGATCGACATGAGTGGTCTAGGTGCTGTCTGTGTATGTGAGCGCTGTGGAATAGTAATTTCACCACTCAAAGGTATGGCCTTTACTCTGGGGAGTGTCATGTTAAAAATCCAGTGGGTGTAGGCTCTTACCTTACGGCGCTGTGGGGTCCTTCCGGGTAGGTGTAGTGGCTTCTCCTATTTCCTTTCTCGCGGTGCTGGTTGGTGGTCTGTTTCTGGTCCCGTGGTGTTGTTGTTTGGGAAACTCTGGGGAGGGTAATACTCAGGAAAAAAGAGAGTATTCTTGTCTTCTCCAGTAAAAAAACAGTCCACTTAAAAGCAGCACAGTCTATTAGTTTAAAAGAATGAGAGAGCCTGGCCCCAGTAAAAACAGGTGGGTTTGGGTAATTTTCCACAGTTAAAAAGGGTTTGCCTGTTGGGCAGAGCCTCACCGCACTTCGGATGATTAAAAACACTTAGCTTTATTTCAAAAGGTTTTTTAAAAACAACAATCATCAAAATAAAACACTATAAAAGAGTAAAAAGGTTACAATACCGTTGAGTGGTTAAAAGATCTCCTGACGTTTCGCAAAGAAATTGCTTCTTCAGAGGAGTGTGTCTATTCCACAGATCACTGGGTATTTGAATGTTGGAGGAAGGGGAGGACCTTCCTCCAAGGTTCAAAAATCAACCAATCAGTAAGGGGTAGTGTTGTGTGGTGTGTTGTGATTGGGTGAGTGTCTTGAGTTTTGGAGGGAATGTGAAGGATTGGTCAGATGAAGGGGTGTCGGCTGAAAATGGTAGCTGGAGTGAATCAAAATGTGAGTTTGGGTGGTAAAATAAGAATAGCTCAGCAGGCAGAGCTGAGGGACTTGAAGTGGGGAAGCGGAGTTCGAGACCCCGGCTGAGCAGTATTTTTCCAAAGCACTCCGGAGCCCAGTGGAGGGCCAGAAAGCCTCTGTAAGCATCTTTTGTTAATAAATTAATAATTGTGATGAACAGGTTGGGCTGAGAGATTCTAGTGGATCAACGGCACGGGCAGGGTTAGGGTTGGGTTAGGGTTGGGGATAGGGTATCATGTTTATGTTTGTTTGCACTGGCCTGTTGATCCATTATGGTTATCTCTCTTTATGGGCCGGTTTTGTTACTTGTTTTGAAAAACTTAGTTAGTTTCAAGGGGCTCAGGAGTGCCTTGGAGTGGATGCTAACCAGACTGAG